>JAZGTH010000067.1:3365000-3832500 GCA_036877525.1 Chromobotia macracanthus | reverse complement strand
GTCAACCAAACTCTCTGAGATGCAAAGACTACATTTCCCACAATCCTTAGTGCTGTAAACACATATAGAAACCAAAGACCCAGCTTAGTTTCTGTATTATTCACATTTAGCAAGTTCCTAGTGGATGTAAACTACTAATATAGTCACTCTAACAACTCAGGAAGCTGTAGTGATTTGTCGCTTTCTTCAGTATTATTATCGAAACTGCTCAAACTATTCACACAGAGTATTACTGAAAAGTGTTTGACATGCATGCAAACGGTTTTTGGATTAACACAAATTGCTTTTCATTAGTTGCAAGTGTCGCTCTAGACTAAAAATGTCAAGTGACTACAAATCTCTGGTGTTTTGCTCTAAAATAGTCTAAAATATCCCTTTGTTCTGCCTAATGGACAAAGCAAGGTAAATCACAACTAAACCAGAGAGAAAATATCACCCTCTAAAATAACACCTGCTTAACTAAATCTACTCTTCCTCCGAACAACGCTTAGTGACTGCTGTTGGTGACGTTTACTAAAGAACTCCATAATATTAATATTAGCATGAACTACACGCATACTTTATTCAAAACTAGCACAAACAAGCATCTTGGGAAGGGATTCAAAGTGAACTCAGATAATGCTGACCACAGTATCTGGAGACTTAGTTCTAGATCTGTTACAAAGTTTAGTCCATTCCTCAATGCCAAAGAAATGTTGAAGAGGACCACAGAAGAAAATAAAGCAGTACACATGGAGGTCCACCAGATGTTCACTGGCAGATAAAAATCTGGCTTCTTCTGCAGTGGTCATGGTCCTATGTTCCTCTGCTGTTGCGTCCACTCTGTCCCTGAACATCCCGCCCACAATGAGGTCACATGGTGCAGGATTTGTCCAGGGGATCTTGGGAAGGGGACGCTGGATGTTGCGTTGCTCCCGTCTTGGGTATCGCCATCACGGGTTTGGGCCGCAGGGCGGGGGGCTTGAGCTGCACCCCCATGCGTGGAGCTATGGCAGGTTTGAAGGTGCTCATGGTGTCACTGGAGGAGCTGGCGCTGCGTCGCATGGCCATCTCGCCTGCACCGGTGGCCCGTACTGGGAGCCCATGGAGTTGGCTGAGGGACTCGGTGGAACTGGCTGGTGTGGGAGAGTTTTTCATCTGCTCCAGGGTGTCCAGCACCACATCAGGGGCGTGTTTAGCGGAACTCTGGCGTTCCAGCTCCTTCAGCTCATTCAGAGCGGTGTTCATCGTCTCCTCAATATCCTTCAAGAGAGAGACAAAGAAATCAGTGAGAAAAGAGTGGGAGATGGAAAATAAAGCATCAGAATGATAAAGTGTCCCCCGATTTATTTGTCGATGAGCTTTCATTCTTTTACTTTTTCCGTGACGGGGAAAAATGACGGGGAAAATTATGAAAGCAGTGAAAAATGGACTCAAAAAAAGGAAAATTATGCTGACTGGATTCAAACCTCAGTTTTCCACGTGAGCACCAAAGCATAAGCTCTAACCATTAAGCCACATCTCAGACATAAAATCAGTTTAATTCTGACCTAAATAATTGATTTCACATTGCTGTAGGGTAGACACTACTGTTTGGTATTTTTTGGAGTATTTCACATTATTTCTGTTAGTGATCTTAAGTCTACTCAAATCTCACAGTGTGTGTGTGTTGTGTGCAGATAAGCAATAGTCATTAGTAACAGGAGGCAGCAACTAACTATGTTACAGGTCTGGGCCTGCTGCGCATGGTGTGAGGGGCGTCGTCGTTCGCCTTCCGCTGACCTGTGCGATGCTCTCTGGATCCAGGCCCTTGCCATGAGCCTCAGAGAAGCTTGTGTACTGGCCTGAGGATGTGGATCTGCGGATGGGCGGGCTTTCCATCTTTTTGATGGACTCATGACGGCTGATGTTGTTTAGACTGCCATGTCCAGTCCGTCTGCGTCTCTCTGGGCTGTCCATGGGCATGTACCCCCTTCCTCTGAGCAGCTCCCGCGGGCTGTAGTGGCTCATCACTGGGGAGCCCAGATCTGGTTGGCCATGACTACCATGGCTGCTATGGTTGCCATGGTTACTGTGGTGGACCTGGGAGGCATGGACCATGCAATGGGCATCAGTGGGGCGGGCCGGAGGCCGGCGGGTTGGGGGGTCACTTCTCTTCCTGTGCCTGCTAAAACAGAGGAAACAGAGAATGAGAATGTGTGCATTTGTAATGCAGCTAGATTTGGATTCCTTAAAGGAAATACATGTTTTCAAGGCAAATTGCAAAAAAAAAAAAAACTGCAATCCGTAGCCTCTTTGTCGACGCTTTGTTTAAATCTCTGTTTAAAACATAAAATTGCAGGTTACGTTACACACATTTCTTCTTGTATGTTGAAGTTAAATGCAAACTGACATTTATCAGGAAATCGGACCTGACAGCTCACATTATAAATAGTTATTAAACTTATCGGTGCGAATCGAGGTAAGGTAAGGTGAGCGTTTCGAACATGTATCTGTTATGTACTTATGCTCGATAACTGATTTTTGTTTATATAAAACCCAAAAACCTTTTAGACCAATTTAAGGATGTGTTTAAGGGTTCTGTGCTTCTGTGTATAATTTTACATAATCTGTGTTTCTAAAGTTTGAAGACAGGGATATAGATGTTAAAAGCATGTGGTAATAAGCATATTTACATACCTGGCAGACAGACAGCTTTTGAACAGAGAAGGTTTAAAAATAAAAATGTATCTTTTGATCTGTGTACCCCTACATCGCTGAGTGGTGCACACACATGGACACACCGCTGGCCATCACACGCTGCATCTGGCAACATCGAGAGTGTGTGTTTCTACTGCTCACCTTTACCCACCGCTCATGCATTAGCATCAGGCATCAGTGTAAGAGATCTCCAGGGTGGTAAGACCTGCTCTGCATATTCATGACATGATGCCTGACAGAAAACGGCTTATCATGAGTTATAATGATGGACTGTATTATGACTGCAGATCTCACGGTATTAGATTAACCAAGTAAGCTTCACAGAAAAGATGCTTGGTATTAGGATTAAAACTGACATTTGGCAACCAAAGGAGTTATGTAAAGCTGAAACACTGAGACATCTGATTGATATAAAATGACTGGCTATTTAAGGTTTAATGCTTAAAAGCACAGATGACTGGGGTGTGTTGTGAACTTTTACATGGTTACATGTTTTAGGGTTACCACTGAGACATGAGTCTTAAGACATTTTGTCATTTATGTTTAAGAAACAATTATGCTGTGTTGCATGTATATTCACAGTTGTACGTTTATTTAGAAGACAAATTAAACAGACCAGTGAATAAAATAATGTGTTTTAAGGGAGTTTAATGTCTAATTAAAGTAACATGCATAAACTATATCAATTAGTACGACAAAGTGTTTCAATCAGAGCCGTCCAACCGCAAGTTAATTCTTAATTTGTACTTAATGGGCTCCTGTAATGCTCTCATAATCATTCTGCCGGTCTGTGATGCACAGCCATTGGTAATGAGATGTTAATGTGTGCATATGTTACATAACTACAGCATAAGATAAAGAGATAAATGAAGCTTCCTGTCACTGTTGAGCTCATACTGAATATTATTTGTTGCATTTAATGCTCAAGTTGAAGCAGTACTGACTCCAATGTGTGCAGTTTTAAGAGATGTCCACCAGGGGGCATACTGCACCGATAAAATACTGCTGCAAGGGAGACACTGTTTATATTTAGATGTGCCAGCAAGACACACAAAAACTGTCAAGCTGTTAAACATTTTGTAATGAACTGGCTATAACTAGACGTTTTACAGAAAACTTTTCCTAACTGCATTCCCAGCTAACAAGGAATGTTCCCTGAACATTGACTAATTTTCTCTTAAAGTTATCAAGAAGTTCTTGCAGTCATGTTAGTAGAACCTTTTAAGCGTTAAATATCATATATCAAAAATGTTTGATGTTTTATAAAGGTTACTGAATAGCGTTCCTTTAACCAAACAGTAATGTTAATGGACAACGTCTGAAAACGTTAGGGAAACGTTCTTGCAACCTACAATTGTTAGCTGGGTTAGTACAGCTACAAGGGACTCTTACAGAATGTTGTTTAACTTCTCACACCAGCTTGTCAGTGTCATTTCGTTTGTAAAACGCAGACATCAGCTGCATTAATACCTGTCTGTTATCACAGTGCAGGACTAACACGTCTTTTCTTATCAGATTTCTGTCTAACTGAATGTAAATAAGAACCAAGTTGATGTATTTGAGTGCCCTGCACCCATGTTAGAAACAGTGCTAACAAATCAGAGGACAGTATTTTCCTTTAAGATCTGTAGTTCATAACTTCACTGCCATAATTTAATTCAGTTTATAGTCACACAGAAAGCTAACCTCTACTTTAAGGAAGGCTTTCTGATAAATGCACTCACATAAAGTGGTAAACATCTAACCTTTTGGTTAAAAGTGTTAAAAAAAATTCAGTTATTGAGCAAATACATGACACATCAGTGTTTAAAAGTTTTCTTTACCTTACCTCGATTCTCAACAGTAAGTGTTTAATGATTTATATACGTTTTTAAATATTTTTATATAATATACAGTACATTAAACCTGCAATTTTAAGTTTCAAACAGAGATGGCCGTAGAGGCAAAAGTTACAGACTGCATCTTTATGTTTAAAAATGACTGATGGTGAGTTACTACATGTAGAAAGACATTCAACTAAAGGCCAAAGACGTCTAGCAAATTTTTACATAGACAAACAATCCAGAAACAGATAAAACAAGAAAGTATCTTGTGTGATTAGCCAAGAAGTTCAGTCTGATCTACTGTAATCCTGGTCATAGTCACTGGTTTCATAGTTACTGAGTCATCATATCCTATACTAGGACATACAGTCCCTGGGATATGTCATCATTCACTCACCTGCTGACATAAGCATCGGGCAATCTGCTGTCTGTGGGAGATCCCATATCTCTGCCGGGGCATTTGTCTTCTCCTCCATGCCCACTGCTGGCCTCACTGTCTGCCTTCTGACTCAGAGTGTCAGAAAACGTGTCGTCCCTGTCACAAACCACACACAAGCACTTAGAAATCCATGTGCTTCCTTTCAAGTGCACTTCTCTTTATGTTCATGCTTGATCTATTTAATTACACGCAGGACAAGATCGAGTTCCAAATGGCCCAAAAATATATTCTGGAATTGAACATGCAACAAGTCAGAGATTCATACTGATCCAAATCAAAGATTCATACAGATTTAAGTCAGAGATTCACACCTGCCATCGTCTAAGGCAACTGATGATGCAGCTTATTGGACATTACATTGTCACATATTTACTTTTCTGCCCCAAACAGACAATCCTATTAGCTTGCTTTTTGCTAACAGGATAGCCTGTCTTTACGCAAGCCGTCCCTCTGTCATCTTTTCTCCCTCATTTCAAACCAAACCCGTTTGTCAGGCAGAGGGTCTGACACTTCTGGGCCTCTTAAACTCTCTGTCTACAGGCCTGTAAATTCTTTCAGCCCCTGGTGCCACGAGCCAGTAACACACATCAGCAGAGGCTCAGGATGTGAATTATTGATACACACACACACACACACACACAGAGTGGGGAGTCGGCTGGTATGGGCTCTGCTGTTGGCATCACTCAGCACTCTGTCTGATCTATTAGATTTGCCCTCCTTAGGAGCTATAATCTGTTCAACTAGGCGCCAATGGTTGCCCAGCCGGAACAAGTTGTCATGACGATAAAGGGGTTTACCAGAGAAGGATGGTCCAGACAAACACACAAACTCTGATGCTGCCCATTTGTGGTTCAGATCTGGACAGTATTTTGGGGGATTATAAATATGTTCTTAATATGAAGGCTTTTTCCAACAGACAGAAGGCTTTTTCCTTTGGAGATATGAAATTTGAAGATCTTTAATATGAATGTTTGTTTATCACTTTGTTGTTTTCTTCACCTTCTATGTCATTTGGATAAAAGCGTCTGCTAAAGACAGGAATGGAACAAAACTGCTGCCCTGGTTAATAATTCTACCAAAACTGACCCCTGATTTCATATCCAAGCATCCGTTCTATATGAAACATGGATCATTATGGGAAGATAATGATCTAGAACAGAAGATTCAGATACTCACATGTCCTGCACAACGATGTACTGGTGAGGAACCAGACCATCTATGCCGTTGTGTCTGCCCTCCCACCAGTCCTCTGACGCTCTCTGGTAGAGCAGAAGGGACGCGCCCTTTTTAAAGGACAGCTCGCGCGCAGACCGGCCCACATAATCAAACTTTGCGATGGCCTCGATGGGCTCGCCCTCTGTATTGGAGAAAAGACGCAGAATAAAGAATTTAAGGTTAGAATAAAAACAGAGAGGCTAGCAATAACAAACAAGCTCTGAAAGCATAAGATCCCACCCCCCTCAGAGTGCTCACCAAAGCCATGCCTCCTCCAACACATGAACGCATACATAAGTTTGACAGGCAAGACAAGAACCTTGTTCCTGTAGCTTAACTGGTAAAGCATTGTGTTAGCAGCGCAAAGGTTGTGGGTTCGATTCCCAGGAAACACATACTGATCAAATGTAAACGTCTGTCAAATGCATAAATGTAATGTAAATATTCCTATAGGAAGTTATAGGGCTTTCATCAGTGTTATGGAGCTCTCGGATTGGCCGCTGTACGTGTCTTTAATACCGTGACCCCGTTTATGTAACAACTCATTAGAGAGACAGCAGACCTCAATACATGCAAAGCAGAAGCAGCTCAGAACGGGCTGTTCTCATCCAGAACACAATCAGGCAATGTGAACTATTCCAAAACCGAGTTTCACCGTGGTACCATGTCCGTAAAAACAATTATAACTACCACTTATTTTTTGTACAAAAATATCATCTTTCATCTGTTACATCTTTGTCGTATTTTGCATTATATTCAACATCATAACCAATAAGGACAGTAATACAGTAATATAACCAGCTAGTAATCCTGGAACAAGACAGTGTTTCTGAAAGCCAGACCCTTTCCCTGCTGCTGCAAAACCTGTAAATAAGACAAAAGTAATTTTTCTTTTCAATTTTTCTTGCCCAGGCAAACCAAAGCAACCAATTGAGCATCACAAAGTATCAAAGGAAATGATTTTTTAATCTCTCCCGTCTGGAAATGACACCGAGTCAATGGGACGTGACAGGCGTGAGCTCACTGTCTGAATTAATGGGGCTTCTGCGCGATCAGGCACGTTGTTAATAAAGTGCAGGAGATGGAGATCAATATGAGCATCAGCTGTCCACATGTGACCAGCCCCTGTCTAACAGTAGCTGTCAATAACTCAGACTTCACGTATCACAATATATATATATCACAATATACATATCATAATATATATATATAATGAACCATGGTATTTGTAGTAAAACTATGGTTATAGAAATGGTAACCGATGTGCTAAAACCATGGTTATCCCACTTTTACTGCATTAAAATCATGGTTAATTTTTGTAAGGTTAATTTTGGACATCGGAAGTCTTAAATTCTACCCACGCATTATTTTGTTTACTGAGACTTGTCCGAAACTGTTTGCTAAATGACTAAACAAAGGCACTTAACAATTCACTCTTAATTAATTCTGGAAGAACAATAAAGCAAGTCGGTGGTTCTGTTTTTATGGTTCTGTTGTTGCTCATAGACATTAAAGTGTTATTCCTAAACCAACTTCATTGAACATCGTACCATATGGAGTCATTGTTCACCCAGGAGAGCTAACAACCCAAGTTTTCCGGCCAATTTCCACTTCTAACTACGGCTTTTCCAGCAACACTCATTACGGCAAGCAAAAGGCTGACAAGAGTAAAACTGTTGGTAAGCAACACTTCCTGTTTTTAAACCTGTGTTAATGCACAGATGTGGGCAGGCCGTTGGGTACTTTAGAAAAGAAAACTAGCTCTTGCACTACTATCAGGGGGCCTTTAAAAATGTTTTGCACAGTTTAAAGTGCTTCCCAAAGGAAACACTTGAGCTAATGTGACACCGCATTCACGACTCATTTCAGTTTTTTAGTGTGAAAGCAGATCAGCCACACAAATAAATATCTCTCACCTAATTTTCTTATTCGAAACCAGTTTCTCGCAGCTGCTGAAATTGGTGTTTTTTATTCCCAGGAGTGAATGCAGTCTTCTCATTCCAGTTCATTTGAATGAGTAAATGGCTCTGACTGCATAGCAGGGGTTCAATCACTCTGCAAAGTGGATTTCCAGACAGGGCGAGAGACCAGATGATCCCCTCCTCTTCCAGATGACTGAGGACAGATGCTGGAACGGTCACTTGCTCTAGATGGTTGATCTAGTTCTACAGTTACACTTGGAGGGTGGAGGTGTGTGGGGGATGTTTCCTTACAATAATGGATGCCAATAAATGCACAAAATACTATGAGGCTCTTTTGAGTGAGCACTTAAGGTGTAATCTGATCCAAATCGCTTACTACAGTATGAAACACACTGGAACCAATGATTGAGATCAGACACAAGAAATGTCTGCCCATGTAACAACAGTGTAAAAAAACAACAAGAATTTCTTTTAGGGAAATACTACAGGGAACACAAAAAACATGGAGCAAAACCATGGAAGTTCGCAATTATTTAACAATCCTGCGGGTCAATCTTGTAGAATCAGCCTGTCGCTGATATGCTACATCTGTGCTAACTAATGGAAACCTCGTGGTGTATCAGGTGTCTCAAAACATGGGACTGAAAAATAATCAGACTGACGTATGAGTTTTAAATAGACAGACAAAATGAGTGATTGGACGGTAGCATGACGTCAGGGTTGGACACAAATCTCAGTTCCTCACCTCCACAATACTGGAGCATTGTGAGTGGTTGTCAGGTCATGCTATGAAGTTGCAAAGGTATTCTGGATGGGTGGTAAGAGGCCAGTCAACAGAGCCAACCTCCAAGTCTATAATATTCTGAAAATAGATTCTAGAATAATTTTTTTGTCAGTTGTATCATCCGCCAGGTGAAAATATAAAGCCCAAGTCTCATCACTCCAGAAAGAAAAGCACACCTCTCCTCAACAAGGATTATGGTTTGGAGTTTGTTCAAATCCCTAACGCTGAGCATTAGTAATGCTATGCCGAAGAATTTAAATCCATTTGAGCACTTTTTGGAGGAAATTAAGAGTCTTATTTATTCGTATGATCCAAAAAAATAAACACAGAAATTTCAAAGAAAGCAACTTCAATACTGTTTGTTTAGTACTGTGCTACATTCCAACACTTTATTCAAAGTCTGAGAAAGAACATTTTTTTATGTAGAGGTTTGGTCTCAAACAAAAAGTAAATATGGTTTTGTCTGTCAAAGAACTGTTGAGACGTAACAGACTTCCACCTCCTCGCATTAAATAAGGCAGAAGAAAACAGCCATTGTTCAGGTACAGACAGAGAGAGACAGGAAATATGTCTATTTTCAGCAGAGTACAGTACAGGTCAGTACAGTGACAACATTTTCCTCTTGGTGCTTTTGAAACACAGACAAAAAAATGAAACACCAGAGGCAGAGTTGTCACAGCCTGAAACACGCAGTTTATTTCTCCGTTTACGCTCGGGAATTGGTTCATATGTTACAGAGGAGTCAAGCATCTGGTTTCTGTTTGTTGGTGACAGTAAGCTTTGGGAACTTGGAGAACTCTTTAAAGAACTTTTTTCTTAATAAAACGACACACAACTTAAAAAGGACCTTAAAGCCTGATGCAGAGGCTCAGAATTAAGGACGTAAATGTTATATTATTAATGGCAACTGCCCCACAACCATGACAGAACCTGCCTATGAGTTATTAGAGCTACTGAAAACATTTTGCATGCCTGACAACCCCCTTCCTGTGTTTTTCAAAATCTTCTCCCTTCCCAAGAGAGATCGTTTCATTTAAGCTTTGAAAGGTGGAATCAGCCTGAGGCCAGTGCGTGCAGGGATTAACCCTTGAATGGTCGTGTCAGAAACCGTCAAACAGATTCAAATCATTCAAGAGACTTGATGCTTACTGGCTGAATCCCAGCTGAGCCACTGGAAAAATATCAGGGCACTGACTGGACAGGAAAACCTTACTCCTATGACCTCATCACAGCACTTTTACAGCGTATGACCTTTCACATATTCTGTCATGAGATATTATACATATTCTGTCCAGATGTAGGTTAACAAAATAAACATACCATCCTCGCTGGTGTGCGTCTCCGCTCCTCCGTCCTGATCAATCTCTTCCAAAACTCCGTGTTCACTGAACGGACTCTCACTGCAGGGGGAAAAGTATACAGTGTTTTACTATGCTTCAGGGGTGTGCAACATAACTTTAATATTTTAATAAATGTTAATAAATAAAGCATTCTAATTACTAAATATTTAATAACTGTCTTAAGTGTATTAAGATCCAAATATGCACTGCATAAATTCAGCAATACAGCTGGGTCCAAAAGACTAAGACCGCGTGGAAAGCATCGGGTTCAAATTGAAATTTAAACCGCACAATACTGTACAGAATGTGTTTATACCTGCCCAGTAAAACACAATGCGGATACAGCCGGCCGAGTGAACCCCAGCACTGAGCAGATGTACAGAGGCTGCCATTAGTATTCAGGGTGAGCTGCTCAGGGCGATTGGGATTCTGACAGTGTCACAGTGTGGTTACTGAGACTGCCACTAATGCCCTTCACATCCTCACAGATTACCTCAGACACACAGTAAAGCCCTTTCAAACCAAGCACTGCCTCACCACCGAAGGGGAAAATATGAGAACTCACTTTATCGTGTTTAAAGAGTGTGTCCTGCTTGTCTGTTAGTTATATCTGAAGTGCTTAAAGTCACCATGAAATCAAAATATACTGTTCTTATTTTTATGGAATATTGCAGTGTTTATTATAAATGATTTATCCGTGCATGTCCTCATTTTTATAAAATTCATGCCCTTATAATCTTTAATCAAAATC
Source organism: Chromobotia macracanthus (assembly GCA_036877525.1). Lineage (NCBI taxonomy): Eukaryota > Metazoa > Chordata > Actinopteri > Cypriniformes > Botiidae > Chromobotia > Chromobotia macracanthus. Next base: position 3,821,547 of record JAZGTH010000067.1, on the reverse strand, counting down.
TTGCACTTCCCTTTCCAGAATGGCTAACTTTCTCCACTGACCTCAGTCTGACGGCTTGGGGTGGAGTCAGAGCTGGTAACCACTCCCCTCCAATGGTCAGTTACTGCGAGTTTTGAAGCGTCTGCTTTTCTATAGTCAAACAATTCCCAGTGGGAAACAACAAGGCCTCCATTTTTCCGTTCCACTTTGAATTACGTCAGAACACTGAAGTCAATTGCAACTTCTGGTTCACGCAGACTACAAATGATCGCAATGACAGGTGTTTTGCTTGGGTTTGTGGGGGATGAAGACTTGTGCGAGTTGGGCCGCTCCCTCTGAGACAACAAAATCACTAGCCAACACACACAGCTGTGGAGCTGAGGAAAAATGTCTCTTTCCTTTACTCCTTCAAGAAATGAACACTGTGTTGGCTGGCAATCTCTTGTTACCTTAATGATACTGATTATTAAGATGGTTTCGGCCTGTCTTGCCTAGTTAAAACAGATCTCGGACACCTTTTGGCATTAAAAAAAAAACATTCACAGCTTACTGTTGACACCTCATCATTCCACATAATTATCCAAAGTGAGTCCAAAAACATCTCAGCCAGAGCTGGGCCTGTACAATTACACATTGCATTACTGATATTCAGGGTCTAACGCACAACATTTTGGCCCGGAGTGTGGGATATCTTCAAATAATCACTGACAAACACCAACACTGAACTGGACTGAAATTTAGTCATTATTTATTCACCATCATGTCATTTCAAACCCAAGGTGACCCAATTTTTCTCCACAGAAAACGAAGGCAAGCAAACATATTACATAATGTTTATTTTAGGGTGAACAATTCATTTTGTGACCCATTTTAGCATTGGAAAAAATAAACAAACCTAGCCCTATTACTTTCCTTCCCAATCTTTTGTAGTGATTTAACCTCCTGTCTACGGCCACAAAAACTAGATTTGATGTTCAATACTACATTGTCACACCCAAAACTCTGCAAACAAAGTAAGTGACTCACTAAACAGTAGTTCTGACTACTAATATCTTTTATTAAAATGAATAATATCACTTAGTCACCCAACGGATATCCGAATGCTGTATACCACTGCATACCGCCTTAAAACAATAACACCTTTCTTGTCTCTCAGGTTTGCCAACCACTAATCTTCTCTTTTCCTGTTTCTTAGTCATTTAGCAGATGCTTTTGTCCAGAAGTACAGGGACAGTCCTCCTGGAGTAACCTAAAGTTAACTTTCTTACTTGGTGACTGTTTATGGAACAACCCTTGACGGTTTCGAACCTGCAACCTTTTAGTTACTATCTCAGATCTGTAACCACAAGGCCCCAGCCTTGATAACAAATAAAAAATAAATGAATATACTCACCAATAGTCTCCACCCGCCATGCACTTCTCATATAATGGACCGTCTAGCTCCTTTGCATCAGGGAAGATGGTCTCGTGGTGGATAATGATGGTTTTGATGACCTCATTGACGTGGGCCTGGCAGGAGACCTGGTCTTGAGTGTCTGGGGTGGGCATGAGGGTGGGGCCAAAGCAGATGGCCAGATTATAGGGGTCCATCATGTTTTCATCGCTGTACTGGGACAGGCTGTAGGACACAAGATCAAGCAATCAGGATGTTTGGAAGAGGCACTGTTGTAGACATGACCTGCTTATCTGATAAAGAATTGTAACATTAATTCCTCAATTCGTGGAAAAGGTATGAATGCACATTTATCTTTGAAGTTGGATGTCCACATTAGTTTTACTTCCTGGGGGATGATTTTGGAATGCACATTTTATATCTGAATGCAGCTGAACACAGACAACAAGCTAAATTATTAGCTGTGTTAGACGCCATTCGTTTTGTTCTTGTGCAATGGGCGGTCATGACTCCTCTGTTCTGTCTGGTGATCACGGGGTTTAAACACTCAGTTTAACCAACCAAACATCTGGTTAATGTCTCCACTCACCAGTCATCTGACAGACAGCAAGTGAAGCTGTAGTTAAAAGAGATGCAGCTCTGTATGTTTTATGAATAACGCAGTGTAGTTGTTCTTTCATACATTTTTAAAGCTTGGAGGCGAGTATGCCTGGGTGAGAACAGCACATTCAGACTTACTGGTTGAGGAAGGCGAACAGATATCGCATGACCACGAGAACTGATCTGGGTAGAGTCAGCAGGATCTTACGAATGTACAGAGCTCTCTCATACAGGTTATCAATTCCTGATGGATGAAAGAGAGAAAAAGACAAACAGAACAGTATGTAAATATAATTTAACTGTCATCAAAATTACTCTTAATTGGTTAAAAATAAACCTCAGTAGTTAATATCCTTGCCTTAACTTTTCACCTGATTACTACAGTATATGTTACCAAGAAGTAAGCCACAATCTTTCATTGACATTGTTTATAATTATTACTGTACATGCCTCATTAGGATTTATGTATTAAAATAATACAGATCAGTGACATTTATGTTTGAGCATGTAGAGAGAACAATGGGGTCAGATTTTACTCAACTTGTTCTGTGACATTCAGAAATGATTATTCAGGGCTGTCGCTGTCATATGCGCCACTTAGCAGCCCTGCTATATCTAATGTCACGCTTCCATCTGAATGTGTTAATTCACTGATAAACTCACCACTGCACTCTATTCATAGATTTACAAGGCTCAGATAATTATGTGTAGGAACAGAAACCTTACAACAGGGGGGTACGGGTCAGATCTGTTGAACATAACACAAAGAGTTTATGAAGTGTTTGTGTATGTAAGCCCAAATCCACCATTTCACAATGTGTTCACACTGAGAATTATTAAATCGCTGGGGGTAACCAATCTGCTGTGCTGTTGGTCATTGGTGAGCGTGTCCTGTTGCAGTATACAACTGCATCAGGAGGCAAATCACGTGATCTTAACTACAGCATCTCCATTCCCACTGGCCAAAAATCGCAAGTCATATATTGTAAACGTACATTTACACTTTACAAAAAAGATAGAACATAATCTATACAGAAAGGCAAATTTGTCACTTAGTTAATTCTGTGTTTTAGGCAACAGGCTGAGCAAATCAAATTAAAGTGTTTTTTAAGAGAAAGTGGTTACAAAACGAAGCAAATCATTTGTGTTCATTTAAATTAAATCAGTGGGTGTGCCCACCCTCGTCCTGGTCTTAATGAAGCTGATTAACAAAGCATTAAACGAGGTAAAGTCTCCAAACTAATCAACTCCTTTTTTAAAGAAGCTTAAAGCTTAATCCAGAAAACTGGCACCCCACATGTACAGTATGTGTAAACACTCTGCAGTCTCCCTCCGGCGAGTCTACACAGTATTCTTCTGATTCTCTCTCCGTTTTAAACTTCCTGTTCACTCTACAATGACATCCCACATCTTAGCTGTCTGCATCTCTCTTTAGTAATGAGCTTTCAGTATGCTTACAGAACTGTACTGACACACTACTCCATACTATTTTTGCTGTATGTGCAGTATGCAAACTTTCAGCTTTCCAGATTAAGAAGGTGCGACACCATATTTGCCAAAACGTGCCGTTTACAACAGCACAAAAAACTGTATCCCACAATGCAATGCACCGAATATGAACAATCTCCGGGGTTAACACATTATTTGATTAAACTGTGATTTAATATGTTTCAAATGGACTGTTAATAATACTCAAGAATGTTATTTTTGCATTGAACTTACTATTTAAATTTGTTGCATTTAATGTGTTAAAATCAACAATGCTATGAAGTAGTGTTTTTGTAGTGTGGTCTGCACATACTTTCCTTTCCTGCAAAGTTTCTATCGAACAAGAACAACAAAGAGCTTTCAACTCATGCCGGTCACATGAAATCACTCTTAAAAATAGATGGATTCGTACTAAAACTGGATTAAAAATGTCAACTACACGCAACATGCAAGTGCAAAGAGGTCACGTTACCATAGTGTAGCAAACTACAGTTTAAAATGTTTATCATTGCATATAGCATATTTTCACATATTATTTGTACTATTAGTAAGCACTATATAGTGTATACTAGCTAGTATCCTATTCCAAAGATAGCTTCAGATTAACAACTACACGACCTCATCAGATTATGTGTTGGCTGGGTGACACAAGCAGCAGAACAAAACTGCAAACTAATGCGAGCTGCTCTCATCCATGACTGCCTCAGCACACCCAGATCCTCGATTTCATCTCTGATAGCATCTTAAAATAGCCATGTCATCATCAGAAAAAAAGATATAGAATATGGGGCTTTTGGGAATATGCTACACTGTGTTATTCATCTTACATGAGCACAAAACTCGGATTCTGAGCAAGAGAAGCAATTTAAAGTTTCACTAGAGAGAAGATACATGTTTCCTGCTACACAACATTTGAACTGATTTCAGGACCCATTTACACCTGCAACTCCAGTAAAACACATTTCAAAGGCATCTCCTGTGACCACTACACACATCACCCAAGCCACAAAAAGCTTAAAATGGCACGATTTTTTCCCAATATACTAAAATCTAAGTCGAAGTAATCCAAGTAATCTAAATCTAGTAATACAAGTCGAAGTCCGTTGATGCTAGTGCATTTTCCAACTAGCTCCAAGTGTGCCTTGATTAATCTGATCTCAGACCATTTTGAGCCCGTTCACATTTGTACTCAGCCCTGTTCACTTCGAACTGGATTGCCTTAAATGCACTTTAACAGCAGGTGTAAAAGGGTCTCTTAAAGTGCACTGCGCAAACAACTCTGGCCTATAAATAGAGCTGCAGTGCATAAAGAACAGGGCGAGCGATATGGAGAGACAGCGTGTGCAGGGTAAAGAGAGAGAGACTGTGTGGTATGCTAGAAAGGGGGTGAGTAAATGTAAACAGCAGGCAATCCCCATTAGTCACACACTGTGGAGTGTCAGTTATCCGACACAGGCATAGGGCTGCATGTTTGTGGGGTATGTATGCACACACGCCTTGACATTCCCCTCCACGTACAGACAAACAAACCCCACCAAAACGGTGCATGCCTGCACATGTGATTTCTGGATAGCAGGGGTCACGTATGACAAACATGCATTTAAGTGTGTGTGCACAAAAGGCCCACTGCATTACATTTCTACATGGTTTTGTGTCAAGACAAATTTATCCAGATCTAAAAATATATTGCATGTTAACGAACTGCAGATGTATAAAGCCACGTAAATTATTGAGATCATTTATTAAATGAAGTATTTTGTTAAAAAAATGACAGCTGGGGAATAACGTGTTCCAAATTCTTTGGGATAAGATGAACCCGTTGCTCAACTTATATGATGATAAGATTTGGACTCTTACTACAGGAATATTACATAAAAATGTGAAGGTGGGGGTAAACATTGACATATAAATAGTATGTGTTCCACGGGAACAGAACACAGATTGTCAGCATTACGCTCAATGAGTTATTTAGTTACTCATTTCAGTTATAAACTCATTTATGCATTTGGCAGACGCTGTAATCAAAAACGTCTTACAGTGTATTCAAGATATACCAGTTTTCAGTATGTGTGTTTCCTGGGAATCGAACCCTTAACCTTAGTGCATCATAACCTCACTGTGATGGTGATAATGCACACTGAACTGTTCAAAACTCAAACAAAGTTGCATTCATGACTGTTCAAGGGCCAGCTGAATCTCTAATATGTCATGCCGTTGTGGAACACACACTGTGCTGTAATGGAGCGTGTGTACGGCTGTGGCTGCTAGCCTGAGGCAATGGATGTCTGGTCCTACACTGAAAAAGTTACTGTGCCACTGTAGGAGGCAAATTACTGAGATCTCTTTATCTGAGAGCACTCGATCATAGTTCAAAGTGCTGTGAATTCACACTGAGAGTCAATGATAGATTTACAGCTGCAGGTCTGTAGATATTCAATCATGGCAGGCATGAATTCATGGACATTTGCTGGGAAACAGACAGACATTTATGCATGTGCTCACACACACGTTTTTTTGTTTTAAAAAAATAAATGGAGGCACTTACTGACACAGGAAATGAGGTCATTGAATCTCTCCTTAGGAAACAGAGGGTTTTCCAAACCTCGGAAGTAGAGTTTCAGAACCCCGGCCACTGAGTTTATATCATGATTATTCTCTTCATCTGTCAGGGGGTCATTACCTAGGAGACAAATCATGTGCTTTCATTTGTCACCGTTTGGTTTTGTTGTATATCTGCTGTTCGGGCAATTCCCTATATAAGTTGACACTCATTAGATCACTCAAACAAACAGTGTTTTGAAATTTTATTAAGAATGACTTACACTACATGTGAATGAATTGCTATAAAAACAATAAACCAAATACCAAACTAGTCTATAACCTAAAACCTTGTGAATGTAAATCTATGTACATATAAGGACAATGTCAAGAATGCAGTCACCCCAGTACAGGCTCCTAAAGTCAAGGAAGAAAGTGTCCTTAAATCATGTCATTTTAGGATCATGGCCAATATTACTCATTCTGATGACATCATAAACTCATTATTATTTTACAGGGCAATTTCAGAGTAGCAATATTTCAGAAACCTGGACTTCACATTAACAATACCACTTTACCACACACACACTCTCTCAAAAGAGTTCTTGATATCATTGACTTCAACTTGAGATCCAGACACTCTGAAAATTCCCTGATGTTGGAGGCCTGCGAGAGAGACAGAGAGAAGCAAATCATCCATTTAAGCATCCATTTAAATCTACTGGAAAGAAAATGCAAGTCAACAGTAACTACTGTCAAATCCCAAACTCAAAAGCTGAGCACTGTGCTTCACAAAACTTCCCTTTTTCTAATTAAAGATAATGAATGAAGGAGAGAGACGACACTCAACTTCTACAAAAACACCCGTCAGTCTGGATTAGCTTTTAATAGAAAGCTTGGCTAAGGGTCAGAACAGATTAATTAAAACTTCTCTACTGTACAGCTCCAGAAAAGATGGCCACACACTGAGAATTCTGGGTACTTATAAAAAACACACAATATTTACAACAGCTTTGGCACTGAATATGATAAAGAACTCTTTGGACTTAACATCCATTGACAGTGGCTGGGACACACATCACATAAAAGTGCCCAACTCAAAATAGTTAAGCAAGTCTCTGCATGACACACAAAACATAACCTGCTCGAGTCTAAAGCTCTATGGGGCAACGTGTTGGATCAAACAGAGACTGTGAATAACTGAGAGAGGCCAATAGCCGGACAGATATGCTATTATATACAGAAGCGTAAACAAGTTTATCAAAAGACCTTCAATTTATGCATTTGGCCTATGCTTTTAAGCAAAGGTATGCTCAGTGCATATGTTCCTTGGGAATCAAACCCACAATACCTAATGCATAATTGTTAGCTTTCTCTTTGGCTATTCTCCTGTTATAATGACAATAAGGAACTTATCTATGGAATTATGGGTAATTTATGGTGAGTTATAAGTCAATCACAATATAATTTACCATACAGGTTGATGAATCGAATACAGCTCTCCACAACTCTTGGTATTGCTTGTCCAGAGTCCTGAAAATTAGGTGAATATGGGGAGAAAATCAGGATATGTGCTAAACATTTAAGCCACACCCAATTGACATTTTTATAAACATTGAAAAGGCACCACATCCCACACATCATCTGTGTCAGAGATGAAAGGGTAATTTTTCACGGCATGCCCTAACATATCATTTGTTCCTTCCAGTGCAGTTCAACAGTGCGGCAATGAGTCTATATCTAATCCTGCCCCAGTAAAAGCTTTTGATGAGATGGGAGGAAAAAAATGACTTAATTCTATATGCTAACATGGCTCTTGAGTTTAAATAAACCACAGGCCAAAGATAGAGAAACAAATGTTGGCTACTGCTGAACACTGATTCTGTACGTGACTGAAATGCTTGTTTTAATCCAGCTATGTGATTCGTGCTGCCTGTTGTCTGAACCGTGTTTGGCAGCGCTCTATCGTACAAGCTTTTAAAAGCACGGTTATCTGCTTTTAACCCAGGGAATATGCCAAGTCTGAATGCTGTGCTTGTGCCAGGAACAGAGGCTGTTCTCACAGGATATACACTTCCCAGAGACGTTCTGTGCAATATGAGATGTGCTGACCTGAACACAGTGAAATACCGAAACATCCGCTGAAAAATCCTTAAAAATATCTACAGGATAATAAAAACTAGGTCTGTGATGCACTTTTATTTTAATGCAAGGCAACTCGTTACAATTTATGCATTTTTATTGCATTATATTTTTATAGTATATAGAAGTATATAGTATTTATTGCATATGTATTTTTATTTTTTTATACATTTTTATTTCCTTGTAATATATTTAAATCAATTTTTAATCCATTTCCTTATTTTTTTCCCACATTCATTTTAGTCCATTTGAAAATGATCCTGTGACCCATCTTTTACCTTAGTAATGTACAGCTCGTATATCTATTAAACTAAATAAATCTCTATGTAGACTTTCTGAGTATAGGAAGCCAAGAGAAATGTTCTTTCATCTCTGACACACACACACACAGGTTCACAATCCCGCAGAAAAGGGCAAAGCTGATTGGAGGATGGACTACAGGAAGTTTAGGCAGACATGCAGCAATGAGCCACTCAGAACGAGCCGACTGTTTCTGTACCTGATGTCTTGTGTGAGAGTTCCGTCGTCCACGGCTATGAGAAGAGGACAGCAGAACGTGAGAGAGAACCGAGAGCCAGAGGGTGAGAGAGCAGAAGAACAGAGAGAAAGAGGCGATTCCCAGGTTATTTGGTCCCAGCCACCAATAACAGCCTATAACATTAATATTAGTCTTCCAATGACATCATCATTAGCTCCAGCCTCACAGAGAGAAAAGGAGGGGGGGTGCTGATACAGTATTGTATTCTCTCATCACATCATTTTCTTCATCTCACAAACGCAGGTTGTTTAAAGTCCCTGTATCTTAATTTTATCGCATGCATGTTCACAATGTTTTGTCATTTACTCACACTTGTGTCATCCCCATGACCTCTTTAATAAAACATGGTAATCACATGGACTACATTTATTGCACTTTTTTATCAGTTTAGGAGCTCAACAATATCCACTGACAGCATCTTATTGTACTGAAAACATCAGTAAACATTCAGCTTTTGTGCTTTACAGAAATGTAGAATGACAAGAGGGTAAGTAAATGGTGGAATTTTTATTTTAAGGTGAACTGTCCCTTTAAGAGTTTTTCAAGCGGCCTATAGATAAATATCATCTCACTGTCACACACACACACACACTCCCCCATTTCTGCTCTGTTTAAAGACATTCCCCAGCCATACCGATCAGTCGAGTAGAAGTGAGTAGCTGTGGATCATTACAGCCTCGAGCGGCAGGATTCAATGCAGGTAGCTCAGCACCAAAAGCTATAAGTACCTTAACAAATGACTCCAAATTGCCATTAAATAGCTTAACGTTAAATACAGAGCGCGGCCTGGGCCTCTGAGTGCCAAATGGTTTAGGAGGAAGGCTGGGAGGCCTATAAAGAGATATTTACACTTTTAATCCTAAACATCTGAGGCTACACAACTCATTCTAAAAAACTCTGGCAGTGTTGCTCCTCAAAGATCTGACGTAACGGAGAACCTTCACAGACACGTTTACAGTGGACAGCGGGCAAGTTCTGCTGAACATGTGCTTTAAAAATCAATCAAATCAAATCTTCTTAAAAAAGACAAAGAAGTGGACATGTGACGCAGGGTTATCTGAGGAAAGCTGTAAGCTCGCGTTTGTGTCAGCGATCAGCACACACCGATGTCCTGTTCATAAACCTCACTTCCACTGGACATCAAGGGCCATGGAAATGCCAGGTCTGCTGGGAACAGCAGGAGGTTTGTGTGCGAGAGACGATCAGACACGAAATCTTTCAGTTTGGACTGGAGGTGGGAGGGACCAATGGCTGAAGTCATAACAAAAGACATCCTGTGGGATTGTAGTTCATTTTAATCAAAGCTTATAGAATTAACAAGATGCTGCAGTTCTGTTACTACGAATGGGGGAAAGTGCAACTTTCAACATGGCCACACGAGCAAAGGAAGTTCCTACTAATAGAAAAAGCCAAACGTCAATTGCTGAACAGTAACATTCTCTGGGGAAGGGCTCTGTACAGAGCGTTATAAGGAACTTGACAGCTTTTGCACATCTTCAGCACTTAAAGCGATCTGGAAAAATGTGTTATTATAGAGCAATTTTTGTGATGCTTATATAGAGCAATTTGAGCTGAGGAAACAGGTATAATATTTTCTCAGAAATATGTTGTTTTATTCTGACCTTGGCCAGCGATTTTAGAGACATCTCTCTTCACCCATACAAGCAGATAGGACTTGGTCTTGTATGACTAAATAGCTGCCCAGAGGCGTTGCAAAGATGGCTGTCGAATGCGGAGACTTCCTTACAAGGACTTTGTTTTTTTAATTTATTATAAGGTCATTATAATATCAAAATGCAGTCTTTGTTTCCTGACAGAACTGACTACAGGAAAACAAGCTTGGCAAAAATATGCCATTCTGTTCTGAAGCCATGTTTTATTCTCAAATAAATGCTAATATAACCAACTTGTTACTTTTTATTTGCTTACAAATTGCACACAGTAGGGAGAACTGAAATATAAAGAATTCGACTGGTGCAAAGGATTGTGGGTAGGAACCCTGGGGAACAGTCAGTGCTGCATGGACATATGGTGAATGATGGCAGAGTAAAGTCATAGACATCTGTTCTACTGTTTCCATCTCTCATTCATCTCTGATTCTCATTAACTTTCAGCTCTGCTTTCTAATTTATATATCTATAAAAGGATATAGTACACAATATTTATCTGTAGTAGTTAAATATAATAAGTTATAATAAACAGTATTGAATTTCAGTATTGAAGTTCAAATAAGCTCTATGTAAAACACAACATATAATTACACACTAAGAACTATTAATTTTTATTTTATAAAAATTTGCAATAATACCATGTGGTCTATAATTATGTATTTCATATTTTCCTGTTTTCTTTATGTACAGCTGCTTCGCAACAACGCCACATTGTGAAAAGCACTATATAAATAAATTTGAATTGAACTGAATATTAAGGAAACAAAGTCTTAACAAAAGGAAGTGCCATATATGATATTTTGTTAACATAAGCCAATGACATCCATGTATGTTTAAGCATGGCCTAAGTGTCTAATATTTTCAGGGGCCATTATTTGAAGGGCCCATTGCCTCAGAACGCAGGTCAATTTAACATTTCACAACATTTTGATTCACATAATATGACTGTGATAAAGATAATAACAGAACAAAAATGAATGTACCTTGTGGTCGCATACTCAGGTCGGTATCCTACAAGTGAAGAGAGAGAGAGAGAGAGAGAGAGAGAGAGAGAGAGAGAGAGAGAGAGAGAGAGAAGAGAGAGAGAGAGAGAGAGAAAGAGAGAGAATAGTGAATTCCTGGGGGGAGTTCCTTTGTTTGTGCTCGGTAAAGCACATGCAGCTGACCATCTGTGCAGATCTGGACGTTCACATATACACACCATTAAGACAGGTTTTGCTGAGAAATTCTGGATTTTTATACCACTGCAACAGCCGCTGAGGAGTTTTAGATATGAGAACCTGTTTAGCTATACAAATATTTCATCCAAGTTAAATCCAGCATGAAGACTACTGCCTACAATTTTTAAAAACAGACAGACTGTGGCTGATTTCAAAGCAGGGAACATGGCTCTTGACAGCCTTGTCGAGCCACCCACACAGCTCAGCAGCCTCTGACAGAAGACTCTGCAGTGTTCACACTAAAAGACAGAAATGCCCCGGGCTCCAAAACATGAAGAGACACAATCTGAGCACCCTGTGAAACTAGTAAGAGATGCTGAGAGTGTGGGGCACTCCCGGGAGTTCACCCTGCTTACTGATATTTCAAATACAGAGTAAAAAAACAGGTAAAAAGTAATTGAATTTTCTTTAAACATATAACGTTTTCCTGCTGGTTTTAAATAAGGATGAACCAATGTTCAAAGTACACAGTGGCCTCGAAAGATAATTTGCATATTTCTGGAAACTTGCATCACAGTTTAAAATATGCAAGAACGCCTTTGCACACCAAAACATTAAACCAAGAGGTATTTGTTAATATTTTCTAATATATTTTCTGTTTTAAAATGTAAACCCTATTAAACTTTTTGTGAACGGTTTTGCATGAAAAGCATGCCAATTTCTTTAAAAAAAATGCCGCCTTGTTTGACATTTTATTTAGTTTGCAAAGGCATTTAAATACATTTAGATGTGGTTTAACTGTCTAAATACTTTTGGGGGCCACTGTATGTCATTTATTCTATGGAAAAAGTACAATTTGTTGATCCAACATTTACAGAACCAGAAAAGCAAACAGTACCATCCCCAAGAGTTCTCTTCAGTAGATCATGTTTTGCCTGGAGCTTAGTGATGAGATTGCTGCCCTCCAGATACTCGCGAAATTTCTGTGAAAAGTCATAAGCGAGACCACCGTGAGACCAATGGAATCTGACAGCTGATTGGTTCACCTCTATGACAGCACATACGATTAGGCTTAGGCTAAGACCTACAGATAAATACAGCAAGGTCACAACTATGGTGTTTACAATCAATAACAAATGTCTTGAACTAATTGTAATTTCATTCATACAAAGTGACTTAATTGTGATTTCATTCATACAAAGTGACTTGATTGTGATTTAATTCATACAAAGTGACTTAATTGTGATTTCATTCATACAAAGTGACTTGATTGTGATTTAATTCATACAAAGCGACTTGATTGTGATTTCACTCATACAAAGTGACTTAATTGTGATTTCACTCATACAAAGTGACTTAATTGTGATTTCACTCATACAAAGTGACTTAATTGTGATTTCACTCATACAAAGCGACTTAATTGTGAGTTCACATAAATTCACCATAAAATAGAACTGCTCAGTCTCCTGCTGGTTGGCGCGTCTCTTGGCAATGCTCGGCTTGCTGAGGTAAGTCTCTGAGACAGTGGACTTCACCGATTCAGTGGAACGGCTATGATGGAAACACTCAGACACATCGTAGTCCTCGATGGTCACCATGTCCTGGATGGTTGTGAGTGTGGCTTCAGAGGTCTTCTTGATCTAAAATGAGATAAGGCCATGTTCAGGAAGTCTGTTCAACCCTAACCCTAAATACGAGTGGGGAAACAGAAGGGGACCCCTTGTTTGCCAAGTGCATTAAAGTAAATACAGTAAACAGTTGACTTTTTACAGAAACGCATTAAGTGCTTTGCCCAATGGCAAAATGTATAAGCTGGGATTTGAAAATAAAACCTTTCTGTTATTAGTTTAAATCTTTAACCACAAATACCCCAACACACACATGGATAAGAAAAAGATATGGGATACACATGCATCATTATGCAACTTTCATTCCAGAATATTCCAGAAACGCTGGTCGGTTCAGGTATCACTTAAAGTATGACTGTAGGAGGACGTAAACATTAGAAACATCAAGCAGCTTACAGGAAAGACTGGGAGAAAATTCTGGCCATCACTACCTGAATGTACTGATCCTTCAGAGCAAAGAATCAATTCACAGCGAGTGGAGTGGAGGATGAGATATATATACATAAAACACACACACATATATGTGTATATGTGGATACATACTGTCATATAATTCATTTATTTAATTGAATCAACTGACAGCCCAAACTGAACTACACAAAATAGTGGCAAGGACAAGGCGAGGTCTAAAAGACAAAAGAGTTGGAGGAAAAGATGCTGAAACCTTGTGCAATAGCTCAATGGAAGTGTGTGTTCACCCGCTGACAGAAATCTGTCGCTCCGAACCGAGTTTGTTCTCTCACGCTCTTTTGAAAAGGAGGAGAGATTATTCTGTTAGAACAAACACTGCTCAATACTCCCCAAAGTAAAACACACATACACACACAATTGCACACAACCACAGTAAAAACACACAGCCTCAAACAGCATATAAATGTGTTGGTTTCATTACAAACATCTCTCATTGTCCAATTGAATCATCCCTCAGATCAATGGAGGATGACATTCCAGTCAATGGAGACCAGTAGCCACACCTCACAGTGTCTTAGACAGTCTGGATCCAGGTCACCTTTCCATCTGACTCACCGGCCCGTCTGAGGCTTATACCTGAGCACGAATCACAGGTCTCGGCTTGTCTCCTGCCTTTAATCTCCCTGTGGTTTGGTTTTAGTGAAGTCTTTTATGGGTGATGTACTGCACCTGTCTATCGGATGTGGTTTACTGGGAAAGTGAACCTTAATTTTGCCATAACAAAAGTGCACAAGACAGGTTACTCTGAGAAGAGAACGAGGGTGGAGGGGAAATCGCGTTTCAAAATCATCAAAGCAGTCAAATGAAAAGACTTGAGACGTCAAGCATCCTACATTTGCATTAATTGCTTTAATAAAGCTATAAAAATTCTTTACAAAAATCAATTTTCCAATTCAACACTCAAGCTGCACTCACTTTATGGGTTAAAAATAAGCCAAAATCAGTTACTGAGCATGTGCATGACAGATCCACTTCAACACATCAACACGATCTCCTTAACTTTATAATAATAATTAAATTTGTAATAATAATTTATAATTTGAATTGACGGGTCCGACTTTTTAGGAAATGCCAGATAGGCTTCATTTAAAAATGGACAAAGTAACCCACAATTCAATGCTTCAAACAGAGATGGCAATAGAGAGGCGAAAGAACGGATGGCAACTTTAATTCTATTAAAGCAGGTACTTTTTTGACAGTGTGATCAGTGCGCTTGATTAGTATGCTTAACAAGCTGAAGAAACTACTCAGGGTAATAAGCTGGCACTAGAAAATGTTTTGGCACATCTGTAACACTTTGGCAATCATCAGTATTAGCACTAACAGAGAGGCCTGACAATCAGCACAAAAGCAGCAGAGAGGGCCTCTACCAGACAATCAGTGATTCACACAGCAGTTGGATCACGACACAAGTTTTTGATGTGCCTCCCCGAGGTTTATCTGCAGCAAAACAAACAGACACTTCCTACAGAGCACTGCGCCGTGCCTTAGTGGGGTTTTAGTGTGTGACGTGAACAGAATAACCATTGGATAAGAGGAGGAGGAGGGCGGCAGAGTTAAGGAAAGAGCGAAAGAGATGTAAAGGGAAAGAAAGACAGAGATAACGCTTGTCAATTCTCTTCCGAGAGCTCCAATCTCATTCTAATCTCTATTTACATTATTCAATTATGAACTCTGGAGGGTCAATGTGAAAAGACGGGTTGACAGCCGGATAATTGCTTAAGAAAAATGAAAGGATGAGACAGGACGTTTGAAATGACAGACTAAATCTTCCTTTGTGTGAAGCAAAGGTGTGTCTGAGGCCCTGGGGAAAGCCTAGCAGGATGAGTGCTTGATGGAAGTTATTAGTATAGCGCATAAAGTATTCAACACTCCGTTGCTTTCCTCTTTTCGCCTAATGCAGTGAAGGTTCTAGGAAATGAATGCAACAATCTTTAATGCTGGAATCACACCAACACTATGTTCTGTATCCTGGTGGGTCTTTCAAGGACCTTGAGGCTGAAGTCACATGATGATTTGAAGCAATTTAGAAAAATCAGGAAGTGCCATGACCTCACATCCTCCTGCCGTTTGCTTCCACTTCCTTTAGTCCCGGTCAGCGGTCTAGTGTCTGCTCTTTTTTTGAGCACATGCATTTTATTCAAAATAGGACTACTGATTTTGACCATTACTTCTGAAACTCATCATAAATTCAAATTTTAACTATAGTTAAAGGACTAAAAACATGGTAATGAAACATGAGCAAAAATAAATTACAACACTGTTCTGTTCTGCAATTTTTGTTTGCTTTGATTTTCAATCAACCTCAAATTCCTGCTGCAGAACAAAAGTGAACGCACTATGTCAGAAACTGTTATTTTTGACACAGATAACACCTGGACTACATCCTGCAACATTTCTGCTCGCTCCTCATTTTCTCCTCAAGTTTCCAGCACAGCACTCGCAGTGGGCTGAACCCTCATTCCTCAAAGCAGAACATTCATCAGCTGTGTGAGAAGACTACCAAGGACTTTTTTGTCCCAGCACAACTCAAATGCCTGCAGGTAACTTTAGCAAGCATTTGTTTATTGATACACACCGCAAATTAATCGTTTCAACGACTAGAAAAATATCACATTTTTAAAGATTTTAAAGTCTGTGTGAACCGCAAGTTGCAACTGACTTTAGTGTTCAGATGTTACTCAAAGTGAAACAGAAATTGGGGCCTGGCTTGTTTATTTCCACTGGGAATTGATTGGCTCTGAAAAGCAGGAGTTTCAAAGTTGGAGGGGAGTTGTTAACAGCTCTGGCTCCGCACAAGATGACAGACTGACATCATCAGAAGAGGTCTGCCGTTGCAGAAGGGAAGTACACATTCAGATTTTGATTTAAGATTAAGAGGACACATGAATTTTAAAAAAATGATGTGCGCAGATAAATCATTTTTAATAAAGACCACAATATTAAAACATTATAAAAATAAGAATAGTATATTTTGTTTTTATGGTGAATTTAAAACTTCATGCTAAGCTAATACAACAACATGCATTAAATCTGTAAAGGAGAAAAAGATCTATCACCTTTATCACGTGAACGTATGACATTCAGTGCCATATTCAGATTTTTATCTGTGCATCAAAAATAACTCTTTGCCAAAAGGAATCACACATACAGCAATAAGATAAGAGGAAGTAGATAAGAGATGAGGGCAGATGTAAGACACTCGGCTGTCTACGATAGACACGATAACGCAGAGGAAGCATGGCAGACTTCTCCATCTTCCTGACCAAGTGATTTTTTTATCCGGCACCCGACGAAGCATTCCGCTTACGACCTGATTAAATGTTGCAGCCTTGGAGGAGGCACAGATAATAAAATGTGAAAAAGACAGACACAGTCTGAAAGACGGAAAAAGGAGATGGTGTTTTTGGAGAGATGCCTCTCTGTGCGTCACCAGGGTTATCTGGAGGACAGCAAAATTCTGCAGGGAGGAAAAAACTATTTCTTGTAAGTCCTTCCGAAAGCCTCTTTTACGATCAGCTCTTGCCAACTCAATTAAGCAAATACGGCACAAAGCTGCCTCACATTAATGCAACAGGAAGATATGGGATGTGGATTCCTGTATTTGTCTAACTTATTAAACAAGACTTTCAAATTCAATTATGTAGCTTAGTTCTATCAGCTAAAATGAACAAACTTGTTTGTCCATCGGTCACTTTATGATGCTTTTGTTATTGAGCAGATGTTTTCAGCCAAAATGAATTGTACATTCATTTCCAGGAAAATCAAAATTCCAAATTTGGGTCTTTAAAACAGCTTATAAAACAGTATAGGTAAGAGATCAGAAAAACATTTTGGTGCAGCAGAGACAAAGCCGTTGTCTGAAATTATTTTTTTCTGATAGTTTATTGCATGTTTTCTTAATCATTTCACATTGACTGCCGTGCCACAATTTTTCACAATGATCTATTATTGTGGCATAGTACATTTCTGATAACTCCGCCCATAAACGGCACAGTGATTGCTTCATGTCAGTCAAATGTCTCTTCCTGTGGAGGTGGGCAGTTCTTGGCCAGTTTTGAAGTGCCACAACTTTAAGAACAGTCTGTGACAGTATTTTTTATGTGGCTGCATTTATGTGGCTGTATTTTTTATGGTCTGGCTACACAAGACTTAAAGTGCACCAAACTTTATTCCGAAGTGAACAGTTTTGCTAGGATCTTCTTACCTCTTCGTTCTCGATCTTTAGAGTGGCAAGGCGAGACTGCAGCTGCTGGAACCTCAGCAGAAGTTCAGCTTGCACAGGAGGCTGGGCAGTGATCTGACACACCTGAAAGACACAGTTAAACCTCTGATTAAGAATTCTCCTCTCTAATTCTCCTCCACTACAACCCCATCAATCCATTTCAGAGCTTAAAAACATCCAACTGGGTAAGATGACGGATTCCCTATGGTGGAGGAATCTCGACCCAGAAACTCCAAACAAATCACTACCATCAGGCACATGCATTATAACTGGCCCTTTATAAAGCAGAGCCTCAGTTGTTTTTTACTGGCTCAGCGCACAGGCACGACCACAAAACAACAGGTTGTAAACCACGCACAGACGTGATATCAGTGGCAAAATGGGCAATTAGGGAACATAAATCCAATAAAGGATCTAAATCACAGCTTGAGGGTGAGAAATGCAATATGATTTCCTCCCAGCGCTCTGCATAAACACCAGACTGGCAGCTGAGATACAATAAAACAGGGGTATAAAGCAATCCAGACCACATCCAATTCAGAATTTCATTAAAACGCTTTCACACTCTTTATCCTGCATGACCTCATGCGCTTCATCGCGAGACAGTATTAACACTGAGGTTAATGGATGGAGCAACAGCTATACCATGTCATTGCTTTTACCTGCAGCTTGTATGGAACGTGATGGTGCATGTGTTGGGTCATTTTTGCCAAGCAGAACATTTTCATGTGTCCATCATACATACAGTATCTTGACTTGAGTGTATTTGATACGGTTCACATATTTTAAAGCTGCAATCTCAAAACATTCACCTCTCTACTGCCATCTCTGTTTAAAATATAAAATTGCAGGTTACTTTCATTTTGCATGTAAAAGTTGTATAAAGTCAAATTGACATTACCCGGAATTATAAATCAGTATTATAAGCTTTCCATTGCAAATTGGGGTAAAGTAAGGAGATCGTGCTGTACACTGTCATGTCTTTGCTCAATAACTGATTTTTGTTCATTTTTAACCCCAAGAAAAGTTATGGATTGCAGCTTTAAAGACAAAAAATTTGTTCATTGTTATTACATTTTGGCAGGAAAACAATGGGCAATGGATTCTTTAAAATTCTGTGATGTTTATGATGTTATTTAAACGTCACACTCAAAACATTTCATTTTGTCCCAGAAATGTACAGAAATCAGTATGATAACGTATGAAATCGGTATGATACCAAAATGTAAATATTTGTCACCCTGACACCCTCATGTAAAATAACTCACTAAGCAATAACTAACTTTTGCTCTGTATTTTAAGCCTATATATTTTCTGCCTTTGCACAAATAATTAAAAACTAAAAATGTAAATAAAACTTAAATGCCTGACCAAAGCATTATTTACGAAAACCTGGAATAGCCTTTAACAGAAATAATTGTTTACAGAAACTGTATATTATTAGCTACTGCAAACAGGAACGATACTGTAAAGAAAACAAACTCACTTTAAACAGCATTCAAATGTATGAATGCCTTGACCAAAGCACTGGGTATCAATGTGGTTTGGTATTATGTGTGGTACAATGTGTGTGTGTGTGTGTACACATATGAACGGTGGTCTAACCTCATCCCCCATATGTGGTTGGAACTCAAATTTGACAGGTGGGCAGAAGGCGGTAGGGTACATTTCCATGAAGCGCTGGCGGTCACTGCGGGGGTCCAGACTGTCCACTGCGTTCTCAATAATGTCCAGACCCTCGTGACGAGACGTCTCCAGATTATACTCAGCCGAGAGGTATGTCCGCAAAGCCCGGTTCAGAGACGCATGATATCCCAGATCACAACACTACACAGGCAGAAAGACACAGTGTTTCCTGTTAGAAACCTAACAAACATGCAAACAGCAAAGAAGATTTTGTTTAGCAAAACAACAGTTCTTTATTAAATGTAAATCTTCTTCCATCAATAATGGATGTTCCTCACACAAAGATATTATGCAGTATGACTTTAGGAGACTCTGAGTGTAGCAAGACTACTAACTTTAGACTACTTAAAAGTCAACTCCTTTTAAGTTTTAAATCTTGACATAACCTGAATTTGCTGAATTTTTGGTTTTTAGGTAAACTGTTCTTCAAAGTGTTTTGCTCAAGGGTACTAGTGATACTAGTTCAACAACTGCCCCATTGCGGGGTTCAAATCTACTACCTCTTAATTACCAGCTCATTTTTTTAACCACTAGGCCACCCCCACCCCAGACTCAGCTAATATCAGCTCTAACTAACAGCTAATTTCTGGCATTCGGAACACACTAACACAGGCAACACAGCATGACACGTCAATCTCTCATCAACTGTGACTTTGAGAATATCTGTGCCCGAGATGTCCTAATACATCCTGACTGTTCTCTGCTCTGAGTTGTCTTTATATGGGCCTGGTCTCTGAGGACTGGTGCCAAACAGCCCGGCAGCCCAGTTGCTACAGGGTAATCGTAAGCAGACAGGCAGGAATTTTCTGATTCTGACCGAGAGAGCAAAGAATCATGGGAACTAAAATGAGAAACGGTGTCCTGGATAATGAAATATAGGGAAGAACTAGGGCGTCCTTGGAGAGGTTATTTAAGCTCTCACTGTGCCTGTCACAGGACGAGCTACTGGAACTAGACTCTCAAAGCGTCTGCCTTTACCTTTTAAAATCCACTGCTTCCGATCTTAATTTAATAATCATGCCCGGCTTGCTGGCTTTCTGATTGTGTTGAATTCTGATGCTGATAGAGAAATCAAATGCATCCAGCTTTCTGTCTACATTGCCCACTAAATTTAATACTTTTTCCCTCTCTCATCCTCTTTGTCTGACTATCTCTTTGGCTCTTTTTTGGTCTGTTGCTCTCTCTCGCTCTTTTAGAGAACTGTGTCTCTCTCCTGCTCTCATTCTGGTGAGACAGCATAAAACACAGGAAAAAGTCAAGTAAACAACCAGCTCGTGTCTGCCTCACTGCCTGTCTGCCTCCTTCTCTGTCTCTCTCTCACTGTGGAGTGAGACAGCACATTGCAGAGGAGCAGAAATACTGTCCCAACCCAGGATGTGTCTCTGTTTCGTTTCTTAAAGCTGCAATCTGTAACTTCTTTTGGTCCAAAATGAACAAAAATTTTGAATTGAGCAAAAACAAAAATTATTACTGAGCAAGTACATGACACTTCAGATTTATAAGTTGAGATGTCAGGTCCAATTTTGCAGAAAATGTCCATATGTAAACAGAGAGAAGAATATCCGGCTACTATATCTCATGTTTGGGTACTGTAGATGGTGCCACGTTTGTAGCTTGTTCTTACAGCAGTTGTGTAGAATTTAATCTTGTGATCCACATTAAGTAAAAAAACTCCACAAGTACCCTGCAGTTTTATGTTTTAAACAGAGATGGCAGCAGAAAGGCAAAAGTTACAGATTGCATCTTCAAAAAACACAGGAAACAAGTAACGTTCCATTATAGAGTCACCGTGGAAGACTTTATGGTAACATCATGAGTTCCTGCATTCTTCTGCCAATACGGGACACACTAAAATACTCTGACAGAGTTTACTGAATAGCTTGAAACATTTCTGAATCATATTAAAGCATTTAACAAAACATAATGACTGACTTTGTTCTGCAGTTTGCTTTAGAATTCATGGGGGCACCCATTGGTTGGTCGGCGCACCAGAGGAGAAAAATGACTCAGTATGAGACAACATTTCACTGAGAGAAGGTCAAGTTATTTCTCCTCCAATGAAATGCCTGAGTAAGTGACTGTGCACAAGCATTGGCCATAAGCCCTGTCTCCTGTCAGCCCCCTGCAGAGAGGCTTTTGTTTCCTAGATGAAAATAATATTACTGGCTGCTCACGTTATAAATAAATGATGCTGACAGGATTTGACAATGATTCAGGCTTGGACTGCAGGAGAGTGAACGAGGAGGAGTGCTCAGCAGGGTGAAACAGTGAAAAAGTATGTTACAACATCCTTGTTCATCTGATAGAGTCAGGCAGCCTGGTTCACAAAAAAGTGGGTTTTAAGGCCAGGTGCCACTTCTTCCTTCATGCTAAAAAATGGTTTTACACATTCAGAGATGAGGGCATCTACCTCAATTTAAAACTAGGAAAGTAGAACAGCAGACTGAGACCACATTAAAAATTTGGGATCTTAAAAGGAGCTTGGTCAGACTTCCTTGCTTCCGATGAAGGACACAAAGTGCTTTTGCAACATTTCTAAATGATGTTTAAAAAACATGAATGATCATCAGGTTTTGCACTCTCAGCTTGTTCATGTCAGAATACGAATATGTATTCATTTTATTACATTATTTAATATATAACACTGTTATGCTAATAATACAACCTGTAATGATGAGAAGAATGGTGAAAAAGGGGGGAAAAGCAAAACAGAAGCATTTTGAAATGTGTGAACTGTATGAACAGCATTGCTAACATAATTTAGCGCTCATTAATCCAACTATTAATCCAACTGATTCCCAATGCCGGCAGGATTTCCAGCCCTTGAGGCGACACAGTGCTGCCCACTGCTCTGGGTGTGTGTTGACTGTATGTTCACTACTTCAATGTGTGCGCAATAACTGGATGGGTTAAATGCAGAGGACAAATTCACCATACTTGGCCTGCACGTCACCTTACTAAACCACTACTTCCTCCTCCTCTTGCCTTTGAGGGCCATTTCGTACCACACAGTTTAATATTCTCCTTCAGACAAACGTATCCAACAATCAAGGATCCGTAAAATGTCTTTAATAACACGTTTGTTTAGCCGGTTGCTGACATAGGAAAATGCCTGAATACAATGTAACAGTGTATTTTGCATTTCTCCTTCCTGTTGCGCACACCTGCATTTAAAGCCTAAAGAGCTTACATTAAAATGCAATGTTGACAGAGCTCTCGCTGTGGCATCTATACATTCCCCGAGATGAAAACAGGTGCAGAGACAAAGACGCATTCAAACTGAAACTGGCAGCGAGCTTTGTCATATTTAACTGTCCCAGCAGACCTGAGGTCAGTATAAAACTCTATTTATAACTGTCCTACTTGTCATACAAAGTTTTTTGTCTGCAAAAAGAACGGCTGCGTCTACTTTTCTTTCCCCGGTACTTACGTCTATTAAATCAGACAAGTCGTGAATGTAATACTTGAAAATTGAAGCATTAGTGGCTTCGAGCGTCAGCAGGTACTCGTTCCGAGCTTTGATTGACTTCAGCTTGTTCTCTGAGTACTTGGCCTGCCTCTGATGAGAGAGAGAGAGAGAGAGAGAGAGAGAGAGAGAGAGAGAGAGAGAGAGAGAAAAAGAGAGAAACAAAACAGGCAGAATATGAGACAACAAGATGAAACATAACAAGCAAAATACATTCAAGCACATTTTATCTCTGCATATAATCTGTTTCCTGAAGATTTCATGTGAAATGACTGGTAAACAAAAATGAACCACCGAGACGAAACAGCTGCATATAAATGGTAAAAAAAAAATTTAACTAAGGGAAGTGTACAGACATCAATAGCATAACGGACACATCCCTGTGGTTTAAAAAAAGCTTACAGTTTAAGTTTTGCTAATTTCCTGTAGCAGTTCCTTATTACTAACATACAGACCCTTGCAGGTCGTGTGATTCGGCTGACTGACCGACAGACAGTGACTCACACGACTTCCATATTTTTGCCATCCCACAATGCCTCATTCCAGGAAGCATCAACGGAAAACAATCCCACAGCTGTTAAATCATTTGTCACGGGCTTTAACAGAAAACAGATCAAGGAAGAGCCTAAAACGTGGCTGTTTCAGAAACCCGTCTTATGCGTTATAACACTCAGATCCGGGTCAACATAAAATAAACAAAATAAATTAATTTAATCAATATGGGCAAATTGACTTGTTAATATTGGTGTCACACCAATATAGCATTATGATTATAAATCACAGAATCATACAAATTCCCTAGCCGTTAAACAGAAAAAATATTTATTTAATATTTTTTTGCATTGTAACACCACTACCCTCTATATTAAGTATAAATTAAATTAAGATTCATACTATTTCTGTACTTTTCAAATGCACAAACATTACTGTAGGCCTTTTGTGTTAAAACACAAGAACTAAGATGCTTTGGATGTTTTTAAGACATCAATTTTTGATGAGTTACCTCTGCTCAATTGCTATAAACCATTAGACATTTTTGTTGTTTACCTTCTCCTTCATCTTCTCGATCTTCTTCACTGAGCTCCTCCTCTGGTGTTTGTCTTCCAGTCGGATATGAAAGACAGGATCTCCAGAGCGTCCAATCTGCTTCTCCTCTTGCTTCTCTGCTTCCTTCAGCTTACTCTCAGCGCTGATGCTCTCCGTGTGATACATATGGTAGGTTTTCATCACCTGCGGGACCCAGAGGTCAATAGTTCAACAGCAGCCAGCTGAGCCTGGACCAAATCCCTTTCTTTCTCCAACTCGACACAAATCAATTTGATTCTCCTCCAAACAAACAGCTTTTTATTTTGCTTTGAGTGTAAATGAATCGTTGTAACTCTTTTAGACAGAATATACCAACATCCTTTCCACATTCAGACACCTTGATTTGCATCTAGTCTACAATCAACTAGACTTCCAAAATGAAACCATTTGAAACGCTCCTTTATTTTTGTAACCATCAGGGGAATTCTGGCCTCCTAATGGGCCATGGAGTAGCTCACATTTTATCCTTAGAAACGCCCATAATTCTGATTACATTAGTAAGAACTCTGTGTTTGATGTACGATGAAATTCGCCGTTATCTTAAACTAAATCAACTGGAGGCTGAACGTTCCACCTCATATTGTTCCCCTGGTCAACTTCCTCCATCAAAATCTGATCTTTTCTGATGAAACACGCAGTACGGAGCTGTAGATTCCCATGAAGAAACTCAATTAGTGAGACTGTGAAAGTGTTGTAGAATAATGGAAACAGCAGCAGACAGCCTGAGTCATTGTTTTGGTTAGGTGGCCATTACTCATATTCAGATGAGTTTTATAACGGGTGTTAGGATGTGACTCAGAGTGTATGAGCCTGTACTAACAAGCTCATTATGTTCAACTCATCGCATTGAGTGAGTGCTTAATCGACGCTAAAAGCTCTGACACACTGTAATTAATGTACAGTACAGTGGCAGAGCATGAATGAACATGGTATGCAGCTAATATTCCAACCACGTCAGTCTGACTCCCATTTCTTACAAATATATCAAAGAGAACCTTCGAAAAACACGTGGCACTATTAGGACTCGAGTTTTACAGTTTTAATATGCTTTTTCAAGCCACCAAGTTTCCATGGCATTGCTATGGAGTTGCCAGGTTGTTCTGGGCAGTTGCAATGGTATTGTTAGGTGGCTGTTAGGCTCACCCAGGTTAAAACAGTACACCCTAAAGTCCCTGACATTTTGATTTCTAGAATGACTCACGTCCCCTTTAATACAAACCTATAGGATTGTTTTGGCTGTTTTATTACTGGGCTGACAAGTCCAATTGAAGCACAATTTATTATTATTATTTTACCTCTTGCACAAATGGAATAGGGAATGGAGGTTAGGAAAAAATTAAACCACTAACAGTAAGAGATTTTACAAGACAGCGATTTTAATGGTTTTTGTGCCTTCAAGTCTTTTTTGAAACCTGACGGCGATGCTTCACTCACCATCTTGGATTATTTTGGAAAAATTCCATCTACCTTCTTCTCCATCCAAACGGCCATGATTACAAGGGCCCGTTCAGAATTAGACCCCTGAGCACTGGGTCAGTCCAGGCTATAATCACTGCAGCAGTCACACAGAATTATAATTCACGGTACAGTACGGCCTCAAAAAGCCACAAAAGAAAGCCTGACTATAAAACGTCCACCAAAATAAATATTGTTCATAAATATGTACAGTGGAAGAAGCACAGTGCTCTGTTGTCCAGGCCTGTATAATTACACACGTGGCCAGCATGGCAGACCAAACCATGGGCCTGCTCTCCACTTACTGGTCTGGAACTCTGTTTACATTTCTGCTTGTTTTAGAAAGACCAATTTTAGAGTCACACCAGACCTGTTATTTTACTGGCTGTGGTTGCGTGGAGGGTTTCTGATGCAACAGGCCCAGAGGAGTGTTTCCCTCACGAAGGCTAATTCAGGTCAAAAGTGATGATACATTTTTTACAACATTACACACTGCAACGTCCTTTGATCACATTCTGCAAATATAAATGTGACAAAGCCACATTTAACATAAAGTATCCGGGGTTTCTCGATCAGTTCCAGTGATGGGGAGTGCAAAAGTCACACAGTGCCTAGCAAACCAAATGAAATTTTTGTTCGAACATAGTATCATATTGGGTTAATATTTTGTACCTTGTCCTAACTAGATGTACGTCAAGTTTTTAAGTGTTTCAGGTCAGAAATTAAGAGACATTTAAAGGAAAAACACAAAACTACTGGTGGTTTTAAACAAGGGAATACATTAGCATCTTATTAAGACCACAGGGAAAGCAAAAGATACATGAATCTTCAGAGCAACTGCAGCAGGCCTGACAGCTGCAATTAAAGTGCGGGAATTAACTATTGATTACCGGTGTAAACACGGTTATCTACCAAGGTCAGAGATGTAGAACATAGGCGTGAAGTGGATGTAGTTTCACGGGTCTTTTACCATAGTATACACAAATTCCTGGGTGTTGAAAACATAAGATGACATGAAAGTGTGGGCATAAAACCCTAATGTTTCTGTTCTGAGCAAGAGAAGCGTTATCTTTAGTGCCCTTACCGTGTAGAGCTCATTAAGAACTTTCATTAAATCTTCTTGCAGCTGAAAGGTGATCTCTTTACTCTGCAGAGAGAGACAGACAGAGAGAGACAGACAGAGAGAGATCATAAGTTATTATGTCACATTCATCTAAGTGACAAAATGTTTGACCAAAAAAAGCAGAAGTTTAATGCACAACATATGTTACCATTTTCCACATAACCAAGAACAATGTAAATGCAGTTTTAGTTTTGTACAGAAAATCATAAGATGACAATTTATTTTTATTAACTAATTTCAAAAATCTAAGTTTATTCCTATAATCTTGTTAAATGTAAACATTTACATTAAAAAACACTGTCTAATTCTACATGAAATACACCTTTGTACTTTGTACTGAAACTCTTCACAGTGTTCTGCAGCTGAACCGTTTGCTTCAACCTTTGACAGCTAGCGTGGATCACCTGATCTTTCTGTCTCACAGGCCACTCTAAACTCACTATCCCAGTTATATCTCTGCTAATCTGATTCTGAGAGACATTACCAGCAGTGCAGTGCCAAAGGCTTCTGTGAGCTGATCTTCTGCTACAGATAGTTCCAGTTCGTCTGAATATACCAGCTTGAAATAATGAAACTTTACTCTCAATGTATAGACATTTAAGGCTCTGGAGATGATATAGAGGATTTATCTACAAACATTTTTATGCTTTCTGGCAAATTTTGTGAAAATCTAGGTTACATTTGTCCCTCTAAAAAATAAAAACAAAAAATGGTTCAAATAAAAACAATTTTTTTCCTAATAAACCATTAAAATTTTTTCTGGTTCTTGACAGGATTCATCATTTTAGTCTAATTCAACTCAGTTGTGTGTGGAATGCAGGGTCAAGAGTCAAACTAACTAATAAATGAACACCTTCAAACACACATTTTGACGGCACACAGCTTTGTGTGGACGTGTGTGCACTTCAACACACCCGCAGGACCTCAAAAACACAAGTACATTGTCCGTGACTCAGCGTACAGTACAGTGTCCGGGCATGCAGATCCAAACAGGTATAAGAGATTATTTACACGCCATGCCAAAACTCTGCCACTGATCGCACTTCCTCCCTGGCTGATCTGACACCAGTCAGTGCTGCCTTTTACATAACTGTCTCCAGCAAACCGACTTCCACACGGGTGGCTGAGCCTATTTTGGGAGCAATCAAGCAGACAGGCGATGGAGCAAGGGATTGTGGGAAGAGAAAGTTTTGTTGTGTACAGGTACAGATGAAACCAGACTGGTGTCAAGGGCGACTGATGAAATATTTAGGAAAGGAGCAGAGATAACTAAATCTAACTGAACAAGATAGCCTACCTACAGAAGATACAACAGAGGTTCTACAATGTTCTGAAATGTGAAAGAATTTCTAATGTTTCTGTGAATAATAACTCCTGCTTAAATAAAGCAAAAAAAGACACATATTTTTCAAAAACAACAGTCATATAGGCCACTGAACATGGGACCTCCACTTTGAATGACGATTTTGTACAGTAACTTTACATGATGGGTTTGAGCATGTCAAGTGAATAGAACTAACCTTGTTAAGGGCTCCATAAATAACCAAACTAAGCCTCTGGGTTTACAGAGTAACATTATCCCATTAATATTAACCTCGCTATAAAAAATTGACTACCATCAAAGGCATGAACTTGAAGGGTGTTGACAGGACCATGTTCAGAGCTCATAATAAACCAGTCAAAAACAGTCCATGTCAGAAACAGCACGGGCACAATGGTTGTGCACTTTATGTGATGATTTACAGGCCCTGAATGAAGAGGAACAGCTCAAAGCACATACTGAGTGATGTATACTTTATGCCTGCATTAGTAACTACAATTAAGAAGAATATTTTAAATAATACCTGTAAAAGAAAACATGTTATTTGATAAGAAAAATATTATGGACTGCACTCACAAAAAACAGTTTCAGGGATGGGAAAATGATTATATATTCATAAGTTCCATGGCTTTTAAAAGCCAAGAGTCCCTAAGATACAAACATCCACCCTGGATTCCAAAAATAACCTACAAGTGGTTAAAAAAAAAGAAAGTTGTATAAATAATGAAAACAAAATGCGCAAAATGGGGGCCAACGACGTCAAGGTTTTCCTGCGGATGGATGCACTACTGCTGCATGTCAAAGTATATCATTTGTTTCCGTTTCAACATGATATAAAGTCATTAAACTTTCTTAGCCTCACTTTATACTTATTAAAGTTATACTGTTATAATAATCAACAGAACACACTGCAGTAACTAAAATGTGTTGCATGTCAGAAATGTGGCACAGTGGTAGCACTCATTTAGTATGAATGAGCTCAGGTGATGGGGAAGCAGGTTTGAGTCCAGCCTGTGTAACTACAAAGACCACAATGAGCTGTGTATTTGCGGGCAGGTCAGTTACATTACCATCCAGCTTTCGTGGTACTGGAACCACTGACTGGTTCTGACAGAGGTTTTCTGAGCTCTCGGGCAAGGGGCAGGAGAACCAACACAGTTTTAAAACAGGGTATAGAGAGTCTCAGTGTGACCCAGTGGAGCTGGGTCCCGAAGGCTTGAGGTGACAGCAGGGGTGTGATCTCCTGTGTGTGGGGCTCATTACTGAGATGATGTTGCGATCAAAGAAAGCAAGGCGCAACGATTCCAACACCCTGGGGGCCTGGCTGCCCCTCTGCAAGCAATATTCAGTGGAAGACAACTTTTTCTCTTTAGTATGAACTAAAGTACCATAGCTGAACAACGACTATTTGAACTACTTATGGCATAACAAATAAAGAAAGGCATATCCAAACCACATCCACTATTAGTTTTGACCAATCATCAAAGCACTGGAGTTTTATGGGGTTAAAGGTTTCTGAGATGTGCACAAACAGGCTAAACATCACCAAACGAAGACCTTAACAGAGAAGAAACATTTGACATTTCATCATCCCTTTTAAATTTCTTTTATAAAAAAGCCTGTTTTCCCAGCAAGTATAAATTAGACTTTAGGAAATATAACCCACTGCCCTACTCAAAGCCACTTCTTTCATGCATGTAGCATCTCTGCTCTCTTTGTTATACAACTAGTAACATGGACTTATCTGAGAGTCTATTTGGACGTGTCTTTTTATATGAGCATTAAAATATGTGTTTATGGAAAACTGGTTTAGATGCTGCCATCAGTTTCATTCAACAGGCTTGAGTCATGAGGTTTTAAAGTTAGCCCCGACCATTATCTCTGAAGTGATGCAGATGTATTTATTAAGTAAAGGAAGCTACCCGTCCTAATGAAAGCAGATGTCAGGAGCACCTGGTTTTCTGTTATTATACAGCTTTAACCGTTCCTTATTGTAATTAGCACCTTCACCTTGTGTTAGCATGCAACAATGAGAGAAGAATACATTAGACCAGCATGAACCCATCTTACATCCAACACATCTGTTTATGACGATAAATATTACAGCTGGTCAGAATTAATGTCACATGAACAGATCTTCGACTTTCTGTAGCTTAAACTGGCCAAGAACCGCCCACATAGACAGGAAGAGCAGCCTGACTGACATGTGAAGTAACCAATCACGCTTTTTGTTCTGTTTTTAAGTGCTTTAGATGTCAGAGTTGTCAGAAAAACGTTATACAACAATAAATTTGGAAAATAATAATTAATAGCATGCCATTTTCCACAAGCAACTATACAGAAAACGTGGAAACACATTTGCATTACATTTTCTCATTAGCAAATGCTTTTATCCAACATGACTTGAAAACACAGTATAGCACATACAAAAACTTTTGCACCCTTACACACAGAAATTACCGTCAAATTAGCGCTAGCTATAACGTGAAAGTTATTTCACGTTTTCTGTGCAACATGCATCAGGCGGTTGGTGAACAAATTGTGGGCGGCCCGTATGCATGTCATCTGAGGATGAGACTAGGTCAGATCTGCTGGTCAAGCCTTTGAATAACTTATGCTTGAGACCAAACTTTTACCTCCTACATTCCAGCCTAGTAATTTGCGCTGTGGTCGACTCATATGACTCGCGTGCACAGCAGCACATAATCTGTTTGGGAGTTGGCCCTTTTTTGTGGCCTATGCTTCAGGGGCCGCCACGTCGCCTCGGTCACGGGGCCCCGGACATCAAACGAGAGGCAGAAGGCCTTGATTAGAGCTCAAGCTTTAGGAACTTTACAGTACAGAACCACAGCCCAAAAGCAAAGGTCCTGTACGGGCCGGACCCACATCATATATCTGACAGCAGGCACACAAACAACCCAAAAACTAAGAACATCTGGCAAGAACTGCAGGCAGGTATGCTGTAAATATCTTCTCAACATATCTTTTCTATGTGCCTGTTATACTTCCTGCTTTAGGTAGGAAGTGCTTGAAATTAATATAAACGTGCATAGACAACTAAAAATAACTCTTAATAAAACAGAAATAACTGAAGATAAACATGAGACTAAAGACGAATAAACAAATAAAATAAACTAGTCACATCTGAGGAACATCTGTTTTTGACATTATGTAACCAAAGACAAACTTTACATATTGAAAAATCTTATAACACGCACATAGTGAAGTATCTTGGTAATAAAAAAAAAAAAATATTTCTGACCTTTTTCAGAAGGCGTGTGGAGTCCTCGCTGATCTGCATGAAGCGCATGATGACATTGTTGAGATATATGTCACTCAGTGTGGCGTGATCCTTGCTCTCCCTTCGAACCTGGTTCAACAACAGGTACCAACAGTTCACCGGGGACAAGAGATTCTGGTCTTTCCTGCATACATGAGAGAGAGAGAGAGACACTGATCAGCACAATGAAAGGAAGCTCTCAGTGAGCTTTCAGGACCATCTGTGTACTCAACTCACGAGCTGGACGAGACCACAGACAGATTCATCTTCTCAACTGTCCTTCACTGCCAGGATGCTTACCAACCCTTACATGTCCTCTCTTGATGACAGGTGGTGATATTTAGGCATTCATGATTTGTGAATACTTTGCATGTGTGCAGTACAGTCACAGAACTGTGTTTGGCCATTAAGTAACGTATCATGAAGCATCAACAAGGTACGCATAACAAACTGTACACAGCAGGTGCATATAAACAGGTCTGTAGTAAGTTACTTTATGACACCCGATCAAAACTAATACAACAGAAAAGTAAGCAAAGGATTTTCTTCAGTCTCAGTGGATCATGGAATGACAGAATCGTCAGATGAGTTTTGGTAGACAGGAAAACACAAGGAAGTGTTTTTCAGCTCAGTTTCCTTCGTGAACACTGCATGTCAACGCTGCAGGTGAAGGCCTGTGGCCCTCCAACACGTCTGTGATGCAAGCCATAATGACACACTTAATGAAAGAGCAGAAAAACCCACAGAGAACTGTGTCTGCTCCAGCTGAGCAGCAATATTTACTGTAAAACTTTATATTTTACAAAAACAGGAAATAACCATCCACACATTTTTGAAGTTAATTGTTTTCACATTACCATCTGGCAGACACTTGTATCCAAACCAACTTGGAGAACTACCAACATATGTTTTACCGTTCAATTTTATCCGGTAACGTGTTCCCTTAAAATTGAACCCATGACCGTGCAGTTGCTAGCGCTACCAGTTGAGCTAAAGAAAATGAGGCCGACATGTTTACAGGCAGAGTTCAAAGATCAAGTCATCTAAGCAAGACTGGATCAAACGGGTAATCTAATTGAACTAAAAGCCCAGAGATCGCAATATGAACGTGCGGTTCACGGGAGGGGGGATTCAGACTGCAGGGAGAATTATGGGAGTCTGCGCATTTTCTGTCAGTCTGTAATTACTGTAAAACCTTTCGTGAGATGGCTTCAGCCTCTGGAGAATGCACTCCACTCTCCTTTCTGCATGAAGTGTGCGCAGTACGTTAAGAACGTGACGGAGTCAAGCTGCGGCGTCAGAAAGCTGACGTGTCCACGTGAC
This sequence comes from Chromobotia macracanthus, assembly GCA_036877525.1. Classification (NCBI taxonomy): domain Eukaryota; kingdom Metazoa; phylum Chordata; class Actinopteri; order Cypriniformes; family Botiidae; genus Chromobotia; species Chromobotia macracanthus. The sequence goes on along the minus strand of JAZGTH010000067.1, from coordinate 3,788,975 downwards.
TTGAATTCAAGAAGTGGAAAAAAATAGCTTTTGCATCCCCAGCACTGAAATTCATGAATAAACCAAAGAGATCCAAAAATACCTGAAGAAAGCCATCAGTAAACATTCCCATCATCATCATGTACACATTGTTTGCGTGAAATAACAGAATCTAACTGTACCATGCTGACCAGCCAATGAAAAATGAGCAATAATAAAACCTGCCTTGCATTGAGGGGTTTGTGATGATGTACTTCAAAAACATTAAGAGAAAAAATGCTACAAAATTACATTTTTAAAATGAACAACTTCAGATTAGACAGTATGCAAGCCCAATATGACGTGACGCGGATACAGTGAAGCACTTCAGGGACTTCCTAACAAAACTGAAGGTGACAGGAAGAAGAGAGGGGGCAGAGGTAACAGACCAGGAAGTGCACAGGGAAATTAAGCATGATGTCCTTGTGCAGGTCAATGCAGGAAGTCCACGGGCACCATAAGAACCGTCATCCCAGCTTTGGGAGAAGTAACAGTAAATTACCGTAAAAAAAGCCTCCGTCACAGAAAACCCCTGTAGTTAGACTTTATTAGCCTATGGCCTATAGCAGAAAAGGAATAATAACTGAAGAGAAAGATGTCACCTGGGTAATCGAAAAGCGAGATGAGTTAATTGGGAATCATGTGACTAATCAGAAGCAGCCAGTCATAGAACAGAACTGCAGTCACGCTGTTCAAGACTGCAGTAAATCAGTGGCAGCGATCAGACAAGATTAAATAAGAACTGGCCTCCAAAAGCACGCTTGTCCCTCTGAAGGGCCGCTCAGCGGTCACACCTCCACTTTGCTCTGATGCGCAGCTCACATCTCGGTGCTTGGGGCTCAAATCATTGCACAGAATTCCATTATGCCACAAGGGGCTGGAACCAGCTTCAAGAAGAGATCAGATGTGCTGCAACACTATCCGCAGTCAAATCCAGACTCAAAACACATCTGTTCAGCTGTGCATTTACTAAACGAGCACTGTCCAACCCTGCATTTCATTTATGTCATTTGTTTTAATGTAATTTGTTTTAGTAAACTGTTTTAATACATCTTATGTTCTTTAAAATTCTTTACATTGCCAAATAACACCACGATTCTGCAGTGAGCTTAACGTACGATCAACACACTGCTGCGACACAACTGTTGCAACAGTGAACTTGTACTCACACTGCAGCCAAGCAGAATTACTGTACATTTACTGTACAATTACTGTAAATGACTCCAGGGAGTGAAGACAGTGGGAATCAAGAAGATCAACAACCTCACCTGTAAAATGAAATGCACGCAGACGAAACAGAATGTGAAAACAGAACTAATTTAAATCTTAATTGCAGCATTTAACACAATACGAGAAATATTATGATAAAGGACTGCTTTAACTTCATTATGAACATAAGGAGTCTTATTGTCATTGGATAAACATTACAAAGTCATTTCATTTATAGCATCTTCCATCAATGTGACTCTTCCCAGGTGTAATCGTGTCTTTTTTTATATCAGTGGTGTCAATTACACAAACACATTAGTGCTATCTAAACAAATATAAAAATGATTACACCCCAATCTGATGACGTCAGATCACTGTGATGTCAGCTGTGATATTAATACACTACAAACACAAGCAATACAACAGCTACATCTGCAACACTATAGCCAGAGGAACTTAATTCAGAGTTGGTGTAACACTCATCAGACTGCAAACATTGTATTGACAGCTCATCGATTTTTAAGCGACAGTGTTGACTAGAGGGCGCTGCACTGGAGGTTCAGAAACCTACAACAAGGTCATTATATGAGTGTGCGTGAAAGTACAGTACAGTTAAAGAGGAAATGAGACCAAGTAATGCATTACAAACTACTTACATTTATGCATTTGCAGAGGCTTTGATCCAAATTGACTTACTGTGCATTGAAGACAAACATTTTGTCAACGTGTGTTCCCTAAGATTCGAACCCACAACCTCTTTACTGCTAACCTAATGCTTTACCAATTGAGCTACAGGAATACTAGAACCTACATACCAAACTACATTTTTAGGGCAGAGTATATACATATTCTCCAATGCATGTGTATTGGTAACACCAAATTTAAAGGTACAGTGTATTATTATGCTATACGACCTAAACACGGTCCCGCTTATGTGATGTTGCTTTAATAAATCCCATGCTGACCCCAGCATCCCTCCCTGGGCAAATAGTGTACAAAGCTTGTTAGCTCAATAAACGTGCTATACCAGGCACCAGTCACTGTGTCGCCACGACGACAGTGTCCTCTGAGAGAAAGGCTAAGCACACAACTAACAAAAATACTGCCTGTTTAGTTGTCTGGTAAGGGCGTGTGTGTGGAGAGAGTCTATCAGAGAAATCTGATCAGATATTGCAGCCGTGTGGTAATCATTGTGACATCACCCCAACACCTGATTGGTCCAATTTTACATATACGCACATGCAATACGATGCAATACGATCCCGATTCTACAATTAAACCATGAAGGGCAAGCCACAAAAAAATGAATATGTTTGTTTGTGTGTGCGTTTACTAATAGACTTTTACATTACATTTACAATTACAGTGAACCCAAGGTATATATTTTATCAGTATGTGTTCGTGTGGAATCGAACCCACAACTTCTTGTGCTTTTAACACAATGCTCTACCCATTGAGCTACAGGAAAAAGTACATGATGCTGTTCCTAACCCAAGTCCTGTATACAGTAGCTGTAAGCCAAAGAATATAGACTGCAAAGCAGTGATACAACCACATCATTCTGGTATCCAGTCTCAATCCATCACACTTTACTCTGGGAGTCACCAGAGAGTCTTCTAGCACTGTTGAGAAGATTGATTCTGCTTTCTGCTGTGAACTGTGGCTGTAATCCCACAGGTAGAGCTAACACTGTGCTTCTCGACAAACAGTCGCTTAATCTTTCCTCGTGCTAGTTTTGTGGAATTCTGCTGACCACGGATATCCAGCCAACTTCAACAAAGAAGTACAGCACGCCCTCTGCTACAGCTCATCTGGCCTCATCACGACGCCATCGGTCAGAAACCAGGCCAGACCTCCGGACTGTGAAACAAACTGGGATACAATGAAAAGACCACAGCCTGGGCCTCCGTGGTTATAAAAAAAACTTTCCAAGTTTAGCAGGGAGACTAAAATGTCTCAGCTTTAAAGAAAGCTTTAAAACGTTTTCCGAGCCACTCTGTCGAACAGCTCTGGGACACGGATATCCTGACTAATTACAGAGCGATCTGCAAGCTCATTTTGATGCTAATTCATCCAACACACAGCTGAGCTGAGCAGGCTTTAGAAATGGGCGCCCAACCTCAAAGGGTTTTTTTAATCTCCCGAAGGACTTAGCAGACAAAAACAAGGAACTTGCATCATCAAGAACCTCTATAAACATTTTTCCTGCTGTATTTTTGCATCTGTTCATACTCAAGAACTGGCAATTTGGGCTTTTCAGAACTCGTGTTAAGGAGTCAGGAAGTTTGTACCAATCGCAAACTGACAAATCACAAGCTCAACAACAGAGATTCTCCACTGACACCAGTTGTGCTCAGTGCTGCTGGACTCATACAGGGCTCTTAAGCTGCATTTGGTCTCTTCACAGAGGTAAAAGCCAAACACAGCAGCAGTTTTATCCAGCAAGCAACTCTTCCGGAACAATGAGCCAGAATAATAATTTACTCTTCATACCTGTCAACAATTCCTGTGGCTGTGGCCGTCCCAGCACCTCAGGACTAATTATGAAGACAATAAAGTAATTATTATTCGAATTAAAATAGAATTAAAATGAAATAAAAACATCCATTGTTTTGAATGTCACAAAAGTGACACTATTAATAACTAAGGAATATTTAGGAATATTTAAGCTGTTCCTGAAACTCAGCTGGTAGTCAATTACAATTGTTTTTTTCTTTGGGTGTTATAGGTTCTAGATTCAAACCTAAAAAAGACGATCTATGAACCATCAGCAAACTCCAGACAGCCGGTGATAAACAAGCCATCCCAACCAGCACTCATACACACTCACTTATATTGTTGGTGGTCCTTCGTGCTCCTGGTTTTGGCCATGAAGCGTTCGGCCAGTTTCTCCAGGTTGCGGGAATACTCCATCTCGATCTCGGACTTCTTGCGGAAGAAGTCCTGGAGGTCTTGAAGAAGCTGGACCCTCATGTCCGTCTGCTGCTCCAGACATTTCTGCTGCTCCACCAGCTGGGCTCGGATCTCTAAACAAACACATTCAAACACAGTGTGTCAGAACATGCGCCTGTGTCAACATGAAATTCCTATTAAAAACACAAATCTGAAAACAACCGCAACGAATCGTTACAGTTTCATTGGTTTGCTTTGAAGTGCTGTAGAAACCTCCTGCCAGCAGCCCAGACTAAATGGTCCACAATATAAATGCAATATAAATACAGCATTCGGATTTACCCTGAATTAGATTCATTTTGCAGCATCAGCAATGTGACAGTAATCCAGGCTCATCGGGTTGAGCAGGTTCTGCCCTTTCCCTCTGTTTCATTACAGTCAGAATGAGAAATGATCGCGGAACAAACCTAATGATTCTGTAAATCTACTCTGTGTACAGCCTGTACAGCCACTGAGGCACTCCACTTCATTTAACAAGCATTTTTGGGCCAAATTACCTCCGGTTTCCTCATGTGATTGCCTCCTTGTCATAGGGAATGGAGCTCATTAAATCTGCAGCACACTGTAGAAGCTCTCCTGCTCCATACCATAATATACATTCAGACTTCCTCGCGTGGCCCCGGGGGCCCAACATGTTTAATGTATTTCTCATAATGTGGGTTATGTTATCTGAATCACAAGTCCACCTTGACAGGCTACACAATGGCAGGGTGAAAGAGGAGGAAATTATTCATACGAGAACTATAACGGCTATATCAGTAGTACAACCTCATTAAACAAATAGAAAAGCAAGAGTAAGCAATTCAGCACAAAATAACAAGCATAAATAAACATAAACAGCTGTTAATGCATCACTGAGACGACAAAGATGCGGGGAAGTTAACAATAAATGAAAAACAACGAATTAAAAGTTAGAAGTTAGATGAAAATTTGATTAAAAATATGAAAACGCAATGATCCGTCTTTTTCATAGCACTAGCTACAACATAATTTGTTCAAATTTTGCCAGGCATTTCTTTTTACCATACTGCTAAAAATTAGAAATACCAGTTTTTCTTTGTCTTGAATTAAGGCTGTGAATAATAAACAATAAATGAATATTAAAAGTTAATATTTTCACCTAGAACCAAACAACATAATTTGATCGTATAAGACCTGACTGACTGACCGATCCCTGCACTGTTTTTCCCATAATGACTGCTTCGGTATCTGTGTTTTTGAAACAGGATCTTGATGCATTTTATTTTGCGACAATAGCGGCTGACTGTACGTTATCTTCTACATGATCTCCTCTACACCATTATCTCAAAGACATTCAGAAAGATTCCAAGTGTAATACTAAACATTGTGCCCTCAACCTCCCTCATCGGCACTATCAAATGACCCTCCGTGATCACAGAGAACATTCCAAGCCCTGTGAGGTCATGGGTATGGTAAACATCTGCATGGAGTGGAGCCGGTGTGCTCAAGCATGTGCGAGACTATACGTCAGATCAAAGCCCCTGTGATCTTCTTCAAACAGACGAGTGGATGCGAGCACCTGCGAGCTGTCTGATGCTATACAGACAAGACCTGAAGGTGGAAACCAAGCCAACCAGCTCTCTCCGCTGTCTCTGTGCAGTTAGCTTCAATGCTTCCATATGCACACAGATGGGTTCCCAAGATAGCTAATGGCTGGGATGAGCATGTATCTGAGATTGCGGGCTATTCGTTAAAGTGCTGGAAAGTATGTGAGCAAACAACAGAGCCGAGCTCCATTTCGAGTTAACAGAGAACCTTTTATGACCTCCATTAAAAGCCAGTTGATGTCTGTGACAAACCCAAACAGACAGACTTTAGTCAGAGCAACAAAAATGACGCATAAGGACAGTTTGTTCATTTTTCTCTCGTGTCTTCAAGATCCTGCTGTAGGGAACATCTCATTTTAAACAACTCATGCTTTGAGAAACATTTCTAAACCTTCAAACTGACGGATTCAATAGTCTGGCATCTGCCAAAGCAGAAGTGCTTCTGTTCTCCTTACAAACAGCCTAAAAAAAAAAAGCTATGTGGGACATACTGTACCAGAATCCCGTATGCAGAGAAGCTCATCAGAGGCCCCTGAAATAGCAGCATTCGTCAGGAGACCTGTGTTCACGCACAGGGTTATTCAGCACAGCCATCAGCTGAACTCCTTGGCACAGAGGAAACTGTACATTTCAGACCCAAGACATATACTTAAATTTAATGCATGTGGGTAGTTAACACTGACACCAGTGTACTGCAGGGTGAAATGCTATTTAAACCATTAAAACTAATGGAGACTACCGATCCATACTTAACCACTGTGAGATGAATCAGAACACTTTATGGAAGCTAGAACTCCTCACCCAAGATCACCCAACATCTCAATAAGAGCAAATCCACACAGCCTTGCTCTAACATCCAGGAGAAAACCTTCCCAGAAGATTGGACGCTGTTATAAAAGCAAATAAAGAACTAACTTCTAATAATACTCATGGTTTTGAAATTAAATGTCCACTAAGCACATATGAGTAATGTTGTCCACATACTTTTGGGCATGCAGTGTCAAGAGTCTGTTGTTCAGAACTCATGCAATGTGATCTTCCCCTGTCAGATTGATTTTTACCAACCGCAGTCCATCAGTCCATCACTCCTGACAATTTGAACAGTAGTTTAGGCCACGTTTTAGCACTAACAAGTGGTGTTCTTAAAGAAACTACCCTGAGAACCAGAGAGTTCTCACTACAAATCAACACACAACCTAAACTACAGCCAAGACTACAGCCCATCCCTGCAGTACGGCACAAAATAAATAGAAAAGGAGCTAAATTTAATGCAGATTTCCTCCTTCAGTAACTTGGAGGATTCATGCAACATGTTACCATGTAACTTGGAACCCAGTGACACCATTACTAAGCGAGGGTTATTGAATTAGTTAAGTAATATGCCAAAATCATTACGACTAATTAAATAACAAGCAAGAGTGCATTGCACAAATACAATGGAACAGTGACTTCAGTGATTATGCATGTGAAGCAGTACTGAGACACTCCAGGCTAAACATCACTTAAAAAAGTGCATTTCAAATAGGTCAGTGTGTGTGTGTGTGTGTGTGTGTGTGTAATATCAGAAAACATGTAAAACAGAGGGATATATGTAGCAGTATAACCTGTTACATTGTGTAATAATAATAGTATTTACTATTCATTAGTATTTATCAGTAGTATTTACTAAATACTACTGGTTAAAACTTTAAAACAAACAAAAGGAATGAATGTTTTTGAAGTTAAACATGCAAATGTGCCAAGAAATTTTTGAAATATTTACTTATAAACTCAGGGGGTACTTCAAGTACATAATTTGGGTCAAAGAGGTTCAGCTGCCAAAAAAATTATAAACTTGTTTTAAATGAAAGAAGGGGAGGCTTCAACCAAGAGAAAAGTGTTTCAGCAACGTCCTGCTTTATTCAAATCAAATAAAACACTGTAGTCAGAATCATTTCTGTATTTGCACTGATGTTTATCATTCATTTGACATTAGAGACTCAGGCCTTATGCTATAGCACACTCAACTTTATTGATCCTCAAGGGGAAGATCAGATCTCCCATATATCTCTTGTAATTTAGCCTGTAAAAAAAAAACAGCTTGACATAACACAGCAACCATCTACAGTATACAAATCGGTAGCCAAGAGCAATTTTGACCTCATTACCAACAAAACTAACAAAGTTTTCTGCCCCTCTATTCAGTGAGGGCTTCCAAAACAGAATTCTGTATAAATTCTGCATAAATTATTCTGTATTCTTTATTAATTAAATAACTTCAGACCGAAAATAAATGAAGAAAATAAGGAGATGCTTGATTGAAAACCCCAGTCATTCCAAACAGTCTATTTGTGGCTTTACAAAAGAAAATGTGAAACTTATGCACAACAGTTGTGGCTTGACTTTGTAAAGTTATTTCATGTGGTGACAACTGGAACATGGGGCGCACATGTTGTTTTATCTGAGAGCAAGTCTTCCTCAACTCCAGCAGGAAGTCTGAACCTCAGTGGTCTGTGTCCAGCTATTAGTTCATTACCATTTCCTGAGACAGACTGCAGGCCTGCATTTACAAACACACACATAAACAGGAAACACTGGCCCTAAGGCAGTCTTTGTCTATATGCATCAGACTTCTGAGTCTGGATGGACTGTGGTCTACTGACCTACAGAGAAACGGTTCCTTCCTGTTCAGGACTTCAATCAGACCAAATTACACCTCACTGCCTGATCTCCTCTAAACTAACTCCTTTTTACTTACTGCTCCTCTGCTTAAAGTTTATACTCGTATCAGTGGCACACTCATAAAACCAATCCAGTGTTCCAAATCCATATTTTTTAATACAGACCAAGGCCAAGTACAGATGCATGTTAAACGGCTTTGAAAGAAATTCTTGAAGACACAGTGAGCCAAAACAGAGAAAACATCAGTAGGTTAGAAACATAAATAAGATTAACAGAGAGTCTAATCTAGTTTTGCCTCTGTGTGTAATGTATGGAGCCAAGCACAGCCAATCTATAAAAAAATAAATCAATATCCAGAACCAATTTTCAATATTATTCAGGCATGCAACTGTATCAGTTTAAGTATAAAATGTGTTCGGAAAACTATAACAAAAAAAATCAGTGTTCACACAAAGAAAAGACCAGCTCCAATGAGATTCAGAGACTAGCCTAGATTACAAATGACAATTTAACAAACTACTGTTTACCAAGCTGTGTTTGACAAACTGAAGAGAGGCACAGCCAGTGAAACCAGTTAAATGAAGCTTTACTTAAAACTGCTTCGTGTCATTTCTGCACCACTAGTGGCACCATAAAGAACTGCAAAAACTCATTGTTTCTTATGCACATCGCCCTAACCATACGAATGAGCAATCATATTAGAAAAACCACTAATTATATATGTACACTAAAACAGGACTTGTTGGTTACACAAAAATTAGATCCAAACCAAATACAGTCCAAATAAAAGGCCACGTATTGGACATCAAATCTGTGTCATGCCCTGATCTCTCATTTGATAACTGATTAATTGTGTACAGATGTTTAAAACAAGCAGAAGGAGGGGAGGAGAAAGGAAGAGAGAAAAAATAAAATAGTTCCTTCTTCAGGTGCTTAAATGTCCAGCGCGAGTGAAGACTAGTCCTGCGTTCACTGAGTCATATCAAGACCCTTCCCAGCTGCCCTCAGGGGAGTAGGGGGAGAAGAAACTCAATCCAAGTCCTCAGACTGCAGTTACATGCTGCAAAGACAGACTGTCTCTCACATTTTTTTCCAGAAGAAAGTACCACTATGTTGCAAGAAGACACAGTATGCTTCTTGCGCTTGCTTTGTTCTTTTGTTTGGAAATGCCAGTGAGAGAAGAGTGGAAAAAGAGGACGAGGATAAAGTTTCGCCCCTTTGCCTCATAAAACTATACTTGACGGCCAAACCGTGTGAGGTAGCTGCCAGGACCTGCCTTCTGAAGACGCACATTTGGAGTAAAATCCTTGGAAATGTTTAAAAAGGTGACAGATCTTCTCCTGTAATTACATGTGGGGGGTTTTCCAGAGAGATCTAAGGGGTCAATAAGCATTACAAACACAACCTAACATTTAACTCAGCAGGTTCACAAGCAAAGATCAAACAAATTGCTCACGTCAAGAATGAAAAAATCAATCTTCTGAACATACCACTTCAATGACGACTGTAAAAAATGCACCAGTGAGTCCAAATGCCCTGCAGTGTGGTATTTAAAGAGACGGCTCTATTCACAAAACTGTCCAGGTTCTGCATTCAGTGCTTTGGGGGGCCCCCACTGGAATGGGCTGATGGGGCCCCACGGACCACACGTGAGGCAGCTAAACCCCACACATGAACACCTGCACTAGCTTAATCCATACATCTGCACTGTCTAATATTCTGCGTAAGGATCTATTAAGGGACACCTGCAGAAGTCCATCCCTCAACAATATTCCAATATTCGCCGTTTATCTTTCTGAACGCCACTGACAAAGACTCCAAAGCAGTACATGATGATTGCGTTGAAGCTCTGACACAAGGTAATGTGGCTTAGTGGTTAAACATATTGGGTGGTAACCAAATGCTTATAAGTTCAAGCTCGGCATATGGAGCGATCCAAGAGTGATCTCTATTGTTTCACAAAGTGAGGCTCTTGACATCAGTCTGCTTCGAGAGCACTGTCCTTGAAATAAGTGACTGCAAGTCGCTTCAGATAAAAGCTAAATACTCTGCTAAATACTTACCTACTATTCATGTCCTTACACCATCTGTTATACTAGCCATTACATTACAGTCACCATGACATCAAAACATACTGTTCCTATTTTTTATGGAATATGTGCCTTTGTAATCTTTAATCAAAATCAGAAAATGTACTTCCCCTCTAAATCGGCAGACCTTCCCTGACGACATCAGCCTGATGGCTTGGGCGGAGCCAGAGCCATTAACCACTCCCCTCCAACAGTAGTCTGCTGTGAGCTTTAATATGTCTACTTTTCAACAGCCAACCAAATCCCAGTGAAAAAACAAGCCACACCCTCCATTTTTCTAATTACTCTGAGTTACCGCAGAACACTGAAGTTGCACGTTGCAACCTCCGGTTCATGCAGACTTTAAAGCGCAATACGTGGATGTTCTGCCAATAGGGGGGTGGATGGTTTCTCCAAACGGCTGGTCTGATCTTTAATCTAGACAGGAAGACAGCACTGAGGGAGACACGTGGTCAGACCAGGGGTTGCTTACAGGTCACAGTGGATTTAGCTTGTCACGCTGGTCCACTGCACAGTGGACATACGATTATTCTGTCAGAAAACATTAGCATCTCCCTAAGGTTACCTAGTCTCATCTCTGACGGGTCAGAACGGACTCTGCCTGGCCCGACAGCCCTGACACTGACACCAGAAGGGCTTAAATATAATGAGTAAGAGGTTTTATAGCTGGAATGTAATGTAATGCTATTCTTTGAAGCACTATGTAAACAGTATGGTATACGAAAATGACAGTGATTCAGCCCAAAGGTACGTAACAATATTACCATCTGATAACATACCAGCTGTACCATGGCACTGTCCCAATACTTTATGTGAGTGAATGTGTAGCTCATTTTTACTGTCTTATTTAAAACATTTTACAACCTAAGCCTACTGACACATTATTGCAAAGTTGAGGCAACTATATTTCGCAAGCAAGTTACAATAATGCTATAATAAAGATAAATGTTCTACATTCAGTGCAGAGAAAAACTATAAACCTAGAAATTAGGTTTTAAGTGCTTAAAATCTGTTTTGCACAGAACCACTGATAATCCATGAATCTAATCTCTGTATCCAACTAACATAAAACAACCACACTCATCTCTCCACTGAAGACTGACTCTTACTTAACCATCTCCAGCAACTCCACAATGGTGATATATAACCCCAACAATTACTAAACCCAATCTCCCTATGTAATATTTACTATGAAAAGCTGAACTTCAATAGGTTAAAGGTTAGCAGGACATTTCATATGCTCAACGCTGGCAAGATAATGGACATTCTGTCAAGGCAGCAAATCTTCTCTGTTATAAATCTCATTTATTAGCTGATGTTATTACCTGCATCACCTTCATAATAAATGCTCCCACTGGGCCTGTCAGTGACATTTGCATTTAATGTAATAACCAGGCGTTGCATTTTACAAGACACTGAAAGGTTAATCTGTGCTTAAAAACGGGTAAGAGCCTCAATTAGAAACAATAATTTGCTCTTATTTCAGATCCTCTGTATTTGCAAAGAATTAAAATGAAAGAATTTCAAAAATGTTTCAATAATGTTCTTATAACCAAGCAATAACGTTAATACAATGTCAAAAAGAAAATGGACGTTTTGAACATTGTTAAAACTTTCAAAATAACATTTTTGCTACTTAATAGAAATGTTAGGGAAATGTTCTTACAACCCAAATTTGTTAGCTAGGCAGTGCTTGTCATATTCTAGCTCCAAAACAGTGTTTAAAGACATGCCTGCGATTTCCCATCTCATGCCCTACCACCTCCCTGCCCGGCAGAAAACAACAAGCACCTCTTCGAACATGCGGGTCCATTCAACAAGTCCAAGGAGGGTAACCTTAGAAGGACTGCGTTTCCATTCAAGTCTGAGCCTGTTGTGCTGGAATATCTGTCATGGTATGTTAGCTTTGGGGGAGATGGATTCACCGTAACAAAGACGTAATTAGAGGTAAAATGAGAGAGTCTCTATCCCTCAGGGCGAGAGATTGTAGCCTCTGTGAGGCTGGGCCTCTAATTTTAGTGCAGAGGTGGCACGGAGAAGCTCAAGAGATGGGAAAATTTAGATGCCGCTCAACTACTCTGAATCCAACAAAGATTTACACGTAACTGTAATCGTAACTAAGATATAATTTTGTTACCCTCTGTGACAAAATGGCCAAAGTTTCACATCTGACACCCAAATCAACCCACTGTTGGAACAAAGAAAGCAGCTGCGCCGCTCCAAAAACTACTGTTCAGTTAAACAGGATCACACCTGCCTATTTAAACAAATCCTACCTGAAATGAAAAGTTAAAGGAGCGCCACTGACTAAATGACTGATCTGAGAACTGACAGATGGACTATTGATTTGTCAGGCATTATATTGTGGCTGCCGTTTAGCATTACCTCACGTCTGCTCCCATTGTTCTGACTTGTATGTCAACGATGGGATCTTCTCTGGCCTGTAGCTTCATTCACTTTGAATAGAAGTTCCTACAAAGACTGAATGGACATTAGGTCTGTATTCTATATAATCAGCAACAAAGGATATTGAAATATGGACATGGATGGTTAACATGATGTCCTGGGAACAGGATGTTTTATGGGATATTGTTGCTTAGTGAGGTTTAACATTCAAACATCAGCTGCATTCAAATAGATATTGTTAGAGTGATGGTTAACTTTGGGGACGTCTGGAGTGTTTTAAACAACCAATTACTTTGGATGTCTATGAAGGACAGGAGGTCAAGAGGTGAAGTCAGCCTGGTTAAGCTACAAGGATGCTAGTCCATCTTAATTAGACCAGAGATTGACGTAACCACACTAAACAAAATAAGTGTAACGGCACATCAAATCACGACAAATCAGGTTGGAAGAGGCCAGTTAGAATTGGTTTTATTCCATTTTTTAGATTATACACAAATTATTCTTACTTAAAAGATTGAACAAGTTTTGTGTAAATTTTTGCGCTTTAAACACACTATTCTCATATGGAGATGTTTGGGAAAAAGGAAAGTTTGTATGAGTCTGGGGTTATGGGGCAGGGCTTTGAATAAGGTCTGGATAATCGTGAATAAGGCTTCTTATCTCAGAAGAACAGCTGGGACCACAGACACATCACAGCTGGACAATGAGACAGCAGATATGATCCACAGAGCGATGTGTTGTGTGCCCGTCTCTCTCTCTCCTCAACACACACACAAAGAAATGCAGATGTACAGAGCCCATAAGTGACATTCTATAAACAAAACCCCAGTGTTTTACTACAAAACACTTTTCATGGCTTTTTTATGTTCATAGTTTTGTTCTTGTGCTATAAAATGACTCCAGAAAAACACTCCAGACCTAATACAAAACACACTATCACTCTGCATGAACTAATTACAGCAGAAACATGGCTAATGTCTGATAATATCTTAATAATAATCGGTCATAGTAACTGGACTACATGGAAATTCAGACCTGTAATGACCAACCTTCAAGTCGTGTATTTCTTAAAAACACTATCAAAGGAAATTCCTGTAGTTTCTGTGGTTGAACAGCTACAGACACATTAAGCCGTAGTGCACACACGGTAGATGGCGGTTCTAACATGTACCTTTTCTACAATCAATAAACACCTCAGGGTAAAATCCTGGTAACGCTTCACATGGCATCACATTTCATTATGGTAAGATGTATCAGATATATACCATAAAAACAGCTGAGATTTTACCTGAACCCTAGAGCCAGTGCTGCAAATCCAAGTTACAGTCAAGATATTAACTAAAAACAATACCAGTTATTAAGAGTTTAAAGTGTAAATATGAATTGATCTGTGAAACCTTCACATGCGAACTAATCATGTGTCAGATCTCTGAAGAATAAAATGTCAGATCTCTAGGTAAGGGCCCACACCCTCTTTTCTCCTGAAACCACCCCCTTGGCCCTTTATACAACCCGAAAATCTTTTCTGTGTTCTGGTCCTGGTTTACACAAATCCTTCTTCCATACAAAAGAAGACAGAGCTGCCTGTCATATTCCCAGATGATCACATGTCTGTCTCAAATGCAGGTGAGACCCTAAAGCGGGTCATTTATCAGCTGCTGTCCCCCCAGTGTGCCAAACTAAAATCTGTCCTCTAAAGTCATGTGTGCGTTTCTCAGCCAGATGATCGTTCATCATCCCAACGACACCCCGTTAGACACAACAAATCACCTGCCCTCCAGGGACACGACAGTGCATCCACGGGCCACGTTGATTAAAATGGGTTGATGCTCTGGCCCTGTGAGCAGGCTCTTTGTGTAGGGGAGGAGCACAGTGTACAGTCTAAGCAAACACAGGAAAACAGCAGGTGTAGTGCGTGTAGAAACTTTCTGCTTTTGTATATCACAGGCAAATCACTGCTGTTGGATCTTTGTACAGTACTACAGAATCAGAAACACACCTCTTACACCTGATCAGGATCTGAAAATGTGACCTTGTCTGATGATGTCAGTCTGACAGCTTGGGAGGAGCCCGAGCCGTTAACAACTCCCCTCCATTGGTCAGTTACTGTGAGCTCTGAAACGGCTACTTTTCTAAATCCAATGAATTCCAAGGGAAAAAACAAGCCACCCCAATATTTCAGTTTCGCTTTGAATTACATCCAAGTCGGTTTGCAACTTTTGGTTCAAGCAAACTTTAAAATACAAGTTACCTTAATATTTACGGTAGACAAGAACGTTCCCAGAATTCCATGTGTAACTATGTGTGATATCTGATTATGAAAAATAATAAACATTTATTTTCTTCTGATCTTTGGTATCGATACCTTAGGGCGTCTATCCTGTACCTCATTTTGCTGTTTTGTTTTTCAAAATCTAAGGCATGCAGACACAGAGGAATCACACTAGGTTTTAGAAAAGATGTTTACCGGCACTAAGCAGTCAGAAACCAGCCCCCTGAGTTTCAATAATCCAAACATAAACACGATTTCCTCTAACAACAATAAGCACTTTACTCCTAACTCTCCATCCTTGGGCAATTAAAACCTCTCGTCTAAGCTTTATAACTCGCCTAGTGGTAATTTGTTTCAGGCAGCGTATTACACAATTAGACCCGTGAAGATTTATCGCAAACAGCATTCCCGAAATGAACCACTTCTCTCTTGGCAACCACGCAACATCTCGTGCAAACACACAGGGCCTCGCTCTCTTTCGCTCAAGAGCTTCACTTCTGGATAAAAGATCCAGTGCTCAAATTTGGATTGAAGTGAGTGCAAAATCACTTTAATGTCAAGCACAATCTATTTTCAGCTTGCTGTTCTGTGTCCTTGAGTTACTGTTCTTTTAAGAGCGGAGCTCGACGAGGCTGTCAGCCCTGTTACTTTACTGTTACCATTAGAAAACTGAACCAGGTCTTCTGAGATGCATGTCAAAGCGTGCACGCTGCTTTTTCACCCAACCTGAAAACAAAGACCTACACACAAGCCCAACCGCACAAAAACAGAATATTTCTCAGCAAGATTCGCACTTCCGTGCTTAGCAGTGCGGTTTAAAGTAGCCTAACGTGGAAATCAGCAGAACACAAAGCGGAAAACCTGATTAATGCAATGGAGGCTGGTATCTCCATGACCTTAGAAGACTCATCTCTTACTGAAGCATCATGTTGCATCTGAGAGGGCATTTTTGTGAGATAAACTGATGCAAAAAATTAATGGATGAATAATTCAAGAGGATGACCACAGTCACAGCTGTCAACGCCAGAGGCCATACAACACCAGTGAGAAAGGAACCAGATGAGGGACAAATCTAATGAAGGACTGTACAAAGTGGACATTAGCTTACATTGTTCTATAGAATAAAGGGGTTGTTGAGGCAAACAGACTTGCATGAAGAAATAGTGAGGATTGCTGATGAGAGTCGTATACTGTATACTAATCTAAGAGATCACGCTTATGTTGCAATACTTGCCTTGAAGGACCCAAGCCAACTAGACCAGACCATTGGAACAAAACCAAAAATATGCAAATATTAAAAATAAAACAAAGCTTTAGGAGCAAGACTGCACAGAAGAAACTGTCATAAATATTTGCACTACTTTCACGTGCTTGTGCATTAAGCCAAACCTCCACCATTCAAACGCATTTTAAAGGTGGAGTTACAATATACAGAATACAGTAACAAACTGTAGACATGGGTCTGGATTTAAGGGTTCTCATATGAAGGCAACGTTAATAAACAAATATTAAAAAAAAAACTAGCGAAGATGGAAATGTATAGACCATCTGCTACTCGGGGCAGGGGGTGGATGAGAAGACTCTGAATGCAAGAGATTTACTGCAAAAAGAAACGTCTGCTCATAACAGATCTATACAAGAAGAAAACTAGCTCTATTATCCTTCTCCATATGCTAAAGGAAGTCTTTATAAGAGACTTCTCACAAACAGTGTCTGCTCAGCGGGATGCTCCCCAAAAAACTCTAAAATTCTCTAACATGACGTATAAAAAGTCATTTTTAAAGCCATTATGTGGTAACAGTTATTATTATGGAGATAAAAAACTACTTAAGATTTCTGCACCATTATCTCTCTGCTTGACTTTAGCCATATGACTTGAAAAAAATTAGGACATTAGCTCTGTAATAGTAAAACATACTGAGATCATTTCATAATCTATGTAAATCTATACACTCCCAACTTTTAAATTGCGTTTGTTTTATAACAACACACACTTATGGTCTTAAGTTAGGCCTATGTACTTAAGTTAAGGGCTTAAAGCCTCAATGCGTAAATTTTTTATTGAAAAAAGAAATCAGTTATTGAGCAAGTACATAACAGATTTCCTGGGAAATTTCAGTCAATTTGGCTTCACTTGATTGCAACATGTGTAAAGAAAAGTACATAAGGTAACCAGCAATATTATGTTTCAAAGTGAGATGGTGATAAAGAGGCAAAAGTTACTGATTGCAGCTTTAAAAGGTTGCTTCAATGTAACACAGGGCCAATTTAAAAAGGATTTTCAAAATGTTATAAAAGGGCCTAAATAACAGGCTTTACAAATGCTGCTGGAAGACTCGGAAAAGAACTTCGGCGCTCAGATTTGTATCAATAAATGCGCTTTTCTTTAGCAGTCGGCGGATGGAACGGCAGCTCAGTCTCTAGTTTCTCTCTCTGGGGTGGGAGCTGTACAGTCCCGGACATGTGGCCTCCTGAATCCTTCTGCAGCTCACACCCTGACCACAAAGAGACTTTATCATATGGAAGAAATAGGCAGAACCCACAGCAAACAATTCCCAACATCAGCTCTGAAAACAGACCCAACCGGGTGCAAAAACAGCCGCATTAAATGCCGCAGAGAAAGGACGCTCTTGTGACTTCGATGCGATGATACTGCATTGTATGACTTGCATAAATAAAGGCCAGGGATGTGCCTTTGTCACAAGTGATAATCAATCAGGCTTAAAGCAGACAAAGATGGGGAAAGCCTTTCTGTGACATTTCACGCCCGGCGACTGCCTACCAAAGATTGCCACCCCCAACGATTCAGTGCCAGTGGCCCCAGACATCTTTTCAAGATGGTCTGTTGAAAGCATGGCCTTTGGCTATTGATTAGGCTGAGCTGGAACCTTCCACCCACCCCCACCACCTTTTAAGTTCAAAAGGTGAACACAGGAGAAATGAGGAGGGGGGTGGGTAAAACCGCAGATTTCACACAGGACGATCCACGGGTCGAGTCTAAGCTTGTGAGAAATGATAATGTAAAAAAACTATTTCAGTGCAACCGTTTGGGATATTTTGTGTGTCAAATGTGTTACACTTGTAGCATCCAATAAATTGTTCTCCATTACCCACATAGATTAAAGGCAGGGCATTTTTGTTTGGCTGAAAGTCTCTTCACATCCTTATAGCAATCACTAAGTGGTCTTAATATATTTATACCAATACATATCTTCTGTGAAAGGCACAGGACCACAAAATGTTCATCTGAATGCAATGACTGGATGTAATACCTGCCTGTCAATCTATATATGCATTCATGTGCATTGGAAGAGGGGTGGCTTTCAGGCGCTCTGAATTACCCAACATTACCCAACTTGAGATGTCCTGCAACTTTAATAACACAGCTTCTCCTGACAAGATCACACTAACCCATCAAAAAAACAAAACTGCAACTTTGCGTCTCTTCAGTCTTGAACTTTCCTTCATCTAAACTCAACTGTTTTTCTTTGACCGTACATTTGATGACAAGAAACGAGGCCTGACTCGCCGGCACGACAAAAGCTGCTCATTGACAATAGCAGCCAAACATTTGATTGTTTGGAACTGCATTAATCTACGTAGATTAAAGCAAAGACATGCTGGGCTGCGTGCCAGTAGCAGTTGTACTGCAAGTCAGTGGACCTCATCCAATCACACACACTGAACGGCATTATGAGCCGAGAACCGCGACGGGTTTTACGACAAATAAACTTTATAAGAAAACATGACGTGAAATGACTACACTATAGCCTATAATCTGTAAAGAGGCAACTGTGCATGTGTGCGCAAGATGGCGTGACTAAAGGCGACCAGAGGGAAAACAAGTGCTTTAACGGCAGGCAGGCCTTGGGGAGCGAATGCAGGTGTTGCGAGGAGCCATCTTTAGTTGCTCTGAGCAACAGATGATAAACAATGACAGTACAGAGTCAGCACGGTTGCTACAGGAACATACACAAGCATCAGAGACTTTGATCTGTGAGAGAGAGAGAGAGGGAGAGAGAGAGAGAGAGAGACATCCATTATATATTCATCTGTGCCCGAGAAAACAGAGCAGCCAAGCAGCAAAGCTTAAATCTGCAATCCATAACTTTTTTTGGTTACAAATGAATAAAAATCAGAGCACGTACATGACAGATCATTGTTCAACATGATCTATATACCTCAATTCGCAACGTCGAGTTTAAAATAATGACTTTATAATTTGAGCTGTCAGGTCCGATTTCACGGGAAATCTGTAAACAGAAAAATAAAGATCCAGCTACTATATTGCATATTTGGATAGCTTCTTTGTACAGCAGTTGTTCGGATTTGAATCTGAATTTAATAACGCCACAAGTAACCTGCAATTTTATGTTTCAAACAGAGATGGCGGTAGAGAAGCAAAAGTTACAGATTGCAGCTTTAATTGAATTATTCTGCTGAAAGAAACCGTGCAAACAAACACACGCACCTTTTTTATTCGGTTCGAAAGGCAAGAATCTTTGGAGTGGTTTTAATTCTTCCCCATTTATCTTAATGGACAATAATTGCCCTGTTGAAGCAAATCAAAGTTGATTGCACGTTTCAAACCAGGCCTTATAATGCGTACATCACGTTGATGCAATCTAATTTAAAAAAATCTAATCAGGGCCATTAACATTTAGCCTACCTAATATGAAGCTTTAAAGAGCCCCAATATATAAACAGAAGTGATGACGCCAAGCCACACTTTGCTTAAGGGATCAGCTGAAATCAATGCTGGTCAATAGATGGTCTTTTGGACACAGTATTTAAATCTTTCAAGTGAGGTAAAAAGCTAAAACGTTTAGCCATCTATTCGAAGAGCCACTAGAACACAAATAAACCTGCTCAGCTTCTGAGTGCACATTAGGTGGAGAAAGAAGATTGAAACAGATTAAAACCATCAGGTTAAACTGGAGCTGGGACGGTAACTTCAGACCTTTGTTGACCTTCCGTGAAAAATCGCTCACCTAATGCTTCATCTTGACACAGCCGTACTCTGCGAAAGCTGAGAAGCTTTGATATCGCCTTGTGTCATTCTTGTCTTTGTACATTGGTTAGTCTTCACAATTTTAACAAGGGGCTTATGGGAAGGGGCCCTGTGGCAGCCCATGAAGGGCCCCCAAGGCACGGTTTCTCTGCTTGTTCTCCGATCATGCTTTGGATTGCTTTTATGTAGAACTTTTTCAGTCTTTCAAATCTGAGACATAAGACTACTCAGTCATGTGAGTGATAGAGGCCACACACATTAAAAAGTGGCTTAAGATACATTATTATACAGCCATGTTTTTATAACAATATTGTATCATCATTTCAGATAAATTAAAGCTGCAATTTTTACGTTAAAAATGAACACAAATGAGGTATTGAGCAAGTACATAACAGATAAGTGTTCAAAACAGTCTCCTCACTTTACCCCGATTCGCAGTGGTACGTTTATTATACTGATTCACAATTTGAGCTGTTTGATTTCCCGGGAAATGTTTCAATTAAGTTTAACAGTATAATTAACAGTTAAACTTTTAACTATATTACTAGTCCTACTTAAAAAAACAAAAGAAAATCCAGAGGATTCCACCAGACTTGCGCTAGTTTTGTTCATGTGCAGGATGATGGACACGAGGGTGTAACAGGGGCGGAGAGAGGCAGATTTTATTGGGTGGGGTGAAAGGCCCTGCATGCTTGGAAAGACTAAACAGGAGACAGGCTTAGTCTATCAAACAAGACAGAGGGAGAGTGGACACAGATGGTCGTATCAATAACCCCCACTCTCCTTTCCGCCACCAACGGTGAACACTCACTGTTAGGGCACTAGACTCAAGCACAAAGGCTGATGGCCCGGCCGGAGCAGATGGTAGGTATTTGTGGACCTGTGTGATGACTCAAAC
Source organism: Chromobotia macracanthus (assembly GCA_036877525.1). Classification (NCBI taxonomy): domain Eukaryota; kingdom Metazoa; phylum Chordata; class Actinopteri; order Cypriniformes; family Botiidae; genus Chromobotia; species Chromobotia macracanthus. Next base: position 3,767,890 of record JAZGTH010000067.1, on the reverse strand, counting down.
AGGAAGTGAGGTAGTTCTGTTGAAAAGAGAGACTAAGTTAACAATGAAAGGCATATGGGGCGGTAAATTGTGATGACGTGGCTGTCAAGCAGAGACATTGTTTTAATTATTTCAAAACTGATTTAAAGTTCCTACTTGTTTATAATACAAAATGAAAATCTACAATTTCTTTCAATCCAGACTGAAACAGAAACAGGTGTTGTGTTTGGCGTCGTAATCACACCAAGCAAAACATCAGAGCAATAATGCCACCAGAAGTGACCAAAATGCCCAACATATATGAAATGTTTGAGGTTAAAAATGAGGCCCTATAATTCCTCTGTTTATATTTTTTCTGACATGATGCATAATATTTTATTGTAGCACTGAAGATTACACAAGCATCAGAACGGCCCTAATGATGACAGAGAGCCTACAAGATCACTTCTGCTACATTAAACTCAGACAATTTTAGATAATGAACTCACAATTCTTTCATAATTGATGAAGAATGACGCCACAGAGACAAACTAAAAGTGACAAAGTTTAAAGGCAGGGTAGGCGGTTTTTTTCCTACCCATTTTTTGTTCTGCTGGTTAAAAGTTGTAACTAAACTTAACTAAAGTGGTCTAAATATATTTATGTAAATTTGGAAGTTGCAGGAACATAAAATATTCATCCAATCAATTACATTCGGTCCCAATGCAATGATAGGATGTCCTACTTGCCTATCAAACTATGAATTTGCATACCTCCATGAACTATCGGAGGAGGTGTGGCTTTGGAGGGTGCTCTGAAGGGAAGGCAGGATCTCATGCTTTCAAAGCTAGCTCGCTATTGCTCCGAACCTGCCTACCCTGCCTTTAAAGTGAAATGACATTTGATTGGCAACCAGAAATAATATAAATACAAATCTAAACATTGTTCTTGTTAGCTGGTTCATTCAGGAGTGCATACGAATACATTTGGGTCTGTTGGGAAGCTGCATAAGAGGCTATAAAACTTAAGGGGAAACATGTTCTTGCATGACAGGTTGTGGACAGCAAACCCTGCCAGCAGCCAACAGGGTCACGCCAGTGAGTCACGACCTGGTGCCATGAACGGAATGCCAACTGTGCAACATCAAACGAACCATCTGGCCAAAGAAAACAATGCTATTGACTGTTGCTTACGAATAGTCGGTCCACACTATTTTAATGTAGTCACTGCCGCACAGAGAGCAGGTCTGAAGTCAGGCTTGTGTGTCTGCGAGATCCTTCTGCTCTACAGCTGGAGAAAAAGCACCAGTGGAATTCTTGCATCTTTCATTCATTCCGAGCTGGCTGACCTAACCTGATAACTCCAGAATAAACTGCATGTGACTCACGATGCTTTGAAAGCAAACAATATGAGTCAGAGGTAAAGGGGAAGGTGATTAACTATTGCCAAGTTTATGGATCAGAAACACGATGACAGCGCGTGGGAACTAGACGAGACTTACTAAGCGTAACCTTGGTAGTAAACAAAATCAAGTGCCTGATTACTAACAGGAAGCGCTCTATAAGTTAACATCAAAACTGAATTTATCCCATTTCCTTTGATAATACACATTTGGAGGGGTGATCATGCATGACACACTGTTATTTCAGAGAAAACAAATGTGTCAATCTTGGCTCAAAAGGTAACAACTTGATCTGCCTCTTAAATGATGTTCTTCACCAGCTGACATCAGAGATTCCTCTAATATCTCAATCTCTTCCGACTAACAAAGCTAATCACTTGGCTATAGAAAATACAATCGATTACGGGGATAAATGGATTGTGAATGCAGTTCTAAGTTGACTCTTTGAAAAACCCGCCACATTTCTGATACGTTTTATAACTATGTACATTCGATGGGATTCAAACCTTTGACCTTGGTGTTGCTAGCTACCGCCATTTTAAGTATCACGGGAGTCTTGCAGCGAAAGTCAATTGCAAAAAGTCCCAGATCAGGTTAAGGAAAATAGAATGGCAATCTGATGGCAAAGCAAACCATGTCACAGTACACGTCATTCGAAAAGTAACGATGATGACACAGCAGCACAGTATGCAAACATTTACAGTAGGAAATCCATACTTTATGCAAATACGAAAGTTAATAAAACAATCACACAGACAAAGTGTTTCATTCTCCTGCATCCGATATGAAAACTAACCTTTGGAACACAAAACAGCAGCCATAACATCACTGTCAACACCCCACCTGATCTTATAAAGTCAGGTTTAGGTATATAACAAGTCCCGGTCTCTCAGTTGTGCAAAAAAGGCATGGCTGTTCATTTGAAGGGTGTCTTCATGCTATTACAACCCCATTTGGTTGGCAGAGCAAAACTAATGGGTTGCTCTGCACAGAGTCTGTGCATCACGGTGCTATTAACGGCCTTAGTCATCATATGAGCAAGAGGATGAACATTCCAACCAAATGAGCAATGCTGCTTCAACAAACACCATGTCATGATGCCGGTGTTCCTCTCTCTCTCCCTGTCCCTCTACATAAATAATAGGCATTTCTGTCTGAAACAGCCCTGGAGAACTCAGCATTCGGCATGATGCCAAATCCCCATGGTTACTACAATGCGGCAGCTGCCTCCATCCTGTGATGATGATGATGATGATGCTCAGGAGAAAACAGGACAACAGATTATCCGGCTTCACTTATTGGCAAGTAAGATGGGAAGTTTGTTTTTAAAAAAAGTTCTGTGCTACAGGCAATGCAATATTTCATTGTTTCTGCTCCAGTCTACAAAGATTATAATCTACAAAGATATAAGATTATTATATCTGATTCACGTCAGATTCAAGTCACTTCCATGACTTTTCCCAGCCTAAAACCAAAAAACAAAATCAGGTGTGTGTGACTGTGGGAACCCCGATGACATGCAGAGTAATCGGAGTCAGACCTGGATCACAGTCAGACCTGGATCACAGTCAGCTGGATCAGAGTCAGATCTGGATCACAGTCAGACCTGGTTCACAGTCAGATCTGGATCAGAGTTAGATCTGGTTCACAGTCAGATCTGGATCACAGTCAGACCTGGATCACAGTCAGACCTGGATCGGAGTTAGATCTGGTTCACAGTCAGATCTGGATCACAGTCAGACCTGGATCACAGTCAGACCTGGATCGGAGTTAGATCTGGTTCACAGTCAGATCTGGATCACAGTCAGACCTGGATCACAGTCAGACCTGGATCGGAGTTAGATCTGGTTCACAGTCAGATCTGGATCACAGTCAGACCTGGATCAGAGCGCGCTTTATTCGCCAAGCGTGCACGCGCGCACACGCACGCGCACGCTATTTATTGCGCTCGCAGGAGCTCCGAGGAGCTCCACGCAGAAATACAAAATACAAGTAAAATACATAAAAACATAAGTGCGAGAGTTGTGCATAATACATGTTTCATGTGCATACAGCTAAAACAATCAAGTATATTAACATCATTAATAGATAAACGCTAAGAGACACGTTTACTCTATAAACCGCGTTCATCTTTCACCAAACCAACGAGCTCTTTCTGGACCTTCAGGCGGCTGAACGCAGCGACTCTCACCCTTCACTTGGCTCTCGTACTCCGCGATGATCTCCTTATCCTTCTTGAACTTCGCAGGGTTTGACATCGTGTCGGATCTGGCAAAGCGACCGGGGTTCAGTTCGTGTTTGTCGACGCGTCTTTCTCTCTAGTGCATCCCGGGAAAACCGTTCCCAAGTGGATCAGGCTGGAAATCCACGAACGGGAACGGCGCAAACGTTCATGATCTTCGAGCGAAATCCAGCGCGGTCGCACGGGGAGAGTTTCCCGGAGGCGCAACCGCATGAGTCCCGCAACCCTCGGGCAAATGTTATCCGGCGGAGACGATCCGACCCCCCGGGCTGTCTTTAAGTCACACGCCGACGGATCTGGACGGAGGACCGGTCGCAGTTTTTGGGATATCGACTAAAGCGCGGAGCAGCTGGATAAGCAAGAGCTTGGAGGTGGGAGGGATTTGAGGTGCGTGTGGAGGGGGGAGCGGAAATGTGGACGAGATTGACAACTTTTCTAAGAGGAAAAAGTGAGACGCCTTTCATCTGTTTTATCGCGTTTGGGCAAGAATGAGAAACGCACATTCATGTAAAACGGGGTAGAAAATGGTGCGTTTGGGATACGTTTTCATTTTCACAAGGATCCTGCGAACAGTCAGGAATAATGCATTTATGATATGCGTTTATTATATGCGTTTATATTATATGCATTTATTATATGCGTTTATTATATGCATTTATTATATGCATTTATTATATGCGTTTATTATATGCGTTTATTATATACACACACAGAAGTGTGTTCTGTATGATAAGTCATTTAGTGGTATTAAGCAACCAAATCAAGGTAAAAATATTGGAGCTCAATCTTAATAAAATAACTTGCGAAGTGTTGATTTGACATTAAATGATTCCCCGAGAATCTGAATCTTTAAAACTACTTGTGATTCCTGACACTGACTTTAAAGTTTAAAGGCGTTTCAAACTACCAGAGAAACAACTTTGTTAAGGGCGACACCTGGTGGTGGTTATGTAGTGTTACACATGAACTTCCTGGGAAGGCACATTTGACTTTCACTTTGGCTTGATGTGTGTGTGTCCATATAGTAAAAACTCCTGCATAATCTGCTCATTTCGATTCTGAAGTGTAAATGATGCTCAAAAACTTAACACCAGGCAGTTTTTAAATAAACTTATGTTGTTTTATTATACCGCTTCAAGCTGAAAACAACATCTATGTAAGACAGCAAAAAAATGAACTGTTACTGTTAAATTGCTGTCCAAATAACTACAGTAAATCTGGGCGGGCTACTAATAGTTAATACACTAAACAGTGGATGAGCATTTTGTATTTTTTCACAGTGACATGATGTATGATAAATTAATACTTAACAGTAAACACAGGGGGCATTAATGCACAGCAGCACCTTAAATTACCAACGGACACAAAAGTAAAACATCACTTTATACAAACTAAACATAAATAACTTTAAAAAATATGATATCGATGCATAGCATTTCTGTAATCATTTTCTTTTCACGTTGTTTACTTTATCGTTCCCCGAGCTCATCCTAACTGACTTTGAAGAAGGCATCTTCCAAGACCTCTGTGAATTTGTCCTTCATCTGCTGCCTGAAGCCGTTGTACCACTCCAGCAGTCTCATCCTCCTCTCTGTTTTCTCCTTCTGGCTCATGCTCCTCTCTCTCTCTAGGATGGCAGACAGCTCCCTCCAGTCTCTGATGAAGATGAAGGGTGCTCCTGCATCTTTAAGCAGTCGGAGCGGGGAGTGGTCGCCGGCTGAACAGGCCCCTGGAGTCTGAATGTCCTCCACCACAGGAACAGAGCCATAGGCACACGCCTCATAGATGCGATAGCACTCTGTATTTACTCCCACCGGACACAAAGTCAGGTCACTTTGTGCCAGTGCCATCTGGTACTTTCTGGAGGTGTCTGTTGTCTCCTGAGGAAGCCACCTGATGACACAGCATGCAGGAAGTATTATACAAACTTACACAATCCTGCAACATTAAGAATATACAGTACTATGATAACCCTCTTGAAAAAACTATCCATGTCATAGTGCAAGCGATTTATTTAGACATTTATTATTCTTTAGCCATTTTCAATAAAAAGGGCACATCTTTCATCTAAACTTGACCTTCTAATACTGGCACGTTTTATTCTATTTTTGTCTATTCTATTCGTGTGTATATTTATGTGTACTTGTTACGTATACTATGCTAGACTAACTGGGACCTGTCACAGTACACACACATTGTTTGCTCCTGTTTATTTGATTGATTCTTTTGTTCTCCTTATTTGAAAGTCACTTTGGATAAAAGCACCTTCTAAATGATTAAATATAAATGAATATCAAACCAACAGATGCATTATCAGAAAATGGATTGTTAGAACACTGGATATAAATATACAATTGCATTTTTTCATTCAAATTGACAAAAGTCAAACAGTTCATCAACGCATGTGTTCTCTTGGCATTGTTAGAGAAATCAATGGAAATACGTACTTCTCTCGAACATGCATAAAACACTCTTTCTCCATTCCATTCTGCTTAAGGATGCTCATCAGAGTTTCCCTAGAGGAATTTTTGTAGACAGTCCCAAGGAAGTTGCAGAGGTATGGCCTAGCGGAGTTCATCATCTGACTGCTGAGTGTGACTACAGGGAAATTCCTGTATCTGTACAGAAAGATTACAAATTATAAACAAACCATTATGAACAAAATGAAGGATTGCAGCTTTAAAAATATAAATGTTAACTCTTTCAAATACTATAAAAATATTATTTACTTCTAGAAAGTACAATTGTTGTATTCAAAACAACAATTGTATACAAAAACACCTGTTGTATTTCATTGAAAGTACAACAGGTTGTATTCGTTAACATTAGTAAATACATTAGCTAACATGAACTAACATTATATAACATAGTTTTACTATATTTATTAATCTTTGTTAATGTTAGTTAATGCCAATGCAATTGTTCGTGTTAGTTCATTGTGCATTAACTAATGACAACAGTTACGACTTTTGATTTCAGAAATGTGTTAGTAAATGCTAAAAAAACATGAAATAAAAATAAATGCTGCAGATGTATTGTTCATTGTTAGTTCATGTTAGCCAATTCAAAACCTAATGTTAACAAATACAACCGTATTGTAAAATGTTACCAGAAAATTATATTGAAACAAAAAACTAAATCTTACGTAGCAACACCAAGGGGCCACTGGAAGATGTCTTTATCATTGACCCAGGGACTGTCATACACAAGGAAGAGCAGGTCCACAAACCCTCCATGTCTCTTTAGGTAAGAGCTGATCCAGTCATTGTTACACTGTTCACTACCCAGAAGAACCACAGCCACTCGGGACACAGTGTGGGCCTGCACCAGACTCTGCACATACTGAAGCCACTGGATGGAGTAGTTGATTTTTTGTTGCACGCGGCCATTCAACACCAACACCACACTGTCTGAGTCGAGAGAAACGTGCCCTTGCACTACTGCTGGCCCTGTGTAGAAACTGAGCACATATTGATGCAGCAAAGATTTAAAACACTGTGCAACAGAACATAAGAGCAGGGTGCCTGATCAAAAACTGAGTCAACAAAATCCCAGCTAAAAATGTTAGGTTGTAAGAACGTTTCCTTAATGTTTCGATTAAGTAAAAAAGTTCAAAATCTTTTTTGAAAAGACCATTAAAAACATCCAGTTTTTTAGACACTGTATTGACCTTATTGCTCGGTTATAAGAACGTTATTCAAACATTTTTAGTACTGTAACGTTTTTAAATGTTTCACTATCTATTTAAAACAATACTTTATATATCGATATATGTTTTATTAAAAATTGAAGTGTGTTTTATTGTAGTGTCTGTTTTTATTAAGTTTTAACTGGTGAGATTACCTGAAGTTGATCTTCCCCGACTGTATCTCTCCTTCTCTCCACTGGCTAGATTTGTCAGGTGGATTTAGAGGTCCCTCTAAAACATGCTCCCAGAGATAAAGTCCTGGACAGAAGGAAACAGGGAAGAAACCAGCCTGGTCTCACTTATGTCCTCATCACACAACTTCTACAGCCCAAATAACACAGATTTGATTACAAACATGATAAAACAAGACATCATAATCCACTTGCCTATGGCAGCTTTTCCCCAGATCTGAACTTTGTATGTTTTGGGTCTGCTGTTAGCAATGCGATCCTGGTATGATCTGAAGGCATCTCGATTCTTCTGCACTGAGATGGAGTACACACGCTCTTCTTCCTCCCATGGGCTCCACTCTTCCTCCCCTGCCTTCCCATTATCTGAAACATGGACAATGATCCAACAAATCTGTTTCTATTGGGATCACATTAGGCGACCATGAGCAAACTGTGTAGATGCACAGCCACGATTTTTATTTAAGTGAATACAAATTCATGCACATTTATACATATTAATATTGTCATGAGATGAGCTTCGTTGTCTCTTACCTAAAGTGGCGGAGCCTTTCTTCACGACTCGATGAACACGAGTAATAACCCTTTTATTGAAAAACACATTATACGCGGCATACAGTGAAAATATCGCGTAGGCCAAAATAACTATAATCGCTATTTTACGCCTAAAAAATCTCATGTTTTGTTTTCAGGTGACCATCCTGCGCGTCCCGACTCAGACGCTGCAGAGGTCGCGCTTTATAGCGCCTGCTCAGAAATACACCAATGGCGATAATACGTAAACTATTTAAAAAACAAAATCGCGAAAACAACCAACCAACATTATAGATGATCTACTTTAATAACTTGTGAAAGGGAATTCTTCGTTATGTCGTTTTTATTTGATTCGTTTTCCGATCGGGCATAACTCGGTCACCTACGAGGAGGAGTTTTAAAGACACAAGCGCTCCTCAAAGGTCGGAGTGACCGAGCGGGCTGTGAAGATTATTTTAACCGTATTAAAATGTTTGCTCTGGCGGTCCGTTCAGGGGCTCTGTCCCCGATCCTCCAGGCTCCGATGAAAGCTTTAGTCCCCGCAGCAGTGAGCACTGGAGACGTGCTGATGAAGTCTTCCGGTCCGGCTTCTGTGAGCGGTAGGGTGATCATGTAACTTGTTCTTGATGGTGGACAGGCTGGTGAGCCTCCTGACATCTCTGATCTCCATGAAGTTCCGTGTTAGGTCGACCAATGGCATTCAATTGCAATTGCATTATAACCCAGAGTCCAGATTAGGGTAGTTTGCCATGGGTTGTTAACCTGGTGTGCTTATTGTAGGAGTGTTTAAGGAGGTTTGTCACTTGATGTTTACCAGTGTACCAAAAACAGGATACATCACATATCTCAAGATTAACATTAGCCATTGTGTTGACCAAATCAGTCTGGAATGTTTATTTCAATTTAACATCCTTAGAGGAAAATGGAAATCCTGTTTTTGAATGTGTATATATGTGTGTGTGTAATGACTTGTGATGTATTTCTTTGTTAGGCCATTACAGTGCACGTCTTGCTCACACCGATATCAAAATCCCTGACTTCTCTGACTATCGACGAGCTGAGGTGACAGATCCTAAGAAGTCCTCCCAGGACAGCAGTGATACTAGGAAGGCCTTTTCCTACCTGGTGACCGGATCCACCGCAGTGGTGGGTGTGTACACAGCCAAAACCATCGTGACCCAGTTCGTGTCTTCAATGAGCGCGTCTGCTGACGTCCTGGCCTTGTCCAAAATCGAGATCAAGTTGTCCGATATCCCAGAGGGGAAGAACATGACCTTCAAGTGGAGAGGGAAGCCTCTCTTTGTTCGCCACAGAACGGAGAAGGAGATTGCAGCTGAGCAGGACGTAAATCTCTCAGAGCTTCGGGATCCCCAGCATGATAAAGACCGAGGTCACCAACCCCTCCTGGGTCATCGTCATTGGTGTGTGCACTCACCTTGGTTGTGTCCCAATCGCAAATGCTGGCGACTACGGGGGCTACTACTGCCCCTGTCATGGGTCGCATTATGACGCCTCAGGAAGGATCAGGAAAGGACCTGCACCCCTGAACCTAGAGGTGCCTTTTTATGAATTTCCTGATGAGGATACTGTCATTGTTGGATAAATAATGAATGTTTCCTCTATATAACTTTGTGTCTTGCCATAGCTTTAATAAATATGTATTTTAAAGCAACCACCAATCTGTGTTTTTGAGTCCTCTCACTGAGCATGCATTTCTTGGTTACAAATTAGTTGTTTTTCACAGCACAAAAAATTTATTCATCAGAAAAAAATTCAAGTCAGCATTCAAGAACAACAATTATATATGTTCAAAACTGCATAATCGATAAATGTCTACATCACAATATCCTGAAATTAAACCACACATGATCCCGGCAGTTTAAAATATATGAAGTGTTTGACAGATGTTAACCATATAACACCATTTCGTCAAATTCTAATTTTAACTACAGTACTCTAGTATCCATCCAACAACCTGTATGACACCTGATTATGATATTACTGTGTTAGTGAGAAAACATCAGCATCATCAGTCTATGTAGTGCACCTCAGCTTGAAGTTCCCTATGAATATAGCTCAGGAGAGCAGCTGTCACCTGCTGCTGCAGTGTAGCATTTCCCATTACAAGCGCAGTGAGCTGTGCCACATCAGTCCATGTTACTGATCCTAGGATGGCCACAATATCTTCATAAAGTCGATGTTGCTGGTTTGGGGTCAGTTCCATGATAACCTGAGGGAGAGGTTTGAATTGTCCACTCGTCATCCAACATCCAATAAGTCCGCCAACAGCACCACCTAAAAAGATAACATTGCACGTAAGATCATAGCATAATAAAGTGTTGTACGTTAGTTGGTATTGTACTGTTCTGAAAGCATGCATGCAAAAGCAATGCATGCCTGCAGTGCATGCAAAGCAATGCATGCAAAAGCAGTGCATGCCTGCAGTGCATGCAAAAGTGATGCATGCATGCAGTGCATGCAAAAACGATGCATGCAAAAGCGATGCATGCAAAAGCAATGCATGCAAAAGCAGTGCATGCAAAAGCAATGCATGCTTGGTACTTGCCCACTGCAATGCCGACAGGGCCGCCTAACAGCCCTCCTGCGAAAGCCAGACCACCGGCTGCGGCTGCTCCCTTCCCAGACTGCTTCACTGTCGTTTTGATTTGCTGATTTGCGGACAGTTCGCAACAAAGTTTCATTACGTCATCAACGCGTGGCGGCATCTTTGAAAAATGACGATATACCCTAAAAAAATGTTTTTAGTTATATTAAAAGAAACCAAGACTACTTTAAAGATACCTTCAAAACGCGAGTGCATGGTTGAATCGTTTGTAAGACATCTGTATTTATACCACGCATCGATTATTGTTATCATTATTGGGATTATTTTTATGTAAAATATGTTTATACGCATGCGCGTACGTATGTGTGCATAATAAACGTATCTGATGCATTTCTAATGCCTTGCTTTAAAAGGACACAGAGGTGTCTTCTTACCTTATAATGCCACTTTAAGAGTCCCATCAACAGAATAAAGTCTATATAATGTCATCAAACATCTGGAAATTTGGTGGCGTTTATTTGATCAGTCGCACAAAACCGAAAGTCAACACGTTACGCCGAAAGGCGCTGTGTCATACTTTCTGTGAAGCCGGAAATGAGTTTTCAAAATAAAAGCTTTGAATCGATCGCTAACAAATGCTTCTCAACTACTACTAATATTTACAAGCACATCTCATATTATATCGTTACATATAACGTGTAAGTATCCAGTAGTAACCCGGACAGAAACACTGAGCAATACATGACGAGATTTAAATGGCCGTCGTTTAGTATTGCGCAAAGAACAACTGGACTCCGAAAAACACTTTATTTCCCATTTGAAAGCTCGTCATATAAACCCAAATATAATATAATATAATATAATATATAATAATATAATGTACCAACATGCCAAAAGTTAACCTGTATATTTAGCCGGACTTTTTTTCTCGTTTTACGGAAGGACTTTTATTTTGCAAACTCGCCCTCCGAGCGTCTTTTAAAAGCTCAACAGCGTCGCTTCTTCGAGACTTTATTATGCATAATAACTTTATTATTACAAACGTATAGCAGCGGACGCCATTATTACGCTTAATATCTTCATAACGGATGTTAAATGTAATGAAATTACAGTGTTTGCGGTACTTACCAGCTAAACCTGCCCGGGCATGTCCGACTGCGTCCGATTGTTAAGCGATCGGATGTTGCAGCGTTGGATCTTCTTCTCCCATCATGACGGTGCTGAAGACTGAAGGTGCTGTAATGAATGAAACCTTGTGGCTGGAAAAAGCTTGTTCCAACCTCATTCCCGATTTATCCTTATGGATTATCGAGCATGCCTGGAGCAAGCGGATGATGGAGGTGTTGGAAGGTGGTTTGTGATGGAAACCAGCGAGTTTCTCTTTATTTTCTTGATGTTGTTGTTCTTTAAAAGCTGCAATCCTTCATGTGTTAAACATGAGCAAGAGGGAAATGTCAGGCTTCATTAGACTTCATCAAACGTAAAGAAAAGTAGATAAAGTGGCCTGCAGTTTTATATTTTATACAGAGAGGCAAAAGTTGAAGCTTTCAACAGCTTAAGCTTTGAGATCAACGCCTTTGCTTGTAGCAATGCAGTCACTGGAGTCTCATCTTCTCTTCATCTGCAGAGGTGTGGTGGATGTACAGCAGACCTTTTATTGATGTGTTATGATGTTGATAAGTCCAGGCCATCACATTGACAGTAAATGAGTGGAAGATATCACTCACATTTTGCTTTTTTTTTAAGTTCTAGGTCCTCCATTATGGTTGGAAGGTGACTGGGCTCTCCTGACTCTTGAGGAGCCTTGCAGAATCCGTGTGGTGGCGGCGGAGGTCTGGAGGATCGTGCAGGCCAGAGACATCAAGCACTTTGAGAGAGTGACCGCGTTTCTGGATGTCACCTACCTGCTTGTGCCACGACTGGTGACCCCCATCAAACACATGAAGATCATGTTTGGTCTGCAGACGCTGGTGAGACGTTGTTTTGACTGATGACAGCTTAGCAAGTTGACCCACCAGAGAAACTCGGGATTCATTGTAGCTTTCATAATGTATGAATATTGATTTGTTTGGCTGTATTACAAATAAATGAGTTTTTGTGTGTTTACTGCTTTAGGTTATTATGTGGATGCTGTGGAACGACCACAGCAGTGCTGACATCCATGACAAGATTGAGAGCCTGTTTTTAACCAACCTGCCTCAGTATTACAAATGTGTAGGTACAAGCTCCAACCACCAGAGGGCACCAAAATGCAGTCAACATAAAGAATGCATTGGCTCTGTGTGATGCATGGGGTTCCTGGTAAAATGTAAACATTTATTTTAGGTTGTAGGAACATTTCCCCAACGTTTCCATTAAGTAACAAAAACTTTAATGTTATTAAATATTATTTTATTATAAGAACGTTATTCAAACATTTTGTAAATTTTGTAACTTTTTAAAACGTTCCACTAACAACATAAGAGTAACGTTTTTGTTTTGTCAGCATGTTCTATATCATATCAAAAATGTTTTATTAACGTCACTGCAAGAATGTGTTAGATAACTAAGAGAACTTTTAGAGAATGTTAGCCAATGTTCTAAGAACGTTCCCTGTTAGCTGGGGAGCTTCCATATTACGAATATCTGAATATGCATATTTGATTTATGTAGGTTATTTTATAACAAAAATTATGTCTTTATGATAAAGTATTTATGTAAGTAATGTTTAAGTTTACTGTTGTTAAATGATGCTGTTCTCTAGAGCCGCAGACACATGCAGCTGATGCAGAAAAACAGAGAAGATTTCAAGTCTTTTGCGCATGTGCTCACGAGAGACAGGAGCATGCGCGAGGCTTACATTCACGTTAGTGAAACTTTGTCTTTAAAATTTTTATTTCTTTATCCCAGCTAAAAATGTAGGTTTTAAGGACCTTTCCCTAAAGTTTCCATTAAGCAACAAAAAGGTTTAATGTAATTTTAAATGTTCTAGGAACATTCAAAACCTCCAGTTTTCTAGACGTTGTGTTAACATTATTGCTCAGTTATAAGTACATTACTCAAATGTTTCATTAAATCTGTAATGTTTTTAAAACATTCCACTTCATTTTTGATAAGATAAAATGTAAAAAAACGTATGTTACTACAAAAGCATTTTTTGATAACTTTGAGAGAACTTCTATAGAGCGTTAGCCAATTTTCTAAGAACATCCCCTGTTAGCTGGGATAGTTGGTCTGGTTGGTTTTGTCAATTTATTTGTTTGAAACATAATATTAGCATTAAGTAGCATTACAAGCCCTTAAATACAGAATCTTGATTGATTACATTTTGCAGGATTTAATGGAGGAGCAGTATGGTGAACGCTACGCACAGAAACTGGAGGAGAGACTGTCACACTATTTGGAAGAGCTGGAGAAAGTCTTGTCGCAGCCTACATGTATTGAACGGGTGTGTGAGTGTGCACACTTTGTATGTTGTATTTGTCTTGTTGATTCCCATTCATCTGATCTTCCTGTACTTGTACGTGAATTTGTCCAGGTACTGAAGCAGTCACTTCCTCAGGGGATGGGTGAGAAGATCCTCAAGAAATTACTCTCAAGAGACTCTGATGCTTCTCTAGCCAATGGTCTAAAGAGGCTCCTAAACTGTGGTTAGAAAAATATATTTTTGCTCAAAATGTCACATCAGCTTTGCAGTTTCAGACAGTTTTATATTAATCAACATTTTTTCTGTCTTTCAGCTGTGACAACAGCTCTGAGCCCTGACAACAGCATGTCACTGTCTGTCCCTTCAAACACATGTGAAGATCAGAGGGAAGCTGATGTTGTTAAACCATCTCATGGAACCCTGCATGTTGTTTCCAGACCATCTCAAGAAAACAGACTCTCCCAAACCAGCTCAAAGCAGCTATGGATTTCCCAGGAATTGTGCGATGCTTTTCGTGAGAACAGTTCGGTGAAGATGTGTGGTGATGGACTAATAATTACATCCACACATATGTCAGGTTCACATGATCCTGAGATCCATCAGACTGGCTGTAGTCCATCTCTGCTGGAGGAGGAGACAGCAGAGAGGAGGTGGCATCAGAAACAGGCAGGGACCGTATCAGAAACGACAGATGAGCCTGTATGTACAGAGCAGCTGTGCTCTAGACATGGCAAAAAAATGAGAAGCATCCTCCAGGAATGTTCTGAAGAACTTGAAGGAGAGGCCGTACAGGTGGAATGCTCTCCTATGTCACCCCAAAGCACGCCAGCTCTTTCCTCACACACGCCACAACCTGAAACCCTTCACGCACCCACACAAACCTCAGCATCTCCACACCAGAGCTCCGGCTCATCACACCAGGGTTCCTCCTCAACAAACATTTCAATGTCCTACATCCACGAAGTGTGCTCAAATCAGCAGTTCATTTCAGCATCATCCTCAAAGATACACATTACTCCATCTACTCCTTCAGACCTCCAGATCACTTCATCACCACCTTCCTCACTCCTTCAATCCTCCTCCTCAAAGCAACTTAACGCCCCAGGAATCAATACAGAGGAGATGAGAGATGCTGCTACTGTTGTCTTGACTGAGCCAAGCAGAGCCAAGAAACACAATGTGAAACTATCATTAGAGAGTCAGAGCTTCCTCATGCAGTCCAGGTGGCTTCAACCTCAAGTGTGGCTTTATAGACTCAGCAGAGATGAATGCACAAGAATCACACATTCATGCAATGACAATTCAGAGGAAGAGGAGTCTGATGAGGAGGGGTACGCGTTTTTCGATGTAAATGCTCTGTACTCTGATTCATACTCCGAATCAGACTTATCAGAGTCCGATGATCCAGATTACCACCCTAAAAGAGAATAAATGCAGAGGACGCCAGAACTGTCTATTTGTATAATGTTATCGATATCAGATTCAGTGTGTTTAGTAACGTGGGCTTATGACCCACTCTGCATTTGTGAACGTGGCATTAAACACGTTCGCATGCGCTTAGGTACTCAAAACTATTCTTGTATCTATTTTAGCAGTTTACATTGGATGTTTGAATAAACCTACAATTAGGTTGGGGGGGAGGATGTAACTTTTGCCCTTTCCTGTATATTTACCTCATCTGTTTACCTCATGAAAAGTTTTTGTAAATGCTTCTCAAATAAATCTCTTGGTGGTTTCTTAATGGATAAAATATTTGTGTCACATTCTCAGCGATCACACAGGATCTGATGTCCTGAAGCTTTTTTGAACTGTGATTATAACTCTAAATACTGACATGTAAAGCAATGATTTCTGATATAGAACACGGTGTGCTTTTCAATTGTTGACATGTGTGTCACCAGAGGTCTGGATGGTGTGCTTTCCAGAATACATGTTGACATTCCTTGATTGACCTGTAGGGTTATGTAAGGCCGGGATTTTTAAGTAAAGATTTTGCAACCTGTAAAGCACACGCTATCTGTGTACAACTTCTGACAATAAATGCAATTTAGAGATCACATCAGAGGAGTCTTGATGTGTTTGAAGGTTTGTCAAAGTAATAATTCACCGTTTGGTGTAGACGTGATGGTTGATAAGCCAAGTTTAAAAAAAGTCATGAGAGAGAGTTTAAAGTTCAGGGTTAATGCTGTCCAAAACTGTCCATTCTGACGTTTATTTACCTTTTTCTAATGTTATTGAAAACTACTTAGTCATCCTTGCATCAGCTAGCATGCTTCAATGGGGGCTGGTAAAACAGCAACTAATATCTGTAGGTGCAATCGGTTAATAAAGATTTATGAGCTTTGCCTGGACAGACAGAAGGTTTAGAGAACAAATGAAATGATTGAGGTGAAAGATTACCGCAATGGGATTATGGATCTGTGACTCTCAATTGTTCATCACATACAAGCAGATCAGAACATATTTCTTTGTGATGAGTTTTCATGTTATGTAATAAGAGGGGTTAGATTTCAGGTGATGAGTATATACAAAGACTTATTAGTAGACTAATATTAGACTTATTAAATAGACTAATTAGTTTATTTTTTGCTGCAGTTCTAGCCATCATTGCTTTCCCTACAAAATACACATTTAGTGCATAAACATTCAGATGCAGCGTTGCTGAGTGATGCACTGCATCATGTACTCACTGCATTATGGCGGATTTAAAACATTAATAAACCTTCTACCCACCATTGTGAGACCTTTGACTCCATGTTAGGATGGCTGACAAAGTACAGTCTAAATGTCTTTACTTACATAACATTGCAGAATGACCAATAGCTGCAGCTTTGGCACCAAAAAGAGATGAAAGAACTCCAGCCTCTCAAAAGCACGAGTTTAACTTATGTAAGACACAAATCAACAAGGTCTCCCCAAAGGATGTTTGATGGACTGAACAATAGCAGAAGGAGAAAACGCCACAGTTTTAGACCCCATCGCCACTGTGCGTAAAAATGGCAGAAGTGCGCTCTGGCTCCAGGTGCGACAAATTAGTGAAAGCAGATGGATGTGTGGGAAATGATGTAAAGAGGATGTAAAAAGGAAGGAAAGGAGCATGTAAACCTAAAGAATGAACACTGATGACAGTAGATATTCAGTTACTGTCTACAGAATGAACACTGATGACAGTAGATATTCAGTTACTGTCTACAGAATGAACACTGATGACAGTAGATACGCAGTTACTGTCTACAGAATGAACACTGATGACAGTAGATACGCAGTTACTGTCTACAGAATGAACACTGATGACAGTAGATACGCAGTTACTGTCTACAGAATGAACACTGATGACAGTAGATACGCAGTTACTGTCTACAGAATGAACACTGATGACAGTAGATATTCAGTTACTGTCTACAGAATGAACACTGATGACAGTAAATGAAACTGATGAAGAATACGCAGTTACTGTCTACAGAATGAACACTGATGACAGTAGATATTCAGTTACTGTCTACAGAATGAACACTGATGACAGTAGATACGCAGTTACTGTCTACAGAATGAACACTGATGACAGTGGATACGCAGTTACTGTCTACAGAATGAACACTGATGACAGTGGATACGCAGTTACTGTCTACAGAATGAACACTGATGACAGTGGATACGCAGTTACTGTCTACAGAATGAACACTGATGACAGTAGATACGCAGTTACTGTCTACAGAATGAACACTGATGACAGTAGATACGCAGTTACTGTCTACAGAATGAACACTGATGACAGTAGATACGCAGTTACTGTCTACAGAATGAACACTGATGACAGTAGATACGCAGTTACTGTCTACAGAATGAACACTGATGACAGTAGATACGCAGTTACTGTCTACAGAATGAACACTGATGACAGTAGATACGCAGTTACTGTCTACAGAATGAACACTGATGACAGTAGATACGCAGTTACTGTCTACAGAATGAACACTGATGACAGTAGATACGCAGTTACTGTCTACAGAATGAACACTGATGACAGTAGATACGCAGTTACTGTCTACAGAATGAACACTGATGACAGCGGATACGCAGTTACTGTCTACAGAATGAACACTGATGACAGTAGATATTCAGTTACTGTCTACAGAATGAACACTGATGACAGTGGATACGCAGTTACTGTCTACAGAATGAACACTGATGACAGTAGATACTCAGTTACTGTCTACAGAATGAACACTGATGACAGTAGATACGCAGTTACTGTCTACAGAATGAACACTGATGACAGTGGATACGCAGTTACTGTCTACAGAATGAACACTGATGACAGTGGATACGCAGTTACTGTCTACAGAATGAACACTGATGACAGTAGATATTCAGTTACTGTCTACAGAATGAACACTGATGACAGTAGATACGCAGTTACTGTCTACAGAATGAACACTGATGACAGTAGCTGTATGGTTTGACTGGGTACCAGCTCTGGTTCTTGCGCTTTGATGCATGGATGCGGATTTTAGATCCATTACAGATTCAGTGCATCACAGCAGCTTCCAGACAGAGATTTATGAGGTTCAGCCCCCCCAACTATAACATTTTACCCCTATGATGTAACAGGGGAGTTTTGGACTGCCCTCAGTGTGCACCAATGAAAATATTGGCAGGGTTCAACACCCATTTGGGGGTATTCTGTATAAAGCCGGTGTGCATCATTCCGTGCACGTATATACTCACATACGTATATATTAATATACAGTTATACCCAGATATTGGAGCGTGCTTTTTATTAAAACAACTTAACAAGGTAGTTATGTTGCATTGCATGTTACGTTTATAGTCTCTTTTGGATAATGATATCATACTTGGGCTTATATTTGTCTTAATGCTTATTTTGGCACTCGGATTTTATCCAAAAAAAAAAAGATAAAAGCTAAAAGGACATCAGGAAGCTTTATGAGCTGTGCAGCACATCAGTCAATATGATCATTTTACGCGTTTTCATACAGCCTGCACGAACAACAAATATAAGATGCAAATGAATGGACGCGTTTAATTCACATCTCTGTTTCAATCCCCGACTAGAAGGAGAAAATGTCTTTCGTGTTGAAAATGAACGGGTCTCAGAACAACGGCATCCACAATAACGGGATCAATGGGCACTTGGTGAACGGAAACGGAGTGCATCACGTCAGTGTGAAGACACACGTGAATCCGGCCACACTGAAGAGCCGCAAGCCGAGATGGAGCACCAGAGCTTCAGACACGTCCAGAAACACGCTCAACCCCATCCGAGCTATCGTGGACGGGATGAAACTCACACCCAACCCCGACAAACCCATGATCGCTCTGTCCATCGGTGAGTGGCTAATCTCCTAAAGTTAAGTTCTCCTAAAGTTCTTCTAAAGTTCTCCTAAAGTTTTTCTAAAGTTCTCCTAAAGTTGTCCTAAAGTTCTTCTAAAGTTCTCCTAAAGTTTTTCTAAAGTTCTCCTAAAGTTCTCCTAAAGTTCTTCTAAAGTTCGCTCAAAGTTCTCAGAAAGCGCTCGTGCATTGACGTCAGTAGAAAGAGTTATGTATCAAACACGTTGTTCTTAAGTTGTTAGCGGAACGTTTTAAAAACGTTGCAGAATTAAAAAAATGTTTGAGTAACTTTTCCGGGAACGTTCTTACAACCTAATATTCACCTTCGCGCATTGGGCAGATGCTTTTATCCAAAGCTACTTACAGTACATTGAAGTTATATGCTTGTCAGTATGTTGTGCTTCCCCTGGGAATCGAACCCACAACCCTTGCGTTGCCAACGTAATGCACTACCAGCTGAGCTATTTAAATACACAGCAATACTGTTAGCTGATCAGTTTTAGTGTTTACGTCATTATTGATATGGTTTACATTTATTTCTTGTATTTGTAAGCTAAATATTTAGTTTAACTTTTGTAATAATTGTAATAATAATGTTAGTTAAATTATTACATTTAATTATTGTTTTCCTCCTTGATTTGCCTGCAGGTGATCCTACTGTGTTCGGAAACTTGCCAACAGATGACACTGTTCTGCAAGCTGTGAAGGAGGCCATAGACTCCTGCAAATACAACGGCTATGCTCCCTCAGTGGGTAAGACTAGGAGGTGGAGGAGGTGCATGTTTATCATGTTTATGGAAAAATAACCAATTAACTAAAGTTTCTTATTGTGTGTAACACAAACAGGTTATCAGAAAAGCAGAGAAGCTGTTGCAAACTTCTACAGTCGACCCGAGGCTCCACTGGAATTCAATGTGCGTCACATATGTCAGGATTACATTTTACTGTAGATGTTTGTGGGTGAATGATACAGTACTAATATTTCATAACTACATAAAAACGCTGTTCAGTTCCTCAGATGAGGAGGTAATATAAATGAAAGTTGGTGAATTCTGTTTATCTGCAGGATGTAATCTTGGCCAGTGGCTGCAGTCAGGCTATTGAATTAGCCATCAGTGTGTTGTGTAACCCAGGAGACAATGTCTTAGTTCCTTGCCCTGGATTCTCCCTCTATAAGACACTGGCAGTTTCTATGGGCATCCAGGTCAAGCTCTACAATCTGCTGGTGAGTAAAACATACAGGTTAACTAAACAAATGCTAGTTTGTCAAGCGAACATACAACTAACTACTAAATAAACGAGCAAAAATGTATGAAATGGGAACTCTTTGTCACCATGACCAAAACATGGAACTGCAGGGGCGGGTTTTTGGGTGTCTGGGGATAAAAGAGAAGCCGAGTGGGAGTGGACAGAGAGAATAGCTGTGTCATTCTACAATAGTGAACATCTGGGGTCGATAAATCTCACGTAATGCCACCCCCCACACACATATACATTATATGCACACGTAAATAACAGAATGACACAGCACAAAACACACAGTTGTTTACAAGGCTTTCATTTACAGATAAAAGCCTTGAAAATTTTCCATTAAGTAACAAAATCGTTAACATATTATTTTGAATGTGCTAGGAACATTCAAACCATCCAGCTTTTTAGGCGTTGTATTAACATCATTGAGACTTTTTTACAATATTTCACTAACTACTTAGGAATAACATTTTAATATATACTACTAACTTTACTGCAAGAATGTTTTTGATAACTGAGAGAACTTTTTGAGAACGTTGGACAGCGTTCTGAGAACATTTCCTGTTGGCTGGGAACACCTCGCGTGGATCAAAAACATATTATGCAATTTAATTTAACATAAAGGAACAGTTTAGAAGTAACATAACTGAGCAATAGCTCTGTTAGTAGAGTTTAAACAGGGCTGCATCTGCTGTTGAATGCAAGATGGTTTATTGATAGTAATTGTCATTGATAGTTCTCATGCATTTCTCCTGTTCTACGAGATTCTACAATACAATTATGGCCTCTCCTCAAACTTTATTTCATCTGTTAGCCTGAGAAATCTTGGGAGATTGATCTTCAGCACCTCGAGAGTCTGATTGATGAGAAAACCACCTGTCTGATTGTCAACAACCCGTCCAACCCCTGCGGTTCTGTCTTCACCTGGGAGCATCTGCAGAAGATACTTGCAGGTGGATCTACTGATTCTTAACTCTGTTTTATGGCATCTAATCAAATTTCTAAAATCCCAGGATGTTTATCTATTAATATTCTGTTTGATCTAGTTGCTTCAAGAAACTGTGTCCCTGTTCTTGCTGATGAGATCTATGGAGACATGGTGAGCTCACATCCAACACAGAAACTCTTAAACTGTTTATGTATAATACAATATGTATAATGTAAAGTAAATACATTACATTTACTGCCCTACAATTCTATATTTCTCAACATTTTCCACATTCAACTGTCTTTGATCAGGTCCTCTCACAATGTTTGTATGGAGTTTACGTTACTCTAGTTAACCTGTAACCCCTGTAAACAATTTAATTCTGAGTCTGACTTGCCAGTTTGCAGACCCTTTTTGACCTTAACAACCTACGAGGTTCTGACTTTGTAAAAAACATTCACGTCTTTGCTGAACTCGTAGTTGGAAATGGCATTGTTTGAAGGCTCTGACTTTTCCCACTTGACTGTTGTTGTCATATAAACACAGCCAAAATGACAGTGGTTTCAGCAGTTTAGGATAGCTAAATTCTACAGATTTTTCTGTTTGTTTGTATTTTGTGATTGTGTGATATTGAAGTATTTTGCTATCATTAAGCTTCAAAATATCATGCCTATTTGGATTTTGGCATTGCGATAGAAATGGATCATTTCCAAATACATAAACAGCTCAGAGTTGAAAACACAGCATTACAATACAATAATTATAGGAACAGTCCTCCCTCCTGGAGCAACCTGCAGTTAGGGGCCCTTCCCAAAGGTGCAGATCTTTCATTCCTTAACCATTTGATTTCTACCAGTCTTCATGAACAAAGCTTCCAATTCATTCACCTGCACACACTTTATTCTCATTGGTCCTCAAGATCTTGGGCTTAAGTTGAAGGATTTCTTGCCTGCGTGAGTTTAAACCCGATGTTCGGGCACATTCTTTGTGATAGTCAGAAGAGAGGGAAGATGGGTAGTTTGCTCTGGCTCATGCAGTGCTGAAACCACATCAGCAATGGAGGGATTAAAGCTGTGTACATTGAATGGAAGCCAGAATGCATTCTGGGATTTGGGTCATGAAGGACAAGTGTAGGTAAAGCCGGGGGCAACAGGTTCACCACTGTGGACAGCAGTCAGCACGAGAGAAGTGTTGCTTTGCGGAGACAGTGTCTGTTTCACTTTCTGTGGACTGTGGTAGGCAGTCTGGGGTGTTTGTAGCCCAATAAATCAGTTCGTACGCCCAATGTTTGCCCATAAGCAGCATGAGCTCACCACAATGACTGCGCATTTTTCATTGCATGTGTTTGTGATTAGCACATGCGTGAGTCTGGTGCATTACAGGCAAGACAGAGGGGTGAGAAGATAGACAGACCCCTCACTTTACTACAGGTAATGTGTTGAGGGGCTGGTCTAAGACAGGATGCGTCTTTGTGCTCCATCTGGTGCAGTATTTGGCAGCCCCGTGGCCCTGCTGTCTGGACTGTGTTATAAACAACTGCAAAAAAACCTCCGTATGCCTCTATTAATGAGATCGTGAAAGAGGGGCAGGCCAGCATCGCAAATTGAAGCATCTTAGCCAATAGGAGATGAGGCGGATCCATTGACCAGACAGGGCCATAAGTGTAATTAGAGCCAGACTTATGCTTGCAAAAAAGGAATTCTCTCTCTCCCTCACATTCTTGTGTTACTCTCTAACTTTCTCAATTTCCCCTCTTCCTAAACTTCCATAATGTTTAACTGGCTTCTGCCTCCAATTAATCATTTACAGCATGTAGAACTTTCTAGAACACGAGTATACTGCTAGCTGTAAAGTTGTTCACTTCCCAAAAACATGTTTAATGTGAGAGCAAATACATTATTATACAGTATTATATGAAATACTATATATTTATTTATGTCATTCTGCAGGTTTTCCCTGGTTGTGATTTTCATCCTATGGCACCTCTCAGCAGTGACGTGCCCATCCTGTCCTGTGGTGGTCTGGCTAAGCGCTGGTTGGTTCCGGGCTGGAGAATGGGCTGGATTCTCATCCATGATCGGAACAATGTCTTCGGACCAGAAGTAAGTGTTGCCCTCTTACCTGTGTCTTCTTTGAGCTAACAGGAAAATAGACAAACACAAAAAATACCAATAAATATATTTCTCTCTATGTAAGGATAAAACATGATATTCTTTACAGTGTAATTGAGAAATAACATGGTAAATAATTATGGTAATCATACAATACCTTGTACAGTAACAGAGTATTAATGCTGCTACCATCACAACCTTTACAGAAAAGGATTTCTGTAAAGGAAAATTGAATTTCATGTGCAAAAACACATGTGATTACATGTGAAAAACACTACATGTGATTCAGTGGGTTTCCATAATTACATAAAATGTAATCCAAAACCATGCACTGTACATCTGATCACGTGTTTTTACACATGTGAAATCCATGTCTTTCTTGTATGGGAACAGTACCTCATTACAAGACAGATGCAACAGACTGAATATTATCTTATGATCCTAATATTCACTCTAGATACGAGAAGGTCTTGTAAAACTGAGTCAGCGTATTTTGGGACCGTGTACTGTGGTGCAGGGAGCATTAGAGAGCATTTTAAACAACACACCAACAGAGTTCTACCAAAACACCATCAGTTTTCTGAAGGTAAGAAGAGCTTCAGAGAGAAAATCATGTTTTCTTCTCCAAAAAGAAGAAGAATTATTTTGTACCTGTATGTTTGCAAATGTTTCATGAGGGTTTATCTTGATAACCCTCATGAAACTTATTACTGAAACTTTATTACTGTTTACTACTGTTATTATTTGACTATTTGTTAACTATATGTCTATGCAGCAACATGTAGGCCACAACAAATGTCCTCTCAAGGACAATAAAGTGTTCTACCAGTAAAACTGACAATAACACTCCTTTATCTTTCCTCAAGTCAAACTCAGAAATATGTTTCTCTGAGTTATCAACTGTCCCTGGACTGAACCCTGTCATGCCATCCGGGGCGATGTACATTATGGTGAGCCTAATTTCTTGCAATACTTGTGAGATTACCATGATATTAAAATAATAATTTTGATCTAATATTACACCCATTTGCTCGGAGGAAAAGTTTGTCACAGTGTCCATACTAAAGAGTTAGTAAGTAAGAGGTCAAAGCAGGTAAATGTATTTTGTGGGGGCTTCTCTTCAGGTGGGGATTGAAATGGAACATTTCCCAGAATTTGAGAACGATGTCGAGTTCACTGAACGGCTGGTCACCGAACAATCTGTGTTCTGTTTACCTGCCACGGTGAATACTTTATCTCTGATCTCTTTTTTCACTTTATTGGCTGTTTTTTGTTTGATACCTCCAGTCTGACATCCTTATCGTTTCTTTCTGAAGGCCTTTGAGTATCCGAACTTCTTCAGAATCGTGGTGACGGTGCCCGAGGAGATGATGGTGGAGGCGTGCGTCCGCATCAGAGAGTTCTGCTCACGTCATTACCGACCTCGCAGTCAGGACAGCAATGAACTGGACCAGTAAAGAAACGGAAGGAAGGGAGGTCAAAGGTCAGACTAATGTGGTTCACGTAACTGGAGAGAATAAAGTGCGGTTATGCACGCTCTGCGTTACGAAGGTCTGAATGCAGGTCAAATGTATTCCTCTTCAGGAAACCCACAGTTGTGTGCAGACTTTATATTTATATTTTTGTATGAGTCAGTATTATATTGGGGGGGAGGGCTATTATTCAAAGGCTTTTGGCTTTTTTAGTCTATATATTGTAGTCTTATGTTTTCTTTTTCTTACACTGTAAAAGACATTGTGGCGAGTCTGGGAACCCTGATGTCCAAACCACAAAGCCTTTCTATCTGTAACCTGCATGATGTTATATATATATATATATATATACTTCTATTATATGATGTATTTGGAATAGAGATAATTGTAATGCATCTGTTTAGTTTGCATGCTTAACCACAACATGTCAAATTGACCATATGTGCAACACATATGACTAATGTATTTTTAATTTCTGTGTTCAATTGTTGCATTCAAGCTATTTAAATAAAATTGTTCCTTAACAAGAAGTTTCTTTTCTTTAAGAAGTTAAAATGTCGGAAACACCTTAATCCATGTGTAAACTTAACTACACATTGTCATATATAAATACTCAACTGACTGTAGTTGGCATTTTTGTGTATTTAAAAAGTAATTTGTCAAAGCTCAAGCCACAAATTAAAGCAAATAAAGAGACAAATAAATACCTCATATGTGAATCATACACTATATACCAGTGGACATAACCAACCTGGAAAAACAGCACCCCTTTAACGTCCTCAAACTGTGAAAATCAGGAAGTTGTTAGTTATCCTCACCACTAACCAATTAAGTAATACTGCAATAACAAACTAGTAAACCTATCGAGTGGATAACAGTAGATTTAAAACCTTTATGTATATCTGACTTGCTCTGCTGCACTCTGCTGTTTGATACAAGAATTACATGTATGTGTGTTTTGGTATTCACTATGTTGAGTAGTACTTGTAAATTTTGACCTTGTGGGGACATATACAAAATGATCTGTTATGAAAATATAAAATAGCAACATGTTTTCTATGACGATTAGGTTTACTGTAGGGGAATAAAATATACAGTTTGTAAAGTATTAAAACCATTATGTCTATGGAATGTCCTCATAAAACATGAAAACCTGTGTGTGTAGTGGCTGTTAAAGGTACTTTCTTTCCTACAGATTTCAAGGAAGTTGCACCGAGTCACATGAGCCGGATTCTTAAGGTTACCTTCACAACGAATCCAACAGGCTACAGTTTCAGGAAACATACATGCAGCACAAGACAATGAAATTATCTGCTCAGCACCACACACACAATAGAGGATGTCCTCAAAAGGAGGTTTTACTTTGTCTTTAATATATGGTTAAGTAACGCCCCCAACCACACACACAGATGCGTTGTCAAGTTCAATGATTAACTGTAAAGATAAAGGGACTTCAGTCACTTCAGAGTGAAGACTTAATGCAGAGGCATTAGAATAAGACAGGAAGGAGAGTCACTTTGCTTTTCTGCTGCTCATTTCACATTCCACAGATCTTTCGCACATGGAGGATCATTATACACAACCAAAGAAGATTGAACTGAATGATGGCACACACATGCCACTGCTGGGATTGGGAACATGGAAGGGAGAGGTAGCATTACATTTCCACAACAGATTCACACTAAACAAACACACGCAGATTCCTTTTGTGACAACTTACCCCTTATTCTGTGATGTCCCACTATTGATAAAAGTGCCAGTGTAGCCCCAGATCTTCTTATAATATTAATTTTCTTGTCTTTCTTTGCAACTTTAAGTTCATTTTGTGATTTCTATTTGAGTCACTCTTTCTGGATGAGGGAAGTGATAAACAGTGATAGTTGTGTAATCTGATGTTACAGGAACTGATTTAATGTTTTACTACATGGTGAACAGGGTGTTAGTGCAGATATGTGTCAGAGGGCAGCCGAGGCAGCGATCGCTGCTGGTTATCGCCACATAGATACAGCCTACTGCTATAAGAACGAGCCTGAACTGGGCAGAGCCATCCATGCCAAGATACAGCAGGGCATCATCAGACGTCAGGACCTATTTATAGTCAGTAAAGTGAGTTCGTGAACCCCACAACTGAAACAAAAAATTCTGTCATTATTGACTGAAACATCGTCAATAATGCTGCTTGTCTTTTGCAGCTGTGGTGTACCCATCATGCACCTGAAGACATTCCTCTGTGCCTAAGCAGTTCTCTGCATGACCTTCAGTTGGAGTACTTGGACCTGTACCTAGTGCACTTTCCAGTAGGACTAAAGGTGATACAAGAAAATGCAGGGACCCTAAAAAGTGTACACTTATAGCGCATTTATTTTTCATCTGCAAACAAATGATGCTGGACCTCTATTGTTCAGAACGGACCTCACATTTCTAGGCATTTGCAAAGACTTTTAACTTTTAACTTCTATCTGGTCTTTAAATATTTTATCCACTTTACATTGTGACATAGAACTCCCTTACGCTTTAAAAATTATTTTTACTGCTTATATACAACTGAAGGTCTACTGTTTTGTCTTTTACAATATTCTACAGAAAACAGGTGATGAGCTTTTCCCAGCCGAGAATGGAAAGATGCTCACCACCGACACTGACTATGTGGATGTGTGGAAGGTAATCCAAACCTAGAAACACTTCAGTCTAATGTAAATACAGTGCTGATGAAAGCTACAGTTTTCAGCATCTACCTGATGTTCCTCAGGGTCTTTACACTGTTTTGTCACCTGCTGCAGGGAATGGAAGCTCTGAAAGCCACAGGGAAGGTGAAAAGCATCGGAGTGTCCAACTTCTCAGTCCAGCAGCTGGAGAGACTGCTGTCTGTGGCCAAAATCCCACCAGCTGTCAATCAGGTATGAAGTGGCTCATTACCAGGAAACAGGAGTTCATCCTGTTGAACCAGTTATACAGCTTAGACAAGAGGAGCAGGAGATGCACATATAACATGAGAAACATGCCATCTGGAAGATGGAAGAAACAAGATTATAGTAAGTATGTGATTATTTCTCCATAGGTGGAGCTTCATCCTTACTTGGTTCAGTCTGATCTGATTGATTTCTGCAAGTCTAAAAACATAGCCCTCACAGCCTACAGTCCACTCGGTTCACCTGGGAGACCTCCAAACCTGTAGGTTCAATTCTGGAAATGAAAGTTGGAAGGGTTCAGGGTTCAGTTTTCTGACATTTACTCAAATATGACATTAACTGTTATTGTTAAAGAAACAAATTCTATTCACTTCAAAATTATCATCTGCAGCCAAAGAAAAGACACAGATCCCCATAAGCTACTGGAGGACCCTGTGGTTGTGGATGTTGCTAAGAAACACAGGCGAACTCCTGCACAGGTCATTTGTTTGTTGATAATAGTAATACATGTTGTGCATCCACTCACCTTTTCATTGACTATAATGGGTTTCATTGTGCCGCAGGTTCTTTTGAGGTATCACATCGAGCAGGGCATTGCTGTGATCCCAAAGAGCACAAAATCACACCACATTCTGGAGAACACAAAGGTGAGTTTCCAGATCCAAATATTCCATGTATTTCTAGATTTATTATTTTTTCTCCTGATTTTACCTCAGATTATATTAAAGGGTAACGAACCGGCTAATTAATCTTTCTATCTTAAAGCTGCAATCAATTTTTTTTTGGAAGAACACAAACAAAATTCAGTTATTGAGCAAGTGCATAACAGATCAGTGTACTAAACACTCTCCTTACCTCTATTTACAACGTAAGTTTATAATAATGATTTGTATATAGAGCTGTTGCATCGATATTTGGGAAATGTCAATTTGGCTTCATTTGACTTCACTATACATAACCAAAAGCATGTGAAGTAACCTGCAATTCTTTGTTTCAAACAGAGATGGAGGTAGAGAGGCAAAAAATATGTGTTGCAGCTTTGTTTCAGATACTGTGGCACATCACTATTTTGTGTCTGGGTGCAGATCTTTGAGTTTGCTCTGGATGAAGAGGACATGAAAGCTCTCAGGTCTCTGAATCGTGGCTGGAAGGCCTGTATCATACAGGAGTAAGGATACTGTACTTTTATTCCACTGCATCTAAAGCAGGATTGCTCAGTACTCCTGTTGGAGATCTTCTGTTCCTAAAGAGTTTAGTCCCAGTGAAACCAAAACCTTGATTAACTGGTTCAAATGTGTTTGACTGGCTGAAACTAAACTCTTAAAGTCCTTTCAATTAGTCCTTGTCAATGTCTTCCAATGCAACAAACAGTGTTACCCTGGTGTCACATTGCATACAAGTAAAGTACCACTCAAAAGACCAGTTTGTTTATCCCATGTGCTGCTGACTTTTCAAAGCATAGCCCAAGATTACTAGACATATTTGCATGAAATATTGTATTGGCAGTTTCAACATGGGACATCCAAACTAGATGGAAAACAGACTGATCCTGTCCGTATTTAGATATAGGAGTATCATGACATTTACAGAAAAAAAATTACCCGACACATTTGATAGGGACATCAGCATCAAATTTAGGGGCAGTAATGGCCTAATTTCAGGGAGCCAGATTAGTAACCCAAAGGTTGTAGGTTCAATTGCCACTGCCTGTAGGAAAATGACTGAGGTGCCTCTGAGCAAGGCACCTTCCCCCATTTGCTGCCCACTGCTCCGGGCGTGTGTGTTCACTACTCACTGGATGGGTTACATGCAGAGGACACATTTCAAGTATGGGTTACCATTCCTGACAAATATGTCACCTTCACTTTTAACGGGTACAGTAGTTGTAAGTTGCTTTGGATACAAGCATCTGATAAACAAATAAATCTAAAATGTAAATGTATCTCTGCAAGGCAAATCTCTTACCTGTAGCTCTAACTGCTTGAGCATGCTGCTTGCAATACAGAGGTCACGCGTTCAACTGCAGGGCTCGCACTTACATTACACAGACAACATGTACCGTATATCTTGAATGCACTGTAAGTTTTTTCTTTGGGTAAAAGTCTGCAAAATGAATACAAGGCTTGAAAGATGTACGACAAACCATAGCTAGTTATGGCAGCTAACTGGGCGGTGTTGTTGTTCCTCAGACTGGAGTCTCACCCCTTCTACCCCTTCAAATGAAACGCTGTTAACCTTCACTGGCTAAGAACTGAAGCCATCTAGAAAAAAATGAACAAGCACATCTGGGGAGCTGGAGAAAGAAGAGATTGTTTTGATCTGTAGCTCTTCTCCTATGAATGGCTAAACTGTGATTTTTTTTTATCTTTTTAGGCCTGGAAATTTCAATAAATAATTTCAAAATACAGATCTAGTTATTGTTACTTCATTAAGCTAAAATGTTGCATTTATATTAAATTCAGCATTTGATAAGCAAACACACTGGACACATTTAATTTCAGCACAGAAGAAGGACTGAACCACTGGTAGCTCTCAGGATGTTTAAACTAAACTAAAATGAACTAAAATGTTAGTCTGGGTGTTTCTGCTTGCCCTCATCTGGACTAATGGACACATTACAACATTACCTTTAGTTACCATGCAGATTTAAAGAAGCAGCCAAAAGCATCTGACTTATGATAACCAAAGCAACACATTCAGAAACCGTCTATTCATGCAGCCCCTGAAAACAGTGATCAATACTAACTCAAGAATTCTGAAGCTTGATGTTTGGCTAGAAAATCACTTTTCTTGCACTTGGCTTGGCCTCCTTGTTAGGGTACAAGAGAGGGGGCAATTTTGGTCCACTAATTAGTCCGTGGGTCGAATGCTTTCACCCCCAACATGTCAAACTGTCCTTGTGGTCATCACTGCCCCCATTGACATAGATCTTGTCCTCCAAAGACCACACAGTGCCAACCTTGTACCTGCCTTTTAGACTCTTAAAGACACGGCGCCCATTGAACTGCATTGTATTGAGAAGGACAATGGCTTCAGCTAAAAGTCTTCACTGTTCTACTGAGAAAAAATGTTCCCCATACCTTGATGCGAAGAAAAACTGACAGCAAATTTTCTTATTTGGGTGAATTATACC
The DNA here is from genome assembly GCA_036877525.1 of Chromobotia macracanthus. Classification (NCBI taxonomy): domain Eukaryota; kingdom Metazoa; phylum Chordata; class Actinopteri; order Cypriniformes; family Botiidae; genus Chromobotia; species Chromobotia macracanthus. The sequence continues at coordinate 3,736,750 of JAZGTH010000067.1, read as the reverse complement.
TTAAAAATAGATTTTAATAAGTTGATTTGAATACGTTTAATAATCTGTTTTTCATGTGCAATAAGCGCATCACAGAAACTTCCTGTGAGATGTTCTGTTTGTGTTTTTGTTATACTTTAAATAACTGTGCTTATGTTTCTAACTTCATCACACAAATTGTAAAAAAAATCTGTAGACTCGATTAATTCATTAAAGCAACTGCTTAATTTATTTATGCTTGTATATAATGTGACATGCATAGAATATATTATATTAATAAATGCATAAACATGGTTAACAGATTAAACCCAGATTAAATAATAAAATGACTATCATTAATGCAGTTTTAGGGTAAGGGGTGGTACAGTGTACAGTACAGTGAATTACAGTAATAAAAACTGTAAATGTCAGGGTTTATGCATACCTGTGACGATTATTCTGTGTGGGCATTTTGCTTCCCACTGGCCATTATTTCACAAATCAGCAAATTATCTGGATGTCTGTGTGAAGCTGAAGTTACAAAGTTGTCACATCCGGGCCGCATTACAGCTTCTTTCAAAATAAAAGTACCATTTTGTGCTTTTATTGAACCACGTTCAGACTGCACCCTTAATAATAATAATAATAATAATAATAATAATAATAATAATAATAATAATAATAATAATAATAATAATAAAAATAGTTGGCACTTTCCTAACATAGAGCAGGTTGAGTGTGTTAACACACGAACTCATTTTACCTCACTCTATATGCATTAAGATGCTGTGTAAATAATAAATAAATGAAAAATATAAGAAAAGTGTGTGGGGGGAACTGGGGCATTTTGTGCTCCTGTTGGCCTGATGTCGTCCTTCCTTATTCACCTTTCGACCTGACATCCGCACTGTTTACTGTGTTATCAGCAGTATCTGTTAACTTCAGAATAAATGCTATAGAACAAAATTGTGACACTATTTCATGACTGAATACAACATATAATTGCCGTACAAATATCATTGCCTTTTGCTTTTGGGCCATACTAACTATAATATGTGACAGACATGACTGCTGGGTGAGTTTCATCCATGCATTGTAATAATACAACAAAATCCGACAGGTTAAAGCCGTGCATTGTTCTCCTGATGAACGAAGATCCACAAGATGGCAGAGTAGCTGCTGAAAGACAAACCAGAACTGGGTGGATTGGATTCAGTATAATACCCAGGTTGGCCGTTAGGAGGACCTGAGACCCGCTCCTTTATTCACTGGAGCTGCAACCTGACGGACAAATAACGCCCATTAAGCGGCAATAGGAAATGAATCGAGTCGTGAAATTGGTTGTCTCTCTTTAGCACCGAGTGAAGACGCTCCCCGGTCACACCAGCACCTCCTCCGCCTCCGTCTGCATCTCCTCCGCCACACTTAGGGATCTAAACTCCCGATCTCTCCCAATCCTCCTGGCTTTGTTCTGCGTTTATATTCAACACAGTCCTTCTGCAACATCGAAATGGCAACGCGAATCGACAAAGAGGCTTGCCGAGAATCGTACAATCTAGTCCGCGACGACAGCACCGATATATCCTGGTGAGTGACGCCCGCAGCGCAATGGTTTGATTTGGCGGCTGTAGATTCAGATCTGGGAGCAGCTTTGACCTGTTACATTGTTTCAGCGCGTTAAAGCGCCCTGTGATACATTGTAGCGGTAACGCTTTGTAACATTGGCCGTGATGCTGCGGCTCTATAGCAACACGTAGGGATGGATTTTGCACACTTGATTGTTTCAGTGTTTCAGTGAGGCTGTGTTTCAAAAACAAATGAGCTGCCTACCTAAGCAGACATTAAAATAGCGATCGGGATGGCCAGAAATGCTGTGTGGGTAGGCTGCTCGTCAGGTTTGAGGACACAGCCACAGTAACAGATCGCTCTTAACTCGTTTGTGCTGTTTAAAGGGCTGCTTTTAAATATGACGGATCTACCATTGTTCCAGCCGGTCACGGGTCCGACTACGAAGAATTCAAGAGTCTGTGTACAGGTAAGCTCAATCTCAGCTGTTCGCCTGCATGTGTTATTTGATTTATTTGTTTGTTGTTAAGGAAGCCTTTAGAAGTCTAGAAAAGAAAAGAAAATTAAATACTGAAAGTATAGAAAGTGTACATCGTTACACATATGACGCTGACCACACGGAAGTGTTTCATATTTCTAGGTAGACAATACCATATATGGTTTCATATTTGTCTTAGATGAGGTGGCAAGGCTATGGTGTGATAAACTGGTGACAGATTTAATAAGAGTCATTTAATGAATACAGCTTTTATAAACATACAAATGCATTTACCATTAGATTTCATGCAATATTTACTCAAATGTTTCTGTGTTTATGGGGTTTTCCTGAACTGTGTGTAAGTATGCAGACCTGATGCTTAACTTCTGTTTAAAAATGAATATGAATGTAATTTCTAACTTTTCTTTCTGGCATCATAAAGCCGAGATTTGGGTGTGGTGCTCCGTCTCCAAAGACTAGGCAGAGCAGCCACTAGCAGATGTGTACTTGTAGAAGTGTTGTAATACTTTGGCTTTTGTCACTATGATGGATAATCTGTGATGTCATCTTTTATGGAGCTGTATATTACAATAAGCTCTTTTGTTGCTTTGTAACATCCTTTAGGAGAAAAGTTTACCAACAAAGTCATGTGACCGGTTTATATTAAATATAAACAGAAAAGGCCGGAGACATGGTTTAGGTTGGTTACATCTAGCTATAAATAAGTTAATTTGTATAATGTTGGTAGTTTCCTGTGTTTCCTGAGTTCTTTGTAATGTGTGTAAGCGTTACGGTTTGCCAACCACCATTTGAAACGGAACTGAATGAAAACAGAGCAACGATCATACATTTCTGCTTGAAATAGACAGAAAGTGTCAGCTCGTAGCATTTTGAGTTATTTTCCCTTGTTTAGTGGTTGTATGATGAGAGATGCAAGAGATTGCGCTTCCCTGGCATTTGTTCAGTGGATGTTAACATAGCAAAGTGATATCTAACAGGTTTAACTTTTAATATATCTATTTTTGCTGTATCATCATAAGCTGCCACTCTGAAAGAAGAAAATGTATGAAGTCAGCACAAATACACAGGCAGACTGGAAGTGAGTCCTTTAGAAATGTGGCACAAGGCAAAGTAGAAGTTTGTGCCCCCACATTGAGGAAATTACAATTTTTCACAGAATAGTAAAATAAGAGAACTCTTCTGTTTTCTCAGAGTTATTAGTTATGTTCACACAGCTGATGAGAATGGCTAACTTCCCAAATTGGCTTGCTCTAGGTTTCGTTAAAGTAAAGCAGATTCTAAAGATATGTCCATTTATTGTGCACTTTTGTACAGTCTATAGATGGAAGTGTTAAATACAACCAACACAATTCCTTGACCAATCTCCTTAAACCTGGTTAATCAACAACCGAAAATCAGATAATTTCAGTGTCAAGTAGTGCCAGGGGATTTTGTGTGGGTATTTGTTTTTCATAAATGCCTACTGGGATCTCATTAAAGCTCTGTACATCATACACAATGTAAAGTCAATGCAGTGTGTGTGTGTGTGTGGTGTGTGCAGGTAGGCAGGTATGTATATAGCTATGGGGAAGTGCGAGCTTCAGATATCAAAGGGCAAAGGAATGTACAGCTGATTGTTTCAACAAACCTGTAAATGCAGCATAATACTATCAGTATGTAAGCAGCTAATGGGGATAAATGCCATGAAGCAGAATTGATGTTATCTTTGAACCTCGTCCCAGTGCCTCTGCAATGCAGCTGTAGCACGTTTGGGAAGCAAGTGGCCAGTTGTTGAGCTGTGTGTGAGACACAAGCGAACTGGCAGTGTTGCACTTTCTCCTCACTTTGTTTATCACGTGTATTATGATGTCATAGAGGCTCAGTTTCTCTGCCTCGTCCGCTGCTCACACGTGTCGTTCCCATATTGCATTTCATATTGTGACGTCTTTCTTGGGAAATGAAAACAAAGCAATAGTGTGGATTCAAAACATGGGGACAATAGGAACAGTGTTCATTCATATCCACAGTGTTCATTGTCATTTACTAACCAAAGTTCAGCTATAGAGACAAATATAGCGTATTATGACATAAAAACATTATTTCAGTGCACTTTCTAGTCTTATTGTGCACAATTTATTTATAATCTTCATAATTTATAATCTTTATAAATCTTCATAATCTTAGATCAGCTGTAACTGTTTGTTTGGCCTCGTTATTCATTTAATGTTTTTTCACTAAGCTACTTAAGAATAATGTTTTGATAGAATGTTATAAATGCACTCTGCTAACGTTATGGCAAGAACATGTTTGATAACTTTGAGAGAATGTTTAGAGACTGTTAGCCAACAGTTGGAGAATATTTCTTGTTAGCTAGATGTGCTTTGCAACTCACTTTTTACAGTCCAATCAGTTCCAGATGCACTAACCAAAAGCATTACAGAGACATTTCTGCTCTCTTTGAAGAAATCTTTTCAAGAAGATATGCAATACGCCTCTCTTTCTTAAAACCAGTCCTCACTTTAAAGCCCATTTTCTCTCTGATTCTAGATGACGAACGTCTCTTTGGTTTCGTGAGGATCACGACAGGTGATGCCATGAGCAAGCGGGCCAAGTTCACCCTCATCACCTGGATCGGTGAGAACATCAGCGGACTACAGCGAGCCAAGATTAGCACTGACAAGACACTGGTCAAAGACATTGTTCAGGTGCGTTGTTTGTTTTGCATTCCCTAAATCCGTCTTCTACTGCATGCAAAGTCTCAAACTTAGAAAATAAGACACGCCCAGACACAAACATGATTGTGATTTTCATCGTCGCTGTAAACAAATTTGTGCGTTCATGCAAAGAATCCTTTTTTTACTTGCAGCGTTGTCATGCACTTTTCTTCCTTTCTAAACACAGAACTTTGCCAAGGAGTTTATGATCAGTGATCCAAGGGAGTTGGAGGAAGACTACCTCCGCAATGAGCTGAAGAAGGCTGGTGGGGCCAACTACGACGCCCAAGCCGAGTAGAACTTGGGGGCTGGGCTTTCCATGGGGTTGGGGCATCCAAACTGGATGAGAAGGAAGAGGAAAACTTCATCTCATACACACATCCACACACAAACACATCCACGCACAGATGAACACAGATTTACATACCTCATCCATCTCACCAGTCTGGTCATGATTGATTTATCTACTGTACTGTGCATCATCTCACTGTCATCTCAGCTAGTGCTATGAGGTTATCTTTTTCTTCAGGGGCATTTCTATAACTGTAATTAGAGATTTTTGAGGATGCTCCTTTGGCTCAGAATTGTCATCACTGTGATTCGCTTCCTTAACATTTAATAACAAACTCAGTGAAAGTGATGGGAGAGCATTTGAATCCAGCAATGTTAATTTAGGGGTTTATTATTAATCTTCATTTCCCTGCTGACTTCTCTAATACAGACCACTGTGTTTACTGTCTTAATCTCCCATGGAGAGGAAGACATCATGGAATGTGTGCATTTGTGTGTGTGTATGTGTATGTTTACAGACACTGCACTGTGATTGGCTAACTTGCATGCAGGGGGCAGAGACTTAAATGAGCTTATAGCCCTCAAACCACTTTGATTGGCTGTTTTGCTGTCTCTTCACCCAGCCAAGGAGTAGCCATTTCTCTAGTGTAGCCTTCTTTTGAGTTTCTTTTGAATTAAAATCCCCAAGAATGTAGAAGTTTATTAAGTTTAAGAGTTTAACCTGTGGTTCTTCCTTTGGATTTAAAATGCCTCCAGGAGCCAAGAAAAGAAATAAGATGGTCACAAAAGCAATCATTTCAGAATAAAATTGTTTTTTCCAAGACGGTTGTCCTTGTGTATTATACTTTGCTTTGTTTACAATACTTGTGTGTGACTGTTTGATTGGACACTGCTTAGGTAATGCAAGCTGATTGGGTGAGCATTGCCCTTCTGCCCAAATGCTGACAATCCCAAGGGACTTATAGGGGAGTCGTGGGGGTTGTCATGGCCACCACTGTGGCCAGGCCTCATGAAGACAAGCTGCTCTGCTCCAAAGCCTGTCAATAATGCCCCCCACCACCACCACCCACCCACTGTCAACAAAAAACCAATTTCCCACCCTCTCATTTCTTCTGTTCTAAGCTCCTCTCTCACTCCTTCCTCATCTCTCCTCCAACTCTCCCTGTTTGCTTTAGTCCAACAGATGTGAACCCAACTGCATAATTGCTTGGGCCATAATCTATAAGCTTCTTCCAGGCTTCCTTTATGACACTAAATTTTGGTAGTGCTGGCCCAGTTAACAGGGAACGTTCTCAGACTGTTGGCTAACATTCTCTGAAAGTTCCATCATAGTTATTAAAAAGTTCTTGCAATAACATTAGTTAAATTCATATATGTATCAAAAGTGTTTTTCTCAAGTTGTTAGTGGAACGTTTTAAAAAGTTACAAAATGCTTGAATTACCAAGCAATAATATTAATACAACATCTGAAAAACTGGACATTTTGAACATTCCAAGAGCATTTTTAAAGTCACCGTTACTTAATAGATATAAGCGAGCACTTAGGAAACTGGCAGAAATTTGGCCCTGCGCATGATCTGCTTTGTTGTGTGCCTGTGTCTTCTTAATAGTTGATTCAATTGGGTCAGTAGAGCTTAGCACTGCCTGACTCACAGCAGGTGGCAGCAGGTCAGGAAGTGAACACTCCTTTTACATGCTTTGTGTATGTTCACTGGTTACTATTATTATTGTGGTAGCACTAATCCAATATTTTAAACTTCATGTGATTTGTTGAAAAGAGGTGTAGGAACCACATTATCATATATATGCTAATGAGTTTGGAGAGGGTTCTTTTGCTTGGGCCAATAAGTAACCACTTAGCACCCTAGCAACCACACGGCAACATGCTAAAACCACTCAGAACTTAGTATTTTTGTGTAACAGCAAGCACCACTCACATTTTCTTCATAAAAACAGTACAGATAATGTTTTTAACAGGGCTTAGCTGGAGTAAAATGTGTGGGTGAGACAGGTGACTATGGGGACTGCTTTAATGAGTTTAATTACATGTGAATGTTAATTAGTCTCAGGGAGGACAACAGCTTTATATTGACTCTTGTCAACGAGAATGCCTGGTTTAAGCCACACAAACACCCAGCCAGACAGGCTGCTTCTCATTTTAATACCCCTGCCTGTTTATGGGGCTTTTGGAAGGCGTGCGTGTTCTGACAACTCCACAACTTCCGCCAAGAGCATTATGTGCTCGCTTTCCTGTCATACAGAATGTGTGTTTGAGAGAAAGTATGTGTGCCTGTGTGTGTGGACACGTTTCAGAAGATTCCTTGGTGTCTTTTCACACGAAATTCACAAGGAAGTCACTGGCAGCTATTCTGCTCGGGTCCTTCCTGCATTCCAGAAGCCTCCCAGTATGAGCGGAGTTCATACCCCACACACATTTCAGAAGTCATGTGATGACTGTGTGTGTGTGTTAAGGTAGAAAATGTGAGTATGCATTATTTGTATTTTTTACACATGTTTTGTCACTAAATGAGAGCCAAATACATTACATAATACATTAGCTAGCACCCTAAGAGAATTTACATGAAATTTTGATTGCCAATTACGTCAAGTACAGTGGAAAGAGAACAACACAGTGTTCTGTTAACTTCTCACGGAAGAATCCAAATTATTTGAAGCCAGTGTTCACGCAAAGTTACCCTGTTATGGGCATGGTACAGAGGCATAGCTTTGTGACTCTTTGGAGGTGTTCCTAAGGTAAATTTGTGTAATTTGTTTACATACAAACACCTGTAATTTACATCTACAGGGCCAAAGAGTGGAGGAAGTCCAGAGACAAAGATAAGCATTGACTGTTTATAGCATGTTTAGAAAGATGTTTTTCAATTGGTCCTGTGAACCCAGAGGGAAATCCATCTTAGGTCTTCTTAAGGTCTGCTTTTTAGGTCTTCTTCTTTTTACATCTGAGGTAAATTATACATGGTTGCTTTCATTAAGCTGTAAACAATTATATACCAGCTCAAAATAAACCCTTTTAATATGATACAAATCAATCAGTACATGACCTATCAGCTGCAACGTCACAGAAATAAAAACCATTTCTAAAACAGAATCCGCGGGGGCTTGTTGCGTATCACCACTGCTGGTTAGCACGAAACCTCTCATTAACATGGAAAAGATACCTTTTATTGTGTGCCGCAGCATTGTGTCATGTTTGATTCTGACATGGTGTGATGCTTGTATTGTTCTATTCATTTGAAGTCACCTTGAGGTCCCTTTTGAAGTTTGTTGAGGAGCCCTGGTGGGCTCTGGACCCCTGGTTGATAAAAATTGGTAATGGGCTGATGTTTTAAATCAGATTTGTTAAATAAGGGAGACATACAAATGTTCAGTGCTGTGGGTCTCTAGTAGGTGCGAATCACTGGTTTTGAAGGAAGGCTGTCAGGTTTTTATGTGAGCCGTGTTTTGGGGGACAGGAGGCCTTAACTGGGGCGAGTAGGAGGGGCCCTTTGGAAGTGAGTGAATGGGTCATTTCTCAATGTTCCTGTGTACCATTCAGGGTCTAGCACAGTGCTGCTATTGTCACAAGCTAACAAAGATGCACCCCAACTAGCCAAACGTGGCTCTGTGTTCACTTAGTCACTAACCTGCTGGCCAAGCATAAGATCCTCTTCACTGGGTTTCCCAACAATCCAGTCTTTCACAAAACTAAAAATGTGATTTGGTGAAAAACCAAAGTTTATGTGAACAAACCAATGCCTTGAAAGTTGGAGCTTATTGAAGACCATATTTGCAGAAGTTTTGGTCAGGAAATTGGACCATTAGTCTGCTATGACCCCACTGGAAAACAACAACATATTGGGGGTAGAAGATAATCTTTTTGGACAAGAGCCCTTGCATCTCAAACATTCAGTGTATTTAAAGTCGTGGGTTTGGGTGCAGCCCCGCTCCTGAATATTCTAGAGCCACACAAAGGCACAGTTTGTAGAAATGCTAAGTGGTGATCTAGAAGAGGAGACCCCCAGGGCTCAAACAAAGATTTTTTTCTGTTTATCCAGTTGGGCCAGTAGATCAAATTTGTACTTGCCTGGCCAATATTTTCACTGTCCCCACCAACCTCATATATATATCTGCCAGCTAGATAATGTTACTATGGCAACATATTTAAATCAGTAGAATTTGCAACAGCAATGTTTAATGCATCACAGAAAACCAAATGGTTTCATGGTGTAAAGTGTGTATTCGGTTCAAGAACACAAGACAATATATCACTTGTCCAGAAGGGCAAGAAACAGTTCAAGAGACAGAACCGCTGGTCCAAAAGACTGGCCATTCGTATTCTACAGCCCTGTCCCTGTGACTTAACAACAAAATATTATAAAGCTTGACAAATGGAAATTAATTTGCTTTTTGTCATAAACATAAATTAAATTGCTGTGTTAGCCAGGAGATATAAGCTGAATCTCTTATAAATCAGCATCTGCTGGATTTTCTGACTTTTCTGACTCAAATGTGGCACAATTTAGATTTTCCAGATCAAATTCATCTACCCCCTGAACCTTCATTCCACTAGGACATCCCTGTAATTGGGCTATAACTCTGTTGTGTATGGGTCAATGAACTGGATAACAAAGTTATTTATTGATTGATCAAACCCACTGTACTAGTGCACTAATACAAATCATGCAATCCAAATGCAGGGACGCATGCAATGTAACAAAAGGTCAAGAACACAAAAAACAAATGTAAATGTCAGCTTTTATAGTCCTAAACAAATCTGGCTGTTTAATGAGTATTTGATTAGAAATGTCTTGAGGAGACTCCCGTAATAAAACATGTTATCCCATTTGACCTCATATATCATGAAGACTCAGTTTATATTTTAAGGTATCACCGTCATACAATATATACTGAAAACAGGACCCATGTTAATGGATTACGTATTATATTTTATACTTTGACTGCAATGAGAACTGGAATGAATGTGCAGGATTTTTGCTCAGCTGAAATATAACTGGAAAAGTTACAACCACAGTCTAAAGTTACAACCACAAACGCACTCAAGTTTCAATGAATGAACACTTGATTCTGAACCATTGAATAATTGTTGTTCGATGCACTTGTGCTACGTTCTGTGTATTGATTTAAATCAGTTGTTCTGTGACTCAAGTTGTCAGTGATCTAACACTCCACCCTCTGTAACTGTTTGTGCTGGTTTTTTCATGGCAATTAATCAAGAGCTTTGACTCTTTTGTGTTACACCTAATGAGCAAGGCCAAGTCATTTGAAACTATCCCATTAGAGAGGAAACATTTAAAGCAAATATCACAGGGGCATTTCACATAGATATCTATGAATATCTTAAAAACAGAACCCCTGGGAATCTTAACCAAATACAGTCGTCATGGATCAGCCACACTTGAAGTAATACTAAGAAACAGTTGCGTTTGGGTTTACTTAATAATACTTCCTTTTTTGTAAAATGCTACAAAAATGCAGAAAGTTTGCTGTTAGGGTTAGAGTGTGGGTTAAGGTTCGGTTATTGTGTTTATAACTATCTGTTTATAAAAACAAAAGAGATAGAGAAGTAAATGTTTGTGTGTGTGAGTGTGTTGTGCCTGTCTGTATGATATGCAAATTAAAGTCCATGCAATAGAGAAATAAAAAGAAAAATCAAATAATGTTATAAAAGTGATACATTTTGTGATACTCATGATGTTCCTTTTTATAAAATGCATCTTGGTGATAATATTATTATGGTGAGGTATAAACGCAAATAAGCGCCAAAGAGGAAAAACTGTTTGCGTGTGAGTGTGTGTGCACTTTCTATGGGTCTGGGTGCGAAAGTTTTCATCATTTCCTGTACAATGACTGCGCTAAAGTCTTTTACCATATAGGGCTGTGGAACGAAAATGTCAGTCAAGTGAAAAAGTGCAAAAGGAAGAAAGAAACCTCATGTCTCAACCTGCAGACTGGAGCTGCCGCAGAAAGTGACTGTGGGTTACTGCCAAAGATGCCTTTCCACTTTACACCTGGTATAAACAGTAACACATTTCTATCACGCTTGTCTGTGCCTGTTAGAAACACACTTGACTAATAAAGAGAACTGATGTACAAACTATGACCTTTCAATGCAAATGACTGCATGATGGAAGTATGATACATAATTCATGCATACATGGGCACATTATATAAATGCACAGGACATCCATATAATGACGGACATGTTTTGTTACAGGAAGATTATACCTCGTAGGTGGCAACAAACCACATCTTATTCAAACAGACTATTATGGTACATAAATAACTCGAAGTACATCAGCTGAACATCAGTTATGTTCTGCATGAAGTCAATAAGAGTTTACTTCTCTCTGTATTTTCTATCGACTCTACAGCCATTCAGTGGGTCCATTACTTTCACAGGAACAACAAAAGTGAAACGAGGTCCCTGCACCTTCACTGTGAGCGGGTTGGTTTGCAAAGGCTGTGCTGTTGGGGGTTAACACCTACACTGTACTCTCATACTGTCAATGTACACAAAGTTGTAAACCCGTCTTGTGGACTCCATACGGTATAAAGCACTTTCACAAATATACAAAATAAATGTTAAACGAAAACCTCAAATGTTGCACAACACTGGAGGATAACTCTTATGAGGTACAGATTTTGGAAGGGTGGGGTTTAAGGATGGAAAATATCATTAGCCTGTTATGGGAACGATGTCCTTCCTAATAAAGTGAAACCTGTGTATGTGTGTGTGTGTGTGTGTTTTGGTAAATGATACACAGCGCTGAAAGCTTTGGCACAGAGTTCAAAAATAATGCAAGCTGGGCAGATGATTACCGCGCATGCGTCGTCATGTCCGCTATCTTGAGGTTCATTCATTGCACAAATGTTTTCTTTTGTGTTGCCGTCGCATCCCAGTGAATGCCACCCCTCCCTGCTGATCATCTGATTTGACTATTTTCATTTCCTCTTTTTTCAGTGATGAAAATGTCCTTAAAGGGCTTCATTTAAAACTTCTGGTGAACGTCAGCAGTCATCACGCCCCGCTCTCACATGAATCTCATGCCCTTAAAAGGCGTTTTTCATCGCCCGCTAAGAAAGAGCCGTAAAGCCCCATGGGGCAAAAAAGCTTTCTGACTGCATAAGTCTGCCCTCTCCTGGTCACACTGAGATACTGCATTACTGTTCAAAGGCTGTTGACCGAATCAACCTATAAAAGCCAGGCTTAAAATAAATTGCTATAAATCGACACACTAAGCACATGTAAACTATTGTTTAATCTGCTGCTATAATCTATCCTATCTGGTTATTTTATGTGCTGTTTTATATGCAGCTGTAACATCATTATCTATTATATATATATATATATATATATATATATATATATATATATATATATATATATATATATATATTATAATATATATATAATATATAAATTTCAAAAAAAAAAAAATTGGGGGCCCAAATATTCTATGTTTACAGAATCATACATGTAAATTATTACCCTTTTCTATTTTAAATACATGTTTAACATTTGAAGAACATTCAGACTAACCAAATTGAACATTTTTGTTGCTCAATGTAAACGTAATTAGTACATTATATATATTATTATATATATTCTATTTTGTTTACAGAATCATACATGTAAATTATTACCCTTTTCTATTCTAAATACAGGTTTAACATTTGAAGAACATTCAGACTAACCAAATTGAACATTTTTGTTGCTCAATGTAAACGTAATTAGTACATTATATATATTATTATATATATTCTATTTTGTTTACAGAATCATACATGTAAATTATTCCCCTTTTCTATTCTAAATACATGTTTAACATTTGAAGAACATTCAGACTAACCAAACTGAACATTTTTGTTACTCAATGTAAACGTTAGGGAAACGTTCTTACAATCTAAAACTGTATATATTGATATCGTATATTAATGGTGACGATCATGTCAATGAAATCCTTATGCCTTTTGGTTATAAACGTGAATTAATTAAAGAATACTGAATCTTGTCACGAAAAGCAATTTATTTAAGAATTATAAGAATACTAAAATAAAACGCAATTGTGTTGCCACATCGACAAAATTATACGACAAGAGCTGGTGAATAAAACAACCATCATCAATCTGCTATGACGCAACGCTGATCCAGCCAGCCAATCAGAGCGCAGTTTAATGTTTCGCACCCATTGGTCCGCTGGCTGTGACGTAGTCGGGAACGCGGAAGTTGTGCTGTGTGTTTACATCGCTGCACCGCTGCTCAGGTCTGAAGTTTTCACTTCAGGTTTTCACAACTCAAGTATTAACTGCGTTTCAGATTGTCCCGTGAGCTGAAATCGAGCTCAGATAGTCTGACTTCAGTCTCTTCGTCATTTTAATGTGTGATCACTTGTGTTCAGGGTGATGGGAAACACCGACAGTGTTGTAGTGCAGAAGCGACTGGCTCATTTTCGCCCGGATGAGAGACCTGTTATTGAGGGGGTGTTTGACAGGCTACATGGACCTGCTGCTGGAAAAACGGGGAAGGTTTTATCCCTAGACATGCTGAAGGTGAGCATATGCCATGAAAACATATACAATACACCTCTGCTATGATTTCAGTATGTTTTGATTATTCAGTATAGGTAGTACAGTGAGGTCGCATCTCAAACACTTCAGAAGTTTGCAAAATGCTGGTATTATGTTTATAGGATGATTTTGTTACGTTAGTTAAAGGCAGGTAAAGTGATTTTTATTCACAGAAACATTTTTTGTTGTGCTGGTTGAATGCCTCGTCACACTTTAAAGGCAACCACTAAGTTAAGTGGTATAAATCAGTATATATATATATATATATATATATATATATATATATATAATGTCAATATCAAATGTTCATCCAGTTGGGTCCAAATGCAATGATGCCTGTCAAACTGTATGCCTTCATGTGTTTGAGGAGGCGTGGTTTTGAAGACTGCTGTGAAGGGAGGGCGGGATCTTATGCTTTCATAGCTAGTTTGCTTTTGCTAGCCTCTCCAGGATTGCCTACCTTTCCTTTAAACTAGTATATTAATATAGTAACTAATTAAATATGTTAGTTAAAGGCCAACACCGAGAATTGTGTCTTAATAGTTATGAAAGACACTCAGTGTGCACCTGCATCTACTAAGAATACACATACTAAGTTTCAATGCATTTCATTAGTTTGTGTGGATTTTGTGGAATCAAAACCATGACCTTTGCGCTGCTAACGCAATGCTGTACCAGTTGAGCTACAGAAGCACTATATATATGTATATAACTATATATAAATATATTATGTTAACACACACACACACTATGTATATATATCTGATGAACAGATTAAATTCTGGCAAAGCTTTACTGTTGATCTGTGCCAACACTTACAACCTACATGACCTCTGTCTACACTTTCTGTTATTTTATGTGTTGCAGATGACAATGGAGGGGATGGCCTCAGAGTCAATGATAAAGAGAGTATTCCAGGGCATGCGCAGTATTGATCCTGGAGTGCCACTGCCCCCTGGTGGTGGGGTGAGTCGAGAGCAGCTGCTGATATTCCTGGCAGATATTCTTCGGGGAACTGCAGAGGAGCGTGCACCTCTGGTCTTAGCAATGGCAGGGGGTGAAAAAGCTGCTGCTACAGTTGAGCAGATCAGAGGCGTAAGTATAACAAAAGTCTAGTCATACAAATGGTTAGCAAACAGGCCTGAAGAAACTTTGCTGATCCACAACTGACTGACAAACAATAACTAATATAATAATGAAGAATCACAATTTCATTTGTAATAACTCATCTATGACCTGTTTTGCTTGCTGTTGTATTGATATTTAACGTGGTGATTTTATTTCCACTTAAATAGTTTTTGGAAGACCTGGTGTTATCTGCAGTGCAGACTCTAGCCCACAGGGGGCATCTGCGAGCTTGGCAACCAGATTGCATGGGCGATGGCTGTCAAGGTGTTAGGCTGCTGGCAGAGCAGTTGACCTCTGAATTAAAACCTTCAGGTTTGTATCAATAGCTATGTGAAATGAATGTTTACATTACATTTGAATGGAAAATGAGTTCATTGTATTTTTAGTTTTGATGAGACAAAGAGAGTACAGTGTGGCAGCATTAAAGAATGCTAATTCTTTCTCGTTAACTTTTAATTTGAAACCTTTAATTAGAAACGGAAAAATTAGCTGAAGGGTAAAGAGTTTAATTTCTGCACCGCTAGCATCACTGTATGGAATTTGCATGTTTTCACCAAATGCTTTCTTTCCTGTCATCTTCCATTGTTTTTGCATCTATCATTCCACAATCCAGATGGATTGTTTAAATGTTCTAAATACATGTTTCTTTTTGACGTCAGTCATGTCTTTGAGTATGTTTTTAACTTGTCCTTACTGCCTCTATAGATCAGAATGCGTGTGACATTTCTTGTCTGGAAGACTGGTTGTTCCGGATCCCAACAATGGCCCTGTATTTAGAGCTTCTAATTAGTGAGGGGCTAAGGGTTGGCCTGCCTTCTCTCCCTCCTCCAACTCTGTTGCCCCAGTGTCGGTACGCGCCCTGGAGCGACCTCCGCTGTCTTTTGAATCTACCTCTGCTGATGTTCCTATCGCCTCAGCTTCCTGCAGGTCACAGTGCCCCCTGGAGGCTGTTATTCTCTACCAGCATACATGGGGAAAGCTTCACTCGACTGGTGGGTAACTGCAAAGGTCGGGGTCCCACCGTCTCGTTGATGAAGGACACCAAAGGTCACATCTTTGGGGGCTTTGCTTCTAAAAGCTGGGAGATCAAGCCTCAGTTTCAGGGTGAGAGGGTGGAAACAATTGAAACACGTTCTTCAGCCACTGTTACAACATGCTGTTTATAGCCACTTTTTCCATTTATTTTGCATCAGGTGATTCCAGGTGTTTCCTCTTCTCTGTATTTCCTGTCATGCGAGTGTTCACCTGCACGGGCTATAACAATCATTACATGTACTTGAACCAGGGCCAACAAACAATGCCTAATGGTTTGGTGAGATCAATGTTATATTTCATTCTTAGCTTAATGAGCAACCAATGCAGTACAGCTATACAAACAGAACTAAATAACTGTTTAGAGTGTTTCCTACATAATTAACTGTCTGGTGTAGGGTATGGGTGGTCAGCATGGCTATTTTGGATTGTGGCTGGACAGCAATTTTGGCAATGGCCATAGTAGGGCCCGACCGCGCTGTACCACGTACGGCAGTCCTCAGCTCTCAGGAGAAGAGGATTTCAAACTGGACACCCTGGAGGTGTGGGGGGTTGGTCAGCCACCCGAAGAACAGGAGCAGGTCAGTGATGATAATAATGTTACGGTTAATTCACTGTTATGCATGTTAGCGACGACTTTTTATGATTGTGCAAGATTGTGATGTTTTTGGGTTGACTTTCAGGATGAGAATAAGAAAAGCATACTAGATGCAGATCCGGAAGTTCAGGCCATAATGGAAATGACAGGGAAGACCCTGCACAGCCAAGGTCTAAGAGAACCTGAGGAGGATGAGGGACAGTGAGGAAGACAGAGAAGATAGAAGCATGGATGTTTGTCACTGACAGTAAACCAGCTCTGCTTACTGATACAGTGTAGGTTTCATGTTAATATGCAAAGCTAGGAGCTGGTTTCCTGCCTGCTGTGAAATATTAAAATGTGCACACAAAGACGTTCTGTCATTCCTGAGTGTGACTGAGGATTAAGTTTCTCATCAGATATCTGCGACGTTACATGTCTGTATTTTTTCTTTGACTGATACAAATGAAGCTAGTGTCTGTGTTAACTTGAAGATAGTCATTAAATTGAATTCTTGTGAAATGGCCAATGCAAT
This sequence comes from Chromobotia macracanthus, assembly GCA_036877525.1. NCBI lineage: Eukaryota > Metazoa > Chordata > Actinopteri > Cypriniformes > Botiidae > Chromobotia > Chromobotia macracanthus. The sequence continues at coordinate 3,719,882 of JAZGTH010000067.1, read as the reverse complement.
GTTTTTTTTATGCAATGTTTTAATTATGTCAAAGTATGAATTTTAATTTTCTTTCTCAGACAGAGCACAAATGAGTTACCCCCGCTCTTATCATTACACCTAGTCAGTTTGGTTTCTCTTCTCATCCACGTGTCAAGATGTTATCAGCTGTCTCTTAAAATATGTACCATGGTAATGTATGGTATTTTGCCTCAAACTCTTGTTATCATGGTGAAGATGTTTTTTGGAGAGAGTGGTTTAACATAAGTAACCCGACAGCCTCTTCTGGTCGGTGAACTTTTTCACGCAATATGAACACAAATGAATTAGACCGTGACGTTAGACATGAAAGCACAAGTATTCCGCACGACACGTTTACGTCCTGGACTTAATGGTGCATAAATACATTTTGACACAAAATACACACAATTGTACGACTTGTGTTGTTTCTTGAGACAGCCCTTTCCTTTTCGTACCCTGAAACGTTGGTTGTAAAGGCTGCTTATGTTTTCATACCTAAAAACCAGCCTGCCAGCGTCATTACCTTGTTGTAACAATGAGAGAAAGGGATGATGTCATAATGACAAAACAAGGACAATGTGCGCCTTCGTTCAATAAAAGCTTTTCTTGCCTCTGAAGCGACGCTTTCAACATCCGCAAAAGGGTGCGCAAGTTTTTTTTTACGGTGTGGCGCATCACATCGCCCTCGCTTCCCTGGGGATTTTGCATAGTTAATTTTGCTTCCGGATTTTTAATCTTATAAAGTTTCTTTTCGCTTCCTTGTGTTCACAGAATAGAGGAACCGACCGCATTGCGACCAGACTGATCGGAGGTGTTTCTCCGATGCCGAAGTATTTTATTTCAGTGATCATTAGTTGTTTTCCTGAAGTGGCTGCTGATCTAATTCTCTAAACTTGGGTGAGTTGTTTTCTTAGGAGAAAGTTGAAATGATATGTGTTTATTTATAGCTGTTTATGCGTAAACATGCGCGTTTGACCGGTTAAAAGCTTGTTTCTATCGATTATACAGGACTTCAGTTTTATAGAGTTTCATTGCACTGTTTTGATTCATCCTCACTGTATGAAAGCCGCTATTTGAAAACCTGAATTCTCAACATTTGTAAAAGTATAAAGCAACATGGACAGAAGTAAATGTTTTGTGGTCTGTAAAACACATTATTTAGAGCAGTTAATGTGCTGTTAATGGTAAACAACTGCTGGAATATTAATCCAAACTCAGTCATTGTTTTTTTTTGTCATTACATCACATTGTACAATAACAAACCTTCATTGTCACTTTTACCCTTATCCCTGTTTGATTTAAAGTTTAACATTACCTTTTATACACTGATGAATTGATCTTTATTATTATGTTTAAGTTTTATTGTGGTGTTTGTGTTTCAATGTCAGGAAAGGGTTTTCTGTTTTACACAGAATGCTCAAACTGGACGGGAGAGGTGTGTGTGCGGGGTGGGGTACAAAGGTTTCTGGATGGAAACCACACTGAGTTTTCTGGGTTAATATATAATGTTTAAAGAGGGACTTGTGTTTAGCTCTCTGGGACAACTTCATCATACCCAGCTACTTGCTCATTTGCAATGCAAATGTTGTCTTCTGTAGTGAACGAGACATTCTGTTTTGCTTGAAACATTCTGTTTTGCTTGCCATGGTTCAACAGTTTGGAAAACTAAAATGCCTCGTAAAGCAATGAAAGGTGCACTGTTTAATCACAGGTAATTTCTGGTGGTGTTTCTCTGTAGGTACTTCTCAGCTGACATGCACAACTGAGAATTTACAGCATCAGTAACAACACAAGTTACCATATATATCTGTGCTGTAACTACTGTGATCTTTTATTAAACTGTCCCCTGTGGTTTGACATTTAAGTACATGTATTTCTCACTATGTGATTTCTTTAGATATATTTTTGTTTGTACACAAAATATGTACTAATTCTACATGCATCTACGCACACACAGACATGTGTGTGTGTTGATGATCACTCTCTCTCACTCACTCTATCTATCTATCTATCTATCTATCTGTCTGTCTGTCTGTCTGTCTGTCTGTCTGTCTGTGTCTATCTATCTAGATATCTATCTATATCTATAGATAGATAGATAGATGGTGTTGATGATAACTCTCCCACACTATCTATATGTCTATCTTGTGTCGTTTATGTGTGTCGTTTATATATATATATAAACGACATATATATACCTGCCGTGCATATATATAAATATATTATACACACACACACCCACACGTCCTTGGTAAACATGCACATAGCTTTTCAGGTAGCTTTGCAGGCAGGTTTCTTCAAGTGTCTTGGAGATATAAATAATATAAAGATATAAATAACTTGCTTAAAACCATTTTTGGGTATGAAAATATTAATGTGCTTAAGACTTTTTGCACAGTACTGTATGTATATATATATATATATATATATATATATATATATATATATATATATATATATATATATATATATACACACCTCAAAATGCTAGTCAAATTATATATATATAATACATATATATATATATATATAATATAATTATATAATATATATAATTTGAGTGGCATTTTGAGGTTATTGCATGGATGAAGTATTTAAACATTTACATTTTAAACTGGAATCTGCCCCCCCACAGTCTTCCTATCTTTTGTCATGTGAACTTCATTAAGTGACCTGTGTGACCTGTATTTGTCAGTGTGTGGCCAAAGGTAGCAATGGCGGGCCGCAGTCAGCAAGGAGAGCTGACTGACTACAAGAAGAATCTGATAAAGCGAGACTTGGAGATGGGGGTCGTGATGACAGTATACAGACAGAAGATGGAGAGACTTACAGTGCAGGTCATCATGGAGACCAGACAGGTGGCTTGGATGCGCACAGCTGACAAAACAGAGGGAGTGTGTGAGTGTTAAACCTTAAATTAGACAGTGTATTAGTGATTGTGATATTAACGACCTGCCGTGCATTTATGCATTAAGGAGATACTGTTACACAAAATGACCTACAGTACATTCAAGCTATCAAGATGTTTTATCTGGATGCGCTTTTCCTGTGACTCGAACCCATGACCTTGCTACAAGCACTTAATTGTAAAATGAGTAATTCCATAAAATTGTTTCAGATATGTGGCTGTACGGTGTATGTAAAACAGCTGTCCTAATAACATCCTGAAGAGTATGGAGTGTTTCTGTAGTCAATTATTTTAAGAGTCTGCAGTACCATCACATCCAAAACTCACTGTCTAAACTTACACGTTCTTGGTCTTTTTGGTTCCCCCACACATCCTTAAGGGCAATTCACACCCTTCGCCATCTAATCTTTGTTCAACTCTTTCTTTAGAACATGACTCATATTGCATCATTTTTACCCTGCACACTGTAGATGAACTCACTATCTATCTGTGGTGTGTTTACACGATTTGGTTTCTTTTTACAGTGGACATTTTTGAGATCCAGGAAGTACGACCAGGAAAAAACTCCAAGGATTTTGATAGATTCAAGGACAACAAGGATAGGAATGCAGACCCGAACACATGTTTTATCATATTCTACGGCTCTCAGTTTGTTCTAAACACTCTCAGTCTGGGAGGTATATTTCATATTCAGTCCTGCAAAAGCACTTAGATCATGTCATTTTGTTTTCACTTCACTATATGCACTAGTAGAGTGATTCTACTCACACACTGCAGCTGTATACAGACAGAGGAACATAATATGCATAATAAGCGAACAGAATAAACAATTTACAAATGCACACTGTATACACATGACTGAAAGAAATGACTGAAACTTTACTGCATTGTTTGTCCATGTGCTGTGATGGTATTTGTTGTTCCAAGCTGATTCAGTGGAGGATGCAGAAAAATGGCTGATAGGACTTGAGTTACTTAGACAGGAGACACTGGCAGCAAACACACCAGAGATTATAGAGCGGTAAACACACACACTAATGTAACTGTGGTGTATCTGTAGATGATAACAAAAAGTTACAGTATGTCTCCTTTATTTACCGTTCTCTCTCTACCGTAGATGGCTGAGGAAGCAGATGTACTCTGTTGATCAGACAAAGAAAAACAGGTTCTCCTCTTTCATTTACACTCTCCTCTCATCTACTATGACAGAACATTCAGTGTAGTTCCTGTCTCACCCCATCACTGCTCTCTCATGCTGTCTCTGTCTCCCACAGTATCACCCTGAAGGAGCTCAAGTGTCTCCTGCCCCAGATGAACTTTAAAGTACCGGGTGGACGTTTTCTGAAGGACAAATTTGCGGTATGAGCAATGCGTTGTGCACAAACACTCTGTGCCACATGGAAAACATTTTGGCTTACTCTGGATTAAGTGTGAAAAGTTCTTACTCACTGTTTTAGTCCTAAGAGACTCATGTGGACAATGGCTTCACATAATGTCCAATATTAAAGCCTGAACATCATAATTTCAGGCATTGGGAGCGAAAAAAGATGCTTTGGATTTTGAGGAGTTTCACAAATTCTACAATCTTTTGATAGTTGAAAACCAAAAGACGGTGAGTGCTGTTTTGTTTTGCTGGCTAGATAATGCTTTGATGTGTCTGAATGTTTGGATGTAATTTATTTATAGGTCTTTTTTATTATACAAAGCTTATGGTTTAAATATTTAAGCGGTTCTTTGTACTAATAACATTCTAAGCATGTGTTGTTTATCTTTTTGTTAGATACTAGATGAGTTTCAAAAGGAGTCCTGTGCTTTCATCATGAGGTGAGAATCTGGTCTTTGTTTTGGCTTAATGAGTGTTTTAAAAGGGTAACACTTTACAGTTAGGTTCCATGTGTTAACATTAGTTAGTAAACATGAACTAATAATAAACAGTAAAGTGGAAAAAAAGGTGGAAGTGACATATTTGTCAGGTATGGTAACCCATACCCGAAATGTGAAATTTATGAATACTTTTTTTGTATATCAAAAGTTGTGTCTGTTAACATTAGTTTGTGCGCAATGAACTTACATAAAATGTGTTAACAAAGATTAATAAACACAGTAAAAACATTGCACATTGTAAGTTCATGTTACATAATGCATTAACTAATGTTAACAAACAGGACCTTATTGTACAATGTTCCCAAAAAAGTGTCAACAGGTTGTCAGCTGGTAGGGTCAGATGTCTGTTTTAAGTGCGGAAAGCAGGAAAAAAACATGCAAATAGTGAAATACAATTAACTATATAATTCTGCATAGAAAAACACAATGACTAAGCTTTAAAAGAGAGTAGCTGTTGTAAGTTGTTCCTGTCAAAGCTAATGACATTTGGTATATATAATTTGATTTATATATATTTTGTCTGATGTGTGTTCATACTGAGGGGCATACTGTTCTTGAAGTGTTTTGACAGTGTTTTGTTTGCATTTCTCTGCAGTAACTCTGATCAGCCTGTTCAACTCTGTGATTTTCAAAGATTTCTTCTATATCAACAGCGAGTAAGACTGATATCATTCTACTTTCACTTTCTGTCCATCTATTAAGATGTTTAGACACCAACTTACTCCACCATCCACACATCTGTATTTCCATCAAAATCTGTTTGCTCTGTTCTGTACATTTATTTCACAGGAGACCTGGGCCAACAATTTGAACAAGGTACGAGAGTTGATGACCATCTTCATTGATGATACCATGAGGAAGACCAATGACCCCAAATTTACTGTTAAAGAGGTACAGATTATACACAACTGTTTGTTAAGTTTACACATTAACAGTTTGTTAACTGTTTGTTAACTGTTTGTTACTGTTTGATAAGTTTACACATTGTTCTTTCTTTCTTCTAGTTCCTCTGTTTTCTCTTCTCTAAAGAAAACTCTATCTGGGATGAGAAGTTCTCAGAGATATCTCCACTGGAGATGAACAACCCTTTGTCTCACTACTGGATCAACTCTTCACACAACACGTTAGTACTGCTGTTCTTCATGCTTGATCATGACACCCAAGTAGCTCTTCCTTTTAATCTTGGATTCCTGTGTTACTTCATATGTTTCATTTTATACACAGATATTTGACTGGAGATCAATTGCGCAGCGAATCGTCAACAGAAGCTTATGTGCGATGCCTGGGGCTGGGTTGTCGCTGTATTGAATGTTAGTTAAACATATCTGCGTTTCTCAGAAATCTTGTTTAATATTCTGAGCTTCTTAGTTTCCTCTTAAGTCGTTACACTGAAATACACTGAGAATGCAATGATAAAAATATTCTGAAATAAAAGAATGTTTAAAACAGATCCTGATAATAATGGTTATTATGGTTTTTTTGGCAATCCAGTGGACTGCTGGAACGGTCCAGATGAACCTATCATATATCACGGTCGGACCATGACCTCCAAGATAAAGTTTAGAGATGTGGTGAAGGCCATCAACGATTATGCTTTTGCAACATCAGAGTAAGTCTTCAAGAACACACACTTTCACACATTTATGATAAATGGGTAATGCTTACGACGCCTGTCAAGAAATGATTTTTGTCATGATAGTTTTGCAAATTCCCCCCTAAATTTTGATTTGCCAAAAGTCTCAATCTCATTATTTGAATTTAAAAATATATACCATATATTGGTGTGTATATATATATATATATATATATATATATATATATATATATACACACACACACACACACACACACACACACACACACACACACACAGTCTTAATTTCCTTTTTTACAGTTTAACTTTTTACCTCACGATTGTGTAATGATGTTTTTGTGTGCTTTATTGTCCTTTTCTTCACTTATTTTGTTTTCAACTACTGTACAATATGCTATACTGTATACTTACATACAATAAATAAAAAAGTATATATTAATCATGCTGTTTAAGCACAGTTCTTGGTGTGTCTGGAAATGCACAGAACTCTCATAATGTGTTTATAAATAAGGCCATTGTTGGCAGGTACCCCGTTGTGCTGTCCATAGAGGAACACTGTGATGTCAGGCAACAGAAAATGATGGCCCAGATGTTTAAAGATGTTTTTGGAGACAAGCTCCTGACCGAGCCACTGGAACCAGAGGCTGAACAACTGCCCACTCCAACCCAACTAAAGGGCAAGATCATCATTAAGGTACAAAAGTGTAACTTAAAAAATCTGCATAGCTGTTCAATGTGATACACTGTCATACAGTCTGCTTTGCTCCTCATTTCTCCATACAGCACAAAACACTGAATATTGGTGACACATTTGTCAAAAAGGAGTTCCATAAAGGGGATAAAAGGGGAGAGCTTTTCATCTGGGACCCAATAGACGAGGTGTGATTGTGTTCATCCCTCTGCTGTTGCCTCATTTGATTGTGATGATCATTTCTGTACAAATGTGTCTGTGTTCAGAAATGGTACAGGCACTACAGTGTGATCCATAATAAGATGCTGTATTATGCGGAAGAAAATGAACTAGAGGACGACACAGCAAGAGTGAGTCACTGAGAGTCTTATTTCAGAGTGGTGCAGTAAATGAAGCAGATAAACCGAATAACTCAAAGGTGTGTGTCACCCCTTCTCATTCATTATAGAGCAGTACAGAGCTTCATCAGTCAGAGCCCTGGTTTCACGGCAGGATGTCTGAGGGCAGGCAGACTGCCGAGAGACTGCTGCAGGAATATTGCGCGGAATCGGGGGGAGTCGACGGAACGTTTCTGGTGCGAGAGAGTGACACGTTCGTCAGTGATTGCACCCTCTCGTTCTGGTAATGTGCATCTGTTCTACATTTTACTGAAGATGCTTTAATTCATTTCATTTAATGTTTGAAGTCTGTAAAACTGCAACAATGGAGAAATGTTATATTAATTCATAATTAAAGGCACAACAGGAATGACCTATTTGGCTAATGCTTGAGGTTTCTCGAGAATAGTTTCACTTCTCTTGTGATCACAACACATTTAGGCGCAGTGGACGAGTTCAGCATTGCAGAATTCGCTCGTGCATAGAAGGAGGTCAGACCGTTTATTTCCTGACAGATAACCTGCATTTCCCCAGCGTGTATGCACTCATTCAGCATTACAGAGAGAACCTGCTGCACTGTCAAGATTTCAACCTGCGCCTTACTGAATATGTGCCACGACCAGACCAGCACCTGCATGAAGGGTTTGTTTATGCTTGCTTAAACACAAACACCATCGTAGTGTTCACCACATCCTGGCCAGCAGGGCTGTAGGAAACCACGTGGTCAAACTCGAAGCTGCACAAACAACTGCAGGTACATCGTAGATATGAAGCTGTGGTTTTCTCGTCTGTAGGTGGTTTTACAATAACTTGAGTCGAGGTGAGGCAGAGGAATATCTGATGAGGATCCCTCGAGATGGAGCCTTCCTCATCAGACAGAGAGAAGATTCGGAGTCATACGCCATCACCTTCAGGTTCTGCTCTTCATCTTTCTCCTCCTCATAAGTGGTTTTTGCAAAGCTTTGTTAAAACCTTCAGCCCTGGTTATAAAATCTACACCACCATGAGCATAATTAAACTCCACAGGTGGAAAATTCAGCTTGGGCTGGTGGTTATTCATTGGTCTAAGCTACAGCGACTATGTTCTAAAAACAGTTTGACCACCTTAAGCTGGTATAAACAGCTGGTAGCTGCTTTGTTGATGGCCCAGGATGATGTACGATGTGGGTTTTATATGCTGAAACACAGAGGTGAGGGAATGGTGAAGCACTGCCGGATACAAAGGGAGGGCTCTACATTCGTGCTGGGCACCTCCAGTGAATTCGAGAGCCTGGTGGAACTGGTTGAGTATTTCCGTAAGAAGCCTCTTTATCGGAAGACCAAGCTGCGATACCCTGTAACACCTGAACTAGTGGAACGCTTTAGTTTGGTAAGAAAATGTGCTAACTGTGGTAAACAACTATTGATAATAAATAAAGTATTTTCCAATAGTTCCAACAATAATTTTTACACAGCTTTTAAAATAATCTCAGCCACATGCAGATAATATACAAAGAAATAGAGGGCAGTGATTGTATAACATTTTGGTTTCTGCATTAAGTATATTCTTCAAAGTTGTGAACAAATGAGTATGCACCACTTCCTCTGCTAAGGCCACAGTTACACTTGCATATTGTCGTAACTAGCAATCTCGAGCTCTTTTCCAGTCAAAGGTTTAGGTTAAGCAACAAAAGTGTAATATGTGCATCAGCGTTTATATGAAACAGTGTTTCATGTAGATGTTCAGCAAGACTTAAAACGATCTTTTTGTTCTTACAAATCAAATTTAGTGTAAAAAATAAAAACATCAAAAGCACTATATAAAAAGATTAATAGATTACTTAAGAATCAGTGGTTACATTTTTAACAATATTGAGAGAAATGCATAAGGGAGAATTTAATTTGAGTGGACTTTAATGAGATTGACTGATTTGGGTTTCTGTACTGATAAACTGTACACCTTGAAAATACTTTAAGTCGCTTTGAATAAAAGCATCTGCCAAATGCCTAAATGTAAATATTTTACGGCTAGTTTGTAAATTACGGCTTTCTTTAAAATCCACAATAATCAGCCTGATGGTTAGGAAGTGATTACTAATATTTTGCTTTTGTCTTTTCAGATAAATATATCTGCTTCACTATATGATTCTAAACAGTATGTGGAGGCCAACGAGATCGAGCCATCTCTGGTAAGCACTTTAAAGAGAAAACACAGCCTCTGAATGTTAGCATGCATGAGAGGTCATTACTTGTGGGCTGGAGAGGAAGTGTTGACTATCTCTCTCTCTCATATAGGAAACGGATCTTCAAAGAGGAAATTAACTTTGAAAGCGATGTCATGTTTATGTTATATGTGCTGCACTGGTTGTGTTTCTAAGTGTCTATGTCAAACATAATTCACAAATGCTGTTTAAAGAGAAGTTATATCAGAAGAGGTTGTGTGGTTTGCCTCAGTTGTGCTCATGTTGGTGTGTTGTTGTACTGCAGCCCCAGAGCACAGTAAGGGCCATCTATAACTACAGGGCCAGGCGTCCGGATGAGCTCAGCTTTAACAAGGGTGCACTGATCCATAATGTGACCAAAGAGCCCAATGGCTGGTGAGATTCTGTCAACATTATCGTGTCATATATCATTTACATTCCATAATCTTCATAATGCTCGTCTGGCCAAACGTTATGTAGTGTAATATCGTCACTGTGTCAAACGTTCATGACACAGTGACGATATTACTGTGGTACTTCAATAAATACATGATTAGTGACCTAACGAAGGTTTTCATTTACACACTCCAAGGTAAAGAATACAGTAGTAATAACGTAGTACTGTACAAGTCTTAAAAGCATAGTATTGCCATGGTATGTGTAAATCAGAGTATTACCACAAAAACATGATGGTACCGTAGTCCTTTTTCAGCAGTGAACAGTAGCTTTGGAGTGTATATTAGAACGTAAACCTTTAATTCATGTCATATTTCATGACATCAGTGTGACACTAATTTCAATGACATAATTTCAATGACTCTTTAATAATCATACCAACGTTTCATTTCTTCTGCTGTCTGTCTGTTGATCCCTACAGGTGGAAAGGAGACTATGGTGGCAAACTGCAGGACTATTTTCCTTCAAACTATGTAGAGGAAGTGGCCAATTCTTCAACTGAGAACAACTACCTGGTAAACCATATTCACTTTTACAAACAGTGCACTTTGTTGATGCATGCTCTGCTCAAAAACATAAGCTTGAGCAGCATTTTAAAGCATCATACTGTAGGTGTTATTCCAAAGCATTCAGAAGGCAGGTAACTGAATCACTGTATGTTTCTATACCTTGTTCTGGACAAATTCTGGACAAAAAAACATTTATTTCATTTAGTACTAAAATGTTTTGATAAAAGTAACATCAGTCAGTTATGAGGTTCATAGGTACCTTACTATGATTTGGAAAAGCATGTCCATTGGTGTTTGGTACAATTGTACTATTTTGTATTTTGCATTTCTATAAAAAAACATAGAATATATACAAACTGGAAACATGGGGCGTTTTTAAGAATAGATCTTCTTCTTCAGGCTGAAGAGGAAAATCCGTTAGGTGCCTTGTGTAAAGGGGTTGTGGACATCTCAAAGTGTACTGTAGGTAAGATGTCTGTAGAAACACGTGAACAGGATTATTTTTTAGTAATGATCAGTGATGTTTTCATAATCATTCATTCGTCTCATTGTTTCCAGTTCGCTCAGCCAAACATGGCAGGTCTGTGGTGGTGACGCTGCAGTATAAGGAAAATAAAGAGAATACGTTGCCATTCGATTTATCCACTGAAACGACGGAGGAGCTGTACGAATGGTATCAGGTGGCCTGGGACATAACACAAAAAGAGGAAAAGCTAATATTTGAGGTCTGTCTCACACATTTATGCTCTAACCTACACACTTCAAACTTTTTTTTTTTTTGTTCAGCTGACTTTTTAGTTTTTTTATATACTTAGGCAGCAAATCTGCCAACCACACAAATAGCTCTCAAATTGATTTTAGGATGGACTTTTTGTTAACAACTCTACCCTCCACAATATTAATGTTTAGTAGCAACTGATTTCTTGTTAAGAAAATTTAAAAGCAGTACATCCCACTGGCGATCCGTTTATCAAAAGCCACAGTCAGCTAGGCCGGCACAAATAACATTAGGTCATCGCCTACTTTCTTTGCATGTTCTGTAAGTACAGTGTTGTTTTGGTAAAAACCAGACAAATTAAGGGGTTGTTTAAATGCTGGGTGTAGACAGGACCTAAAGAGGACAATTAAACATTGCCATTCTAAGCTTAGAGTTATTACGATTTGGGTGGAAAAGTGTAATGTTTATACATTTTTAGGAGTTTATAAATGTTTACAGTGAATTTCTATTACAGAAACAAACACAGACGAAGGTGGGGCCCAAAGACGAGGTGGCCAGTGAGATGTCTGAGTTGGCAGTTTATTGCCAGCCTCGCAAAGATAAGGACAACTTTGGTACAGGCACTTAATAAAATATGCATTTTTACATGACAAATAAGATTAAATAATTTCATAGATTAGCTGTATAATAAGGGAAATATTTTCCATGGAATTCAATGGTGATGTCTGACAGATTCTGTCTCCCTATCAGAGAATTATACCTACAAAGAGGTCCGATCCTTCGCAGAAAACAAGGCACCTGTCAGAAGCAAGTCACTTCAGTTTATGGTTTACAACCGTATGGCACTGAGCCGCATCTACCCAAAGGGTCAACGGGTAGATTCTTCCAACTATGACCCGTACCCTCTGTGGATGTGGGGATGCCACATGCTGGCACTCAACTTCCAAACTGCTGGTAAGGAGTGCACACAAAATTGCTCAGAAGCACACAACCATTTTCAACCCATAAAATAATGTGTGTATGAACATAAAATAGTGCTTGTTATGCTATTTATGTGAATGAATAGTTCTGTGCTTGGTAAGTGAATCTATGGCTATGTGTCTACTCAGATAAGTACACTCAGCTGAACAGCGCCCTCTTCAGTCTGAATGGAGGCACAGGATATGTGATGCAGCCTGAGCTGATGCGTTCAGATTATTATGACCCTCATCAAGACATAAAGAATGTCAAATATACTATCACTATCAGGGTAAGGCATGTGATCCACATTTTATTTAATCAGAGTTTGAAAAGTGAACAAGTGCTGATTACTTTCCAAACCAAATTGTGATTCTGATAGCATTTTGACGTGCCAAATCTCACAGATTCTTAATAATTTTCTGTTGCTCAGGTCATAGCAGCACGGCATCTACCCAAACCTGGTCGAAGCATTGTCAGCCCTTTTGTGGAGATCGAACTGTGTGGCCACACAGATGACACCAAATTCAAAACTTTTGTTTGCCGTAAGAAGAGGGAAAATGAGATTACAAAAAATCTTTTATTTTTAATTTTATTTGTGATTTTTTTAAGAATTAGGATTCGGATTTTAACCATTAAAATAGCTAGACCTTTAGAAATTAGGACTGGATAAAAAATATTGATTCTCTGATTTTAATCGATCTTCAATTTAACAAAATAATATAGATTCAGGAAATCCCTATATTTACACATGGATTCCATGTCAAAAGTTTTTAATGAAATATTGATAACTGATTGATATTGAATCAAATCTAAATCTAATCGAATTGAAACCATATAAATAAGAATCAAATCACCAAATTGGTCACAATACCCAGCCTTATTAACTCATTAATAACATTAATAAAAACAAATACAGTGTCCTCCATAAGTATTGGGACAGTAAAGATTTCTCTGTTTGCTGTAGAGTCAAGAAATCTTTCATAATTAAAAGATAAATATGAGGCAAATATACAGATTGTCACATATTTGGACTTTTTTTACTGCTTTATTCTACGTCTATAAGGGAGTCAACTCCCTTATGTTTATCTTGGTTTGTGTTCTCACCAAACACAAGACTCAGACTGCAGAAGCAATGAACAGAACTGATACTACACATTCCCTGCTTTAAATGTGTGAACAAATAATGCAACAGGACACACAATTGTGAACCTGTTGTCTGCTGTTCTTCTAAAGTTGTCAACATTTATATGTTGAAACAGCCAAATAACAAAATGTGACATTCTGTACTTTTAACCTCATATTTTTTAATTATAAAGTATTTGTTGACAAATACTTTGTTGTCAGTTTTTTCTTTTCTGTCCCAATACTTATGGAGGGCATTGTAGTTCCAGACCTAAAACTGTTTACACACACAAGGCAGACAGACACCCAGTATTGTAACAGCTATGACTTCAATGCCCAGAATAGATTGTTTTATTATTTTAATTTAAATAATGCTAAGTGTACTGCTATAAATGAGCAGTACTTAATAAGTCTCTGTCCACAGGTGATAATGGGCTAAACCCTGTATGGCTTGGGCTGCACAACCAGCCTTCAGAGGCAGTTACCTTCAACATTTATGAACCAGATCTAACCTTTCTACGCTTTGTGGTTTTTGAGGAGGACATGTTCTCAGACCCCAATTTTCTAGCCCAGGCTACCTTTCCCGTAAAAGGAGTTCGCTCAGGTAAGCCTGTCAAGTTCTTCACTAAATTGTGTACTACAACATGAGTGGTTTTTGAGTTAGGGGGCAAACTACTGAGTATGTCCATTTCACAGGGTATCGGTCTGTCCCTTTAAAGAATGGCTTTAGTGAAAACCTGGAGCTTGCATCTCTCCTGGTGTATGTTGATATACAACAGGGGCAGGTAAGAACATTTTTAACCCCATTTTGTAACTACTGAAACAGGCACTTTTATAGGACCCTGTTGATGTAATATATAATAGTTTATTTTAGGTAACATATTATTTGAATAAACAACGTGTTAGTTTACTCAGTTTAGTTATTTAGTTTAGTATGTTTGAAAATCAAACCATCATATTTTCTGTTAAGCTGTTTCAGAATATATCTGGCTTGTTTGTTTCAGAAAGCACAAGAGGAAATTTACACCTCTTCTATGCAATTGCAGAAGAAGCAGGCAGAGTTAGGCAATGACTTCTGCCTGTACAACACTCACTCCAACCTGCAGCGTACCACAGCGCCTCATCGCCGCGACAACACGCAGGAATTTGACAGAAAGTGAGTGTATGAAACATCAGTAGTGAGTTTACAGGGCGTGCAAATCGTGCTGTTAATGAGAATATTCATGTCTGTCCATCTTTTGTTCCCAGGCTTAACAACAAAAAATAAACAACAGCAAGTTCTAATCATGAGGAAAACAAAGAGTGTTCAAAGTGTAGTTCCCTTCCTTCCTGGTTCTGTTGTTCTTAAAGGGACTGTTCCTCTCGGTTCTGCTGCTCTATTACTGCTGGTTCTCTTACAAGATGCAAGGACAGGAAGTTGCAGCCATCTTGTGTACTCACAAAGAAGTGAACAGGACCGAGAATTTAAGCAATAATCTACAGTGAATTCAGCATTCACAGACCCTATGAAGCTGTCCATCTCTTCAAAAATTAAAATTCTGTCATTTATTTGCTTGTATGTCAAAATGACATGAGTGTGACTAAATGACAGATTTTTTATTTTGGGGTGAACTCTTTAAATTGAGTAAATACTGGATGAAGGATTTTTTAAAAACTTCTTTATAAACTCTTCCTTATTGACCTGAAAATGTAAATACGTAAGCAAGACATTTTTATTTGGTTTCTTGACTTATTTTTACATCCATATCGGTTTAGAATAAACGGGAAAATAGATTTCAATGCAAAATGTTCAAATGAATCCAGAAATGGGATAGTAGTCTATAATGACATAAGCGGTCAACTTTTGATTTGGTAATATGTCACCCATACATTGCTCCAAAGAAGATCATTTTAAACACACAAAATGTTATCCTTCCTTTAGCAGATATAGACTGTAATGGATTTTCAGTCTTATGCAGGAATGGGTTTTTTATGATGTCTGCTATTTAGTTCTTTAGTTCAAGTGTTTCTTGAAAAATCAGGCTGTGGTTCCTGTGATAAAATGTCCTAATCTCTGTCATTTGCTGCTGCAACTGTGTAGAGTTTGGCCAACATTTACATTAAGCAATCTCCTGCTTCATCGCTGCAGCTGGTTAAACCCGTCATTTTATCATTCGGACTGGTCTTGTGGGATATACCACTATTTAAGAGAAGCTTGTTTAAAGATTTTAAAGATGTATATGTTTAAAGATGCATAATTGCTCTGTCTAGCACTTATTATAGGCTAAATGGAATACGCATGAGACATTAGACTGAAAAGTGTGAACAAAAGTAAGGAAGATTATATGGGTTTACTTATCATTTAAACCTAGTGAACTATAAAGTTACTGTTGCTGCCCAGGAAATTGCACATTTGACTCATCTTTCACTTAAACTCTCCCCATCCTGAGATATACACTTCCTTTTACAAATCCCTTCAACAAACCCTCTACTTTTAAACAACAATCATTTTTGTAAGCAGAAAAAGCACAGATAAAGTTTTTTCAAATATTGATTTGGAAGCCTGTGGCATCATAAATATAGGTATTTATTTTTATATTTTTATAGTTTTACTTACAGTAGTACTTATCAGAGTAAGCTGGAAAGCTGTCTATGTCAAAGGATGTAATTCTTCCCAAGCCATTTTAAAGGTCAGGAGAATATCCACCATGATGATGGCTCATAATTTCTCACTTTATCTTGTGCACTAAGACTGGGAGGTGCAGGTAAGTGCATCTGTATATCACAGTTTGAAGTGATCGATGAACTTTGAAGAACGAACTTAAAAAAGAAAAAGAAGGCACACTTAAATTGCTTTAAATTAAGTAAATTACTTAAAAATGTTAAATCCGCCATCATTGTAAGAATTACCTATACAGACAATATCTCTAAGTGACCAAGTGCTGATTATTTTTAATTCTATTAACTTTAAAAGTGTTTTGCATTTTTATGGTTCTATATTATTCTGTAATATTTCGCTTATTAAATTGTTAGTTTTAACCACCTCCTCAGAAAGTTAACATCACATGAACATTCTTGTCTTGTAAAGACCCTGCACAAACCTCAACAAAACCACAAAACCATTACTGTTGTTCATTGTTGTAAAAATGGAATAGCGCAAAAATAAACGTATTGTTCTGCTCACAATCTAGTAATCAATTTTCTACTGTGTGCTGTGGTTCTTACAACTGTTGCTGTGATAAATGTAATATAATAAGTGAAAATCAAGTATGCTCTGTGTGAAGCATGATGATTCAACAGCACAAAAGCATTTGATCTGTCTCTGCGCATGTGGTGCATGTGGCACATGCAGGGATGATGGGCAGCAGTCAGCTGGATGAGCTGCTGGGAAACGAGAGGAGTCAGATTATTGAGCACCTGGAGACAGGATCTGAAATGATGGTGTACCAGCAGAAGGCTGAAAGACTCACTGTCCAAATCATTACTGAGACCATGCAAGTGGCTTTGATGCGATCTGTTGACAAAATAGCCAGAGCATGTAAGTTCTTTCTTGTAAAGTAGACTTGACGCATGTAGTGTTTAGGCTAAATTACTATGTATTATTATAACTGTTTAGACTAGATTATATATGAAAGTGTTTCAAAGAGAATGAACAGTTTTCAGAGCAAAAAGGTGTTTGTGTATTTATGTTTATGTATTTGCAGTGGATGTTTTTGAGATCAAAGAGATCCGCCGATGGGAGACATTCAATGATTTCCAGCGATTTAATGAAAACAGGGGGAGTAAATTTCGAAGAATCTTTTGCCTATCGGAAACTGAAAAAGACTTTCCAAAGGACAGCAAAACCTGTTTCACCATCTTCTATGGGTCTGAGTTTATCTTAAAATCACTAAGTCTAAACGGTACGTGTATGTTTCCACACACACTGTAATCACAAAACAGTGTGACAGGACCATTCATTTTTAACTCGTTAAATATTTGGGAGCATATACAACAATGAAAGTTGGAAATGTCTATCTTTAATCTTTAAGACGCATCAGTGTTGTCTTGTTTACAAATGGTCCCTCTTAAAATATGCCATGGTCAAACTGTTGAGGACAAAAATTACTCATAGACATTTAGCAAGAACAAATACTCAGAAGAAACACCTCTCTGTGGGAAGCCGTACCCAGTAAAGAGGAACAATGTGTCATCAGTGGTCATTTAACAGACACTTATGTGGAGTGACTAACAGTACACATATTCCAGGAACGGGCCCCATGCAGCAGCCTGGTGTTAAAGCTGTAATGTGTAATTTCAGGGCCACTAGCTGCTCCAAACACACTGGCAATCGATTTGTTTGAGTGGCCTCTTGTTAAGCGGTGTGTTTGGGGTGATACTACAAACAATGGAGGAGAGTGTTTAATACTTGTTTTAGAATACACGTTGTTTTCATAAACACGTTTGGTGATTATTTATATATAAAAGCTACAAAGTTGCAGGCTGTCACTCAAATTCACAGCACCTGGGAGAAAATTATTCTAGTGAGCGCTCCTTTCAGTGGACCCTATTAGTCAACTGTTTTACTGAGGTTCTTAGTTGGCCCCCTTTATGACAACCCTGGTTGCCCACCCCAG
Organism: Chromobotia macracanthus; assembly: GCA_036877525.1. Classification (NCBI taxonomy): domain Eukaryota; kingdom Metazoa; phylum Chordata; class Actinopteri; order Cypriniformes; family Botiidae; genus Chromobotia; species Chromobotia macracanthus. The sequence continues at coordinate 3,701,888 of JAZGTH010000067.1, read as the reverse complement.
AGATGGCCCTGCTAGGCTGCAATGTCTGTACTTATGCCATGATATTTGTTGCTTCACAGCTAAAACAGTGGAGGATGCAGAAAAATGGCTGATAGGACTTGAGTTACTTAGACAGGAGACACTGGCAGCAAACACACCAGAGATTATAGAGCGGTAAACACACACACTAATGTAACTGTGGTGTATCTGTAGATGATAACAAAAAGTTACAGTATGTCTCCTTTATTTACCGTTCTCTCTCTACCGTAGATGGCTGAGGAAGCAGATGTACTCTGTTGATCAGACAAAGAAAAACAGGTTCTCCTCTTTCATTTACACTCTCCTCTCATCTACTATGACAGAACATTCAGTGTAGTTCCTGTCTCACCCCATCACTGCTCTCTCATGCTGTCTCTGTCTCCCACAGTATCTCTCTGAGAGAGCTCAGGTCTCTTTTGCCTGAAATGAACTTTACTGCACCAGGTGGATGTTTTCTGGAGGACAAATTCATGGTACAAAAATACCGTATCACTAAATTCCACACTTCCACGCACTGTACATTTAGACTGTGAACATTTTCCATCATAAGTTTTAAAGATGATCTGGCATCCTTGGCTTCACGTGTTGTATTCTCAGGTGGTGGGTGCAAATGAATATATGCTGGAGTTTGAGCAGTTTCATAAAATCTACTATCATTTGATATTTGACAACCAGAAGATGGTGAGTGCTTGTTTTGCTGGTCAGAAAGAGTTTTGAGCTGGATGTTAGTTCCTTCTCAAATCTGTTATATGTTAAAGTTACTGCATTATTATTGTTATGCAGTGAAACATTTGTTTAAACATTATGTAAATGTTTAATGGATAACTACTAATTTATATCAGCCCTAGTGTGTATTAATATGTTCATTATTTGATAGATTCTAGAAGAGTTTGAAAAAGGGCCTGGAGCTTTCCGTATAAGGTACATAATGTTATTTTTATTTAATTTATCAGTGTTTAATGGGGGCATATCACAGGAAATACAATATTCCTTGATCTTTTAGGGTGAAAAAATCAGAATTGTTAATTTTCAGAATTGTCAGAAATGCTTTGATACAAACTATTTTGTAATCTGCAACAAAGCTACAGCCTGTGTGAGTGCAGTGCTATTCATGTGACATGGGAACGTGACATTTATTAAAGGCACAGTGAACGGCACCAAAAATGTTCTGAAGTCAGAGAATGAGAGAACGTTTGAATGAACATAACCATAACTTTTATACTAATAAAAGAAAAACAGAACAAGTTCTTTAGGGGTACATTGTAAGCAGCTTATTGTTCTCTAAAGTATTTGATGCTTTGTATGTAATTCTGTGCAGGAACATGGACAAGCCTGATTCTTCTGCAGTTACCATTTGCGATTTCCAAAAATTCATTATATATCAGCAGAAAGTAAGACGGATGTCTTCCTATGTATCTTAATTATTGTATCTTATTGTAATTATTGTAATTTATGTATCTATTCATACACCCGTCCACACAACCTTTGTTCCACGCTTATCTACCCAATCATCCACTAATCTATGCACTCATGCATAAATACAGAAATGCAGAAAACATTTTTTTAAACTGTACATTTTTGGTTTAAGGAGGCTTGGGCAAAAAATCTTAATCAGGTGCAAAAGTTGATGGCCAACTTCATCGACGATGCCACAAGAAAAAACAGCGATCCAAAATTTACTATTGGAGAGGTACAAGGAAACATCTTTATTTTGATTTCATTGAATAAAAATGACCTTGCTCTGCAAATACAAGCTGACTTAGGAGTGATTCAGACAGATCTATGTACCATGTCCATGATTTAAATAAGCAGTCTATAGAAATATAAAGCTTTCCTCCTTTTCTTCTAGTTCCTCTGTTTTCTCTTCTCTAAAGAAAACTCTATCTGGGATGAGAAGTTCTCAGAGATATCTCCACTGGAGATGAACAACCCTTTGTCTCACTACTGGATCAACTCTTCACACAACACGTTAGTACTGCTGTTCTTCATGCTTGACGCAAGAAGCTCTTCCTTGATGATGATTTCCTGTTTAACCATGTATTTTACCTTTTCACAGATATTTGACTGGAGATCAGTTGCGCAGTGAGTCGTCAACAGAAGCTTATGTGCGATGCCTGAGGCTGGGCTGCCGCTGCATTGAGTGTTAGTTAAGCATATCTGCGTTTCTCAGAAATATATACTCTTTTAAATAAATACACAGGCTTATTAGTGTCTTCTTAAGTCGTTACACTGAAATGCACTGAGAATGCAATGATAAAAATGTTCTGAAATAAAAAATGTTTAAAACAGATCCTGATAATAATGGTTATTATGTTTTTTTTGGCAATCCAGTGGACTGCTGGAACGGTCCAGATGAACCTATCATATATCACGGTCGGACCATGACCTCCAAGATAAAGTTTAGAGATGTGGTGAAGGCCATCAACGATCATGCTTTTGCAACATCGGAGTTAGTTTTCAACAACACACACAATCACGCTGTATTACTGTGCAGTGCAAATCTAACAATCCTCACTCTTACTCTAAACGTTGCTGCATTGTGTTGTTTATAAATTTGGCCACTGTTGGCAGGTACCCTGTGGTACTGTCCATAGAAGAACACTGTGATATCAGACAACAAAAAATGATGGCTCAGATTTTACGAGATGTTTTTCAAGACAAGCTCCTAACCGAGCCATTGGATCCAGAGTCAGACCAGCTACCCTCACCAAACCAGCTGAAGGGCAAGATCATCATAAAGGTAGAAAAAAGCTTTGGTAGAAACAGTTGCAGATGCTTAAACTTCTTCTTAAGTGCTACAAAGGTCAAATCGAATTTAAAGTAGATTAAAGATCATCAGTGTGGCAAGAAATGTAGCAAAAGATTGAGAATGTACACCTGGATTGTTGCTGTTTCATCATTGTGACAGTGCATGATTTTCTCTTCACCAGCACCAGAAAATACAAGAGAGCGATCACACCAGCAAGGTATCCACATTGCCTCCTTGAGCACCCTCCACAAATTCAATAAAAAACTTTTGGGAGCAGCAGATTCATTTACTGCTATCAATACAATGTAAAATCAGCTGCTTACCTCACTCTGCTTACCTCACTCCTACAGTATAACTTCTGTCATTCCCTAACTGTACAGCCTAACTCCTTTATTTGTAATACCTCCATTATAACTTCAATTCATTAATTAAATAATTAATTAAGTAGACATATGGATGTCTGCCATCATTGTAGTGTATGTCTTACAGAAAAATGGTTCATGTATTGGTTTCTAATTTTCACAGCTTGAGGAAGGAAAAAAAAATACGCCCGTGAAAAGAACATTGGACAGCTTCAGGAAACTTGGAAACACTTACAGGGAGAGGGTACTCATGTTTATGCATTACGTATACCTCTCTTTTCTTTTTTATTTGAACAAATCCTTCTTTTGTTAAGTTAAATGTCCAGGAATTACAAATAGGTGTTCTGTGGTATCTTGTGTTTTTCGGTCTAAACGTTTAAGTGGTTTATGTTTTACATTTCAAAGCAGATAAGGAAGGCAAAGGAAAGCAGCGGAGTAGAAAAGGAGGGAGAGCTTTGCATCTGGGATCCGATTGATGGGGTGCTTGAACTGAATTTCAGTGTGATCTTTTGTTTGCTGTCAGACAGAATGAGCTGTGATTCACTTATAACTGTGTGTGTGTGTTTAACGCAGAGGTTTTATAAGCATGACTGTGTGATCTTAAATAATAAGCTATATTATTCTGAGGAGAAGTGGCAAGAGGACAATCCTGAGGTTGAGGTTTGTGATCATAATCATTGTCTTTGTAAAACATATATATATTGGAGTTGAGCTCGATGCACTTTTTTGCTGACAGGCTCTTGAATTCTTGACCTTACCTGGTCGTGTTCCCTCCAGGACAGCTCATGGTCACACATGTCAGAGCCCTGGTTTCATGGAAGATTGGTCGGTGGCAGAAACACTGCTGAAAGATTACTGCATGATTTCTGTGAAAGACAAAATAGTGAAGATGGAACCTTCCTGGTGCGAGAGAGTGACAAGTTTATCAGAAGCTACAGTATCTCCATATGGTACTCTCTCTCTCTCTCTCTCTCTCTCTCTCTCTCTCTCTCTCTCTCTCTCTCTCTCTCTCTCTCTTATATATATATATATATATATATATATATATATATATATACACTGTTATATACTGTTCTTTCACTTTCTGTAGGACAAGGGGGAGAATTCAGAACTATAGAATTTTCTATTTCTTTGAAAATGGTCACAGCTCCTTCTTCTTGGCAAACAAGCTGTGCTTTCCTAGTATGTGTGCCTTGATCCAGTATTACAGACAAAACCGCATTGAGTATGATGGATTAAACTTGCACCTCACAAGTTTCCTGCCTCGGTCAAACTTTGTGCCTCACTCCAATGTAGGGTCAGTAGTACACCTACATTTATGAATACACCCACATAGAAACCTTTTGTCAAGCTGTGGTTTTCTCGTCCTTAGGTGGTTTTACAGTAACTTGAGTCAAGATGAGGTAGAGGACTATCTGATGAGGATCCCTCGAGATGGAGCCTTCCTCATCAGACAGAAAAAAAAGCCTGGCACCTTTGCCCTCTCCATCAGGTTTTATTTTTTATTTTAGTTCCTCAACAGCGCTTAATGTGTATTATCATCATCTCTGTATTTTTAACCTGTATTTCTTTCTGTGTATAATCTTTGTTTTTCTTTTTTTGTACTTCAGGATCGAGGGGGATATCGAGCATTATCTGATTTGCAGAAAGGACAGCATGTATGTGTTGGAAGAAACCTATGAATTTTCTAGCCTTGAAGAGTTGGTCGACTATTTTCGCGAGGAGCCTTTCAAGTTCAATGTTAAGCTGCGTTACCCTGTAACACCACAATTAGTGGCTCGCTTCTGTATGGTGAGAGAAATCTAAGGAGAACAGAGTGTGAATGAACATACGGTAATGCAAATATAAACAGTAACAACTGAAGCCGGTAGATTGGGGAAACGGATTATTGGAAAATCATTAAAATGTTTTTTGATGCTTCTGTCATATGTGTAAATGTAAACAAAAGAATGTACAGGCTAAAATGCACAAACTGAGTCTTCAAAATATGTCCCTTCAAACAGAAAATGAACTGCTCAGCTCTTTAGCCAGAGAGAGATTCTATTCTATATTATGTTTTATATATATATATATATATATATATATATATATATATATATATATATATATATGTAGACACACACACATGTATATATACGTACAAACTGTACCTGATGAATACTTTTTCTTTTGCAGGAGCACATCTTAGCAGGTGATAGTGACCCATATGAGGAGGTAGGCACAATGCAAAGGATTTTATTGCATTAAAATATGTAAAAAAATATATAAGTAAAAAACAAAGTAAATATCATCTGCAAATACATAATAGGTATGTTCTCAGTAATAACTTCGTACCCATTTGCTTCAATTACGTATAATCAACTGGTCTGAAAATAATTTTTCGATGTATAAAGTAGGTGACCCATACATTCACACAGGTTCCCTATGTGACTTTCTAGTTCTTTCAGGTTCCTGAAGATAATCCATTAGGTGACCAATGTAAGGGACTGGTGGATATCTCTAAATGTAATATTGGTAAGGTTTGTTCAATAATCAATAATATATGTTCAATAATCAGTCTCCTTGGTTAAAAAAAATTTACTGTGTTTAGTACTGTGTTTATTTTAGTGACTTTACACTATACTCTCTTCAGCACGCAAAACCAAATACGGCAGACCCCTTGTGGTGTCCCTTTTAAATAAGGAAACTCTGAAGGTAATGGAGTTCACCAGTGAGATCTTAGAGCAGGTTGATAAATGGTACCAGATGATACTGAACATCATCCAAAAAGAGCAAAATCTGGAGAAAACGGTTTGTTTATCTCTCATTCCCAAAATATCCCACACAAACACACATCCATATGTGATGTTATTGTGCCTTAATACCAATATATACTGTATTGACGCTATATATTTTGTATGATTCATATCTGTGACATGCCTGTAAGTTTGTGGACTGAAAACATCTTCCTCACCTTTCAATGTAGAGAATAGCAGAAATGGAGGTCAAAGCCAAAATAGCTGTCGAGATGTCTGACATAGTGGTATACTGCCAATCTATCAAAAAAAGGACTTTTGGTACGTGATTTCCTTTTTTCAAACATTTCATTTGGTAGCAAAACAAACAAATCAAAACCAGCTTCATCATCAGGCGAGCACAATTCTAGGCCGTGTTCAGAACGTTCCAGAAACACGTTCTCATCGTGAAACGTTTATTATTTCTGCGTGTCTGTTTTCACGTTTCTCTGCTTTCATTCTGTTTGTTGACTTCTCAGAAAAATACAGCTACAGGGAGGTCCGCTCGTTTCCAGATAACATGATTCCAAAAGAAGGAAATGAAACTGCTGAGGTCAAGTCGGCCAGTATGGTGGAGTATAACCGCACAGCGCTTACCCGTGTTTATCCCTCAGCCGGGCGCGTTGACTCCTCCAACTTTGACCCTTGTGCTTCATGGAAACTAGGTTGCCAAATGGTGGCTCTTAACTTCCAAACTGCTGGTATGTGAAAGAAGATCGAAACAGTGTGTGTTATAGGCAGGTTGTAGTCAATGATGGTCACTTCCACGCGACGCAACATCAATGCTAACAAAATGGTCAAAATCTTTCAAGCGTGTCTGACTCTACATCAACGCCGGCAGTTGTGCTAATTGTAATGAGGTCATAATAGTACATCTATAGCAAAGAGCTAAACTGTAGCTAGTTTATTACTTACCATCACTAAACTATACAACTGCGCTCCATTTATAGTTTGCTAATAAACACAAACTTACATTTCCCTCATATGTTGTTCTGAAAGGTTCACACAATCTCTATATTTGATATTTAATTGTATAAAATATGTTAATTTATTAAAGAAATCAGCGCTGCGATCGACCGTCAGTCCGACCGTTAGATTTTAAATTGTGCTGCGCGGGAAGGTCAGACGCGCGTCGCGCGCGCGCTGCAGATGAACGAAACTTCGAGAGCGAAACGTGCGGCCTCCTAATGAACTAATAACGTTAAACAAACGTTAATGAAACGTTAAATAAGCTAATAATAGCTAATAGCGCGTTGTTTGCGCGATATATGAACGTCGTGCTCATTATACAAAGTCAAAGTATCTACTGCATTGAGGTATTAGACTGATCTGGTGGTGATCTGATGGTGATCTGGTGATGATCTGATGGTGATCTGATGCATTACGTTCATAACTCACATTGCTAGTAACATGCATTAGCTGTAGTTACATTTTACACGTATTACGCAGTACTATAGTTGTATTTGTACTACATATTGTTGGCAATGATCAGACTACAGTCCTACAACTGGACTGCACTGTACAACTTAATGTCTTTAAACACACAAGCTTCAGAACTGGTCTCAGATGTAGTAAATAAACTTCTCAATGACCTCTGAACCTTCAGATACGTTCATTCATCTGAACAACGCTTTCTTCACTCTAAACGGAGGCACGGGTTACGTGCTTAAACCAGCCTGGATGCGAGACCCCACCAAGAAGAAGACCACCAAACAAAACATCAGAATCCGAGTAAATAACCTACTGGTTTGCTTTACAATGTATTCCTTATTGAGTCAAAGATTTCTATGATAACCAAGCAATGCTACCTCAGAAAAATGTTCCTGTAGCTCAGTTGATAGCGCAATGTGTCAGCAGCGCAAAGGTTGTGGGTTTAGGTTTGATCCGTAGGGGAGCATACATACTGATAAAATGTGTAACTTGAATGTACTGTAAGTTGCTTTTAAGCATCTGTCAAATGCATAAATGTAAATGTAACGAATAGAACTGAGTTTGAGGTACAGTTTTGATTTTGAGGTAAAACGGTTAACAGAATTTGAGGTAAAACAGTTAGCAGTGTTACTGTTTGTTGTGTTTCCAGGTGATTGCAGCTAGGCATCTTCCCAGTTCAGACCACATCAGCAGTCCTTACGTGCGGGTTGAGCTATGGCCGTACATAAGCAGTACAGGAAGTCAAACAGATGACTTCAGTTTCAAGACTTCTGTTTTCAGTAAGACCTTTTTATAGTTGCTGGAAAAAAACATGTTTTAAGTGACTTGAATCTGTAATTGACAGTTTCAGATCATAATAGAGTTTAATGTGGATTTCATCAGAACATAATGGATTAAATCCAGTGTGGCTGGGTCCATTGAATCCACCAAAATGTTTCAAGGTGGATGAGCCAGAGCTTGCCTTCCTGCGCTTTGTGGTTTTTGAGGAGGACATATTCTCTGATGATAAGTTTCTTGCCCAAGCCACTTTTCCTGTTAGAGGTATTCGCTCAGGTAAGTCCAAAAAAAAAGGCCTTTATATGTAAAGTGCTTTTGTGATATTTCCAGATATTCTCAGAATATGTTCAGGTTAAAATAGGAACACATGATGTCCAGAGCTAGGTTTTCAAAGCCAAAAATGGTAACTTATTTGAAAAAAGGCAACCTCTTACAATTAAATTACAATTACAATTAAGTCTAACAAGATCTGTTAAATTTCTGTTTGAATTAGGGTACCGGTCTGTCCCTCTGAAGAATAGGTTTAGTGAAAACCTGGAGCTTGCCTCACTTCTGGTGCACATAGATGTAAAACAGGTAAGAAACATACACACAACTATTACTTTTTCATTCAGTCAGCATTAAAATAAGATTTAATATTGGCCTATTTTTTTTTATCATGAAAGGATTCATGATAAATGTCTTCATGTCTGGATTCGTGTCTTACCCATGAGGAATTAGGGGACATGACAACAAAACGATTGCCTTGACAATGGCTATATGCTGAAAATAAGCCAGTGGTTCATTTCCTTTGCTTTGGAGGATGTGTGTGGCTGTTCTTGCCCCGGACCATTGCAGAAATGAGGTCAACTTGTGGATTTGCTAGTAAGGCAGCAATTTATTTCTAAAGAAACTGCCCTGTAGCTCAATGATATAGAGCATTGCGTTAACAGCACAAAGGTTGTGGGTTCAATTCCCACGAAACATGCACTGATTAAAAGAAATAAAAAATGTATTCCTTAAATGTACTGTGAGTCACTGAAACATCTACTAAATGTAGATAAATGGTGATATTTAGATTTGTCAGTGTATTTGTGAATGTATGTGTAAGTCTGAGGTTTTTATGACAGATATTTTCAGTATTATTAGTGCTGATTTGCTTTTTGTCTTTTCTCTGTCTTTGTTTATATTTTATATGAACTTGTTTTTATATTTTATGTTTTCAGTGTCAGAACATTAATAAAAAGACTTTTACAAATGACTGAACGAGTGAATATATACAAATATCAATAAAAAAAAGCACTGACAACTTTCTATTTGAAACATTTTCACAGACATTTTATTTTAATTGAAACTGGTTCACATATTAGGCTTATTTTCCTGTCCAAGGTGTGTGTTCTCATTACAACAGCCACAGAGCAGCAGCAACCCAGCTGTAGATAAAAGCAGATTAACACACAAGAAAATAAGGGCAGCAGTTCTATCTGCAAAAACTTCGAGAGCCATGGGAAATGTAGTTTTTTTTGTATGTACACGACTGTGCCGCAGGGGCCGTAGGGACCTCACCCAACATAATTTTAAGACTCAGTCTCAATTTAATATCGCAAAAAGCTTTTCAAAAAAATAAATGGCAGAAAAAGAGACATTGTAATATGTTGGTAAAGAGACACTGGAAACACAAACAGCACAGTGAGCTCCACAGGTTATAACACCCAAATCAGAGATGTGGAGGAAACAGTTTCCCAAGTTACTGAGGTAAGAACTCAACTTCCACTTTTTTCTTCCACTCTGTGTTTCCCGAACAAGAAAAAGAGGCATCATTTTAATATATTTGTAACAAAATGGAGGTTAGAAGGGGGAACCCAGCCCCCTGAATTCCTTCCTACCACTAACAAACATTTGTCTGCTGTTAGAATCTGAGAAAGCAGATCATTACAAACAAGTGTCACCATCACATGACCTCCACTTGAGTTTCAGTGTACAGAATGACAAAGTTTCCACTCCACTCACAAATGCACCTTGTGCAGTAATTAACACCAACAGCCCAATACAATCTGTTGGTTTACTGCTCTGCACACAAGCGCATGAACTTTGTCCATTTCTCACTTTTAGAAACACACACTGATCAAAATGTTAAGTGGTCAACCGGGTTGGGTGGGGGGCAAGTGTGGGTCTGATCTCTGTACTAGTGATTTAACCCTTTATATTTAAATCTTTATGATAACGATACAAAATGCAACATCTTCAGATGCAACATGCAAAAAGAGCAAACAAACAAACAGAAAATAACAAGCAACAAAAATGGATGATGAAACAAATCCAAAAAATTATTAAAATTAAAAGCAAAATCCATCAAACATCGACAGTGCATTTGGTCTAAGGGGAAAACAGGTGACCATATGCACTCATCTCTGAAATGGAGGCAACAACAGTCTTCCAAACATGAGAGAAAGAGAAACAAACGTCGGACAAGGAGAGAAAATTATATATACACTCGTATGTACATTATACAGTATGCAACTACGCAAGATGACAGAACACAAGTTGGTGCCAAAGGTCATTTATGGCACCCTGTACTGAACTTCCCGGGGTGGCGTCTATATCAGTGTGAAATTAAAAGCACACGCAAGCTGGACCTATCAAAAAATGCTAAGTTCAAGACTGCCCACATAGACAGTGTGGCAACTCAAAGCAGTCTATCTATCTATAGTTCTTAAGTGGGAGTAAAGACGGACACTCCTTTGTAAACATGGATCAGAAAAAAAACTCTTAATTTAAGTTAGGATTGTATCTTAAATTGACTGTTTTATTTCTGACCGTTTTTCATGAGTTACAAGATATTTTCTACAATTAATCTCCTTCATAACAGGTCTCTCTAACTAGTCAAGATACTGACTATGACTTATTACAGTGGTGATAAACTAAATGTTCAAATCACAAAAGCGAGAAACCAAAACACAGAACTGCATAAGCTGTAATGGACGTAGCACAGAGCTTGGCTCGGTATTTCATTTTTATATAAATATTCAGATCGTTTTGTTAACTGTCATGGCAGGACACTCATGGTGGACTCCTACTGACCACCAGAGGTAACCACAGCAAGTTTACAGATAATAATAAAGCCTAATAATCGGTTCGAAAGTTAATAACGCATCTATGTACAACCTATCTGACTTTCCTCAAGAGTTGCTAGGTGTTGCAGTCTTACAGGAAATGTTTTAGGCACCGTCTTGGTTCAGTATGCTTGACAAAAGTACTTAAGAAAACAAAACCGGACCAAAAATGGGGCTCATACGTACAGAGTAGTCCCAGACTACTATACTTCCTGGACAACATGTTCTTAAATATGGGTGTAAATTAAAATTACACTGTACAATGTGGCTAAAAAGAAGACAATAAGAAAAAAATGTTTAACACAAACACTTCCGTTTTCGCTGTAAAGCAAAGCCCCTGAAATGTCTGCTTTATAAACCTTGAAAGGGGATAGATAATTTCTTTTCTTTACAAACACACACATATGAAAGCAGTGTATGGAAAAATATGCTTATTTAAGTTGATAAAAAATGATTTTCAGAGCAACAGAGAGCGAGAGAGATGAATGTGTGAAGTGAGCACTGTTATAGACGTGTTTTACAACAGAAATTTCAGTTTAGATGTAAAGTGACTGAGTCGGAACAAAGCACACAAACAAAATAATAATATTAATAATGTTTTGTGGAACTTTAGGCATTCCACACAGGAGGTGATATCAAAACTGTATTGGAATGTGGCTCTGAATATTCAGGCCTTCATCAGACGCTGGTACCACAGGGGAAATGGCTCCAACTGGATCAAGGAGAAAGTGACAAATCAACCACTTTTTCCGGGAAAAGGACACGGACTAAAATCCATAGTTGTAAAGGAAGTTAAAAGGTAAGTCAGTTACAGCTGACATATACATGTAATGACAAAGGACACGGTTCCTCTGAGGGGCGAGATACAGGCAGGAAAACAAAGTCCCCTTTATGATGTCATTAACAAGGCTCCCGTGCTGTCTGAAGATGTCACAAGATGCGCTCTTGCATTTTGATGTCGCTGTAAATAGCGTCTCTGTTTTCTGATGAGATACTAGATGATTCTTGAGTGCTTATGATATTATCAGAAGAGCCTTGTGTTCCTATTAATAGTCTTCATTTTCCGTGTTGGTGATTATGTTGTGTTCTGATGATGTGTCAGCGATTTCCTGTGTTGGTTTTAAAAAAATGTCCTTGATGATGATATGTTTACCATGCCTCTGTGTAGCGAACATCCACTTCCTTTAGGTTGGGTAGTTTGGCCTGTGAAAACATTTAGATATAACAATGTTTAATGCATTTTACACAAACAGTGATGTTCCTGGCTTAACATCCTTTATTGTTCCTGGAACAACATTCCTATCAGCCAATCACACCTCTCTGGTTTTAGGGTCAGTTCTATGATGGATTAATAGCAATGTTTCAGAAATGTTCATTCAGGAACCTTATGATAAATCACACTGTGAATATAAAAGCCTCAAAACTGTTGACTTTTAGTAGAAGGACTACAACAAAAGAAGAGTTATTAGCTCTTTGCTATTATTAGCATTCGCAAATGTAATAACAAAAATGAGTTGGACAAACACACTGCCCTATTATTGGCTGTGCCAAACAGATTTTCCCCACCCCAAACTCACGCCATTGGTTGAATCAATGTTGCTATGCTGGGCTGGTTGGAGTACTTACAACAGAGTAATTTATAGCAGCCCAGATGGGAGATTTTTAACATTATGAAAATGACACACTTCACCTATGAATTTAAGCTTCAATCCATAAATAATCATCTCTCTTACCTTCAGGTCCTCATAAGTGTCCGCAGAGAGTTTAGTACTGTTCATATTCAAACTGCACAGGCTCTTCATTGCTGCAAAAAAAACAATATTAATATTTAATTGTATTACATATAACTTAAAACATACCATAAATGTACTGCCTACGGTGAATGCTCTTTGACATCCTAACAAATTGTGAATGTTACACAGACAACAGACTCTCTAATACAACAAAGATACTTATAATTACGCATTGTTATTGACCAAAAACCTAAAACATTAATCCAATCATTTTAGATTTTAACAGTAGCTGTTTCTGAAACAGTTCAGTATGTACAGAGCTGGAAAACATGGTGACTGAAGATAAGATCAAAGATTATAGAATTAACAAGATGCCGCAGTGCTATTAATATGAAAGTTCAACACTAGTCTCTAGTGAAGGAAACGCCCCGCCTACTCGCAGAAAGAGCCAATCATCAATCGCTAAACTGTAACTTTCTCTGGGGGAGGGACGCTGTACAGTGTTGATGAACTTCACAGTCTTAACGTATGCGCAGTAGCTGACGTGATCTGTAAAACTTGCTTTAATAGCACAATTTGAGGTCAAGAAACAGAATAAGTGGTGAAGTTGATGTCAGGTTTAATAGTTGGTCTGATATAGTGTTTTGTTGTGATCTTAGCTAGTGATTTTGGAGATATCTGTCTTTCCCCATTCAAGAACATAGGACTTGGTTTTGTATGACCAAAATAGCTGACTGGAGGTGTTGCAAAGACGGCTGCTGAGTTTGGGGACTTCTTTAAAGAGACTTTGATAAGATGTGTAGGTCTGTTCTTACAGCTGAGGGAGAGAAGGCCGGCGTCTGTGACAGGAGTCTCGCATAAGTTCAGAACCTGCAGACAGGCCAGGTGCTCTGACAGCAGACGGAGCCCGGCATCCCCGAACTGAGAGAGAAACAATGCAAACCAATCAATAAACAATTACCAAAGATAAAAAAAAAGAAAAACTGAGCAACAACAATTGCTAATGTGCTTGACTTTTAAGAACAATAAACAAACAAATTAAATCAGAAGAAAGCCATTAACTAATGGACAAAAATGTGTATGGAAAAAGGCTTATCGGAATGGTGCTGACTTGTTTCAAACACACATAGCTGCTTGTTCATGTCCACACTTGATTAACCAACAATATTAGAGACATTCTTTGGGACTATGGAATTATAGGATTATACAACTGGCAGAACTAAAGAGAGAAAGGCGAGACCTGGGTGGACCACAGGTTGAGCTGTTTGAGGGACGGCAGTTTGATGAGCTGTTCTGCACAGGCACTGGTGACGTTGGTGAAGGCCAAGCTGAGGTTCTCCAGGTTCCCAAAGGAACCGGAACTCAGCAGACGTGCCAGGTCAGCATCCTAAAGAGAAAAATTCATGTTGAAGAAAATGCTTGATAAAGGTGCTACATTTAACACCCATGAAACACAAGAGGCCATAATTCCAAGAATCAGAGGGGATGCAATTTATACACACACACACACACACACACACACACACACACACACACACACACACACACACACACACACACACACACACACACACACACACACACACACACACACACAACAGTTCTGTACACAAACACACACACACACACACACACACACAGTTCTGTACACACACACACACACACACACACACACACACACACACACACAGTTCTGTACACAAACACACACTTACTGTAGACTTAGAGGGCAGAGTGAGTCGAGTAGGTCCTCCTTTTCTTTGCTATAGAGAAAGAGAAACAACAGTGAGGTCTTGTCCTAGTCTTGCAGTTTTTACTGTAAACACCAGGTGGCACCTAAAAGTGCATTCAGTGCTCGATACACAGGAAATTTGTAAATGGGTCAGTTCTGTGGAAACTGGAGCACTGCGCTTGCCCTGTGACGACACAGTAATGACTGTGCAGTGTCGATTATGGAAGCCTGTGCACACCAGTGTTGATCTGTGAAACTGGCTTGTACACTCACCAGTTCTTTAAGCTCTCTCTGCCTGTCGCACAGCTGCTCATACATACGCAGGCCGACATGGGTGCTCTCCAGGGTGGAGATGATCTGTAGCTGAGTGTCCTTGTTCTCGATGATGTTATACTCCAGCATAAGACACAGGATCTGCTCAAAACACACAAACACAACATGACTGACACATTCTACATATTTTATGACAGCACAGAGTTTTTGTAAACCCCAGTGAGCTGCCTTACAGCCTACATAGGTGGCCTTCTAAGTTGGCATCCCAACCCAAAGAGAATCTCATAAGGGACTTGTTTTATTATTGGGGTACTTATCACAATGCATTCTGGGATTGCCAAATCTGCAAAGGATACACACAATGCTGCCACCTATGACTGCTGGACAAATGTAGTCTCACAGAGCCAGTCATTTGCCAATTGGCAGTTTATTCTGGCCAAAAACTGCCCACTCAGAAGAGTGAGCAGTGACCGGCCACAATTTTATTTGTTTACACATTTTTTTAGGGGCTGGCACCTCAGTTCCTGTGTTGCAGACTGGAACTGCTTATTGTCAGCTTGTTTTTGCCATTTTTAAGCACAACATGCACCAGACTAGCAAAAATTTGGTGTCTTAAAAAAGTAGCATAATTCTGCAGCCCACTTTCATTTTTAAGTCTGTACATGACGTCTAAAAATGTTACCATGGTAGGTACCCAGCCAACAATTTTAGGTTGTAAGAACGTTTCCCTAACATTTATTAAGTATCAAAAACATTAAAATGTTATTTTGATTTTTAACACTGTTAACAGGTGTTGTATTAACGTTATTGCCTGCTTATTATTATACTTTTTAATTCTGTAATGTTTCAAACATTTCACTAACAACATAAGAATAACCTTTTTGATATATATGATATATAACTGTAAAAAAAGTTACTAATGTTACTGCAAGAATGCTTTCTGACAACTCTGAAAGAACTTTTAGAGAACGTTAGCCAACATTCCCTGTGAGCTGGGTAGCTTGCCAAATTTTGGAACAAAGCCAGTCAGTCAAAGGTACCTCCACCATAGTCTGGTTCCCCCGCAGAGCTAAGAGCATGCAGGGTCCCAGTTTATTTTCAGCCAGTGACAGGAGAAACTTCTTCGTCTTGTAGCAAGAGCCCATCAGAATGTGGACCTGTGGGAATGAAAGACATTAGATCATAAAAGTAGATGCAGTGGCTAGACAAACTTAAGACTAAACCAAGAAAGACGTCTCGTATTTCATGCGAACGCTGTCATACCATGCTAGCAAATAACTCTCCGTCATCGTCGCAGGCCACACCCCCCGGGCTGTACAGCTGGAACCAGCCGTCCTTTCCAGAACGCACACTGAGCAAACAGGAGTGGACCTGGGAGAGACACGCACATGCATACACATTCACAAGAGTCTCAGGCTAACAAGCCATTGTTTGTCAAGTCTACAGTCACAATATTAAGCAAGCATTCCGGTTAAAATATAAACCAAACAACACCCTTTCTGTAAACTAGTGTTTCCTTGTCTCACCTCTTGTCTGGGGTCTTCTGCAAACCTCTGAATGACATATTTCAGCTCTCTGTTAAAAACATAAAAAACAGGTTTATTTAATGACACCTAACATGTGATCTCAGCCTTAACACTTAACTGGTAAGTGTAACATTTAACTAGGACAAGATCATTACTCAGATGTCTGGTATCATAAAGACTTATTTAAAGGTATAGTTCACTCAGAAATAAAAATGTGTCACCATTTGGTGCCCCTCATGCTGTCTGAAACCTATTTGACTTTCCCTCTACCATGTAGCACAAGAATTGTACAGGTTATTTTTCTCCATGCTTTCAATGATAAAGCACCATAAAAGTATCATGAAAGAAAGTCACTATGACTCTGTACGCCAAGTCATCCGAAATCTTCTAACTCAGATGATCATACGAGTTCACAACCCACTTAAAAGACTTGCTGAAATGCTCAGACTGTTCCTCACACAAAGCTACTGACAGGACTTTATGATACTTTGTTATGCTTTCAAAAATTTCTGAAACTTCACAGTTCCAGTCCTTCTTCGTTACACAGAAAAGAAAGCCTGGGAAATTCCTTAAAACTTCTTCAGTTCTACAGAAGAATAAAGTCAACCGGGTTTGGAATAACAAAGTTTCAGTAAATGATGACCAAATTTTCTGTAAACTATTCCTTTAATTTGTTTGGAACAGAAAACGTTCCTTATTTCTTATTTAAAAACTTTTACCTCTCTACTACAAAAAAAACTACTCTACAAAAAAATGTACTTTCTGTTTGCTGAAGCCAAATGAAGCCGAACTGAAAAATTAGACCTGGCCCGTTTATAATAAATCATTATTATAAACTTACCGTTGTGAATCAGGGAAAGATAACGAGACCCATTAAACACTGATCTGTCATGTACTTGCTCAATAACTGATTTTTGTATATTTTTACCAAAAAAAGTTACAATTGCAGTTTTAAGAATCTCTCTGTTGTTCTGTATACAGCAAGAGCCTTATGGCCATCACTTACTTTGTAAATTTGGCATGCGCGAGGGCCCTGGAGAGAAGACAAAACAAACACAAAATTAAGCGGTGTCATTTTTACATTAATTACACATGTTGCTTTATTAGCCTGTATGTAGGTGTGCTTGCCTCGACACGCATAATGTTACAATTTCAAATTAAAAGTGTCGTGTGCAAGTCTGCGAGGACTTCATCAAGCAATCTGCATGTGTGTCACATGCGCTCTGGGATGCGTCTGCCTGTTGTTAACATTTTCTAATGAAGGCTGGAAGCTCCGCGTGGCGTACGAGCGCAGGTGAGCCCCCCCACCTGTGGCAACTGCAGGGCTCTGTAGGAGACCTGTAATGATGGGTCCCGTCCTGCAGGGCCAATTACAGGAGCCCCAGAGGCCTTGAGACACTTCTCTAAATACCCACAATCCCACTGCAGAGCCCTGTCGCTACTCGCCCACGTCAGAACACTCCCCTGCACGCCAGCCCTCTTGAGACCCACCCACTCCATGTACACAGAGGGCTTTTCTCTCGCTACAAGAGTTGAAGAGGGATAAAGTAGGCCAAAACGCAATGGCACAATGGCTAGTGACGCGGATATAAACAGTAAAAATTCTGATAAATCAGTAGAGTATGACGCAAGAGCAGCTGATTCCAAAAAAAGCAATTAATATGAACAAAAGAATAAGAAGCAGAGCTGGGTATAAAACACTGATTTTCAATTAACTGTGATTTTCATTTGAATCTGTTCATTCAGATCATGTGTGTATGGCACTCCTAAACATATTAAACACTTAAAGGCAGGATAGGCGATTTTTCTAGAAACAATTCTTGTTATGCTGGTTGAAAGTGTCTCACATCCTGATAGCAATCACCATAAAATGTTCGTCCAATCATAGCCTTTGGTCAGAATGCAATATCAGAAGAGCACTCTGAACGGGCCGGATCTTATGATTTCAAAGCTAGCTTGCTATTTCAAGCCTCTCCAAACTGGCCTACCCTACCTTTAACTTAATGCTTCCCATACTATGCATTATAATCACATATTTTTACATGTAATTATATTCATAATCAACAGCCTGTTGATTATTGCAGCTGAAATATTCGAACATTAATCAGTGCTGAAACAAATCAAAATGAATCAAATCATATTAAATCCAAATTCAATGGAATCATAAATTACACTGTATCCATATGTGAATTGAACCCAGAATATAATCAAATCAGTCCAACCCTAGAGGCGGAGGCTCTTACTCTTTTGGGAAGGGGATTGGTTGAAGCAGGCTGGCCAGTGCAGGTCTCCAATCATCATAGTCTGATCTGTGGAGAGAAAACAGCCAGAGGGGAAATTAGAAAATAAGATACATTAGCGATGAGACCAGGGAAAATAGGAACCTTTATGTAAGATGGGGCAATGGCTATTGCTTAACATAAAATCTGAAACCTGCCACGCCTGCTGTGATGTGCAACTGAAGTTTTAGCAGAAGCATCAGATGGAGGTGATAATGGCTGAAAACACTTTCAGTGGGTTTAATGAAGAAACAAAGTGGTTCGTATAAAAAAAAAGAGGCTGGTCTGAGGTCATTTGAAAGTTAGCACATGGTCAAGTCCATTTGTTAGTTTTTTATACCAACCCTCCTTTGTATTACTGGGCCAATGAGAAACTCTACATGCCACCTAAGCACTACTGAACATAATAAACTGGTTTTTGGCTCTGTGATGGCAGCTTTTACCTCTGCCATGTGGGCAGATTTAGCATCCATTACTGCCTAGTGCATTTTTAGTGGTTTGGCAAGATCACTACCTAATTAAAAACTTAATGTGTTCTGACTGGTTTCCCAGCATCTGCAATCTGCCATTGGTTGGCCAAACAGATAGTCCCACCTCCAAACTCAAGTCATTGGTTTAGTCAATGTTGCTGTGTCATACTTGTCAGGTTGCTCAAATATGTTTTACTGTACTTAGTGACTCTACTTATTAGGCTGGAATAGGAGCATGCATACTCGCTACAAAAAGTACATACTTCATTTTTAAATAAGAAACAAAGGCTGCATGTCAAATAATCAGGATAGTAAACATGTACAAACATACTTCATACAACAACAGAGAACAATTCAGGGCCGGCACACTCACAGCATCTTGAGGATGAGAGCGAAACAGCCCAGCACTCTGTCAGCATGTGCCGGCAGCTGAATGGACAGGGCGTTGAGCGCGGGGCTGACCAGTAGACAGTCGATCAAGTTGGGCTCATTGTCGCCCTCTGCTGGGGCCTTGTGCAACGTGTTTGCGGTGTTGTTGTTGTTACGCTCCAGTTCCACGAGGATCTCGCTGGAGTTGACGATGGAAGGTGGGGGTGGGAGTGGCAGGGTGGGAGGCGGGGACAAGGTGGTGTTCGGGGGTGGAGTGGGCGGCTCAGGCCGCAGCAGACGCAGGGGCATGGGCGGTTTCCTCTCGCTCTGCTGCTGACAACCATTCCGGATCTCCTTTAGACTGGGAGAATTATCCCGACTAAGAGAGAGAGAGAGAGAGAGAGAGAGAGAGAGAGAGAGAGAGAGAGAGAGAGAGAGAGAGAGAGAGAGAGAGAGAGAGAGAGAGAGAGAGAGAGAGAGAGAGAGAGAGAGAGAGAGAGAGAGAGAGAGAGAGAGAGAGAGAGATTTGCATGCACTGTCACACACAAAAAACAACTGTTTATTTTTACTACAAACTTGCAGTTAATCTGTGGCGAATTTGCAACAAGCAAAACAAATAAGCTGCAAATTTGTGCCAGCTGTTTGCCGGTGGTGAACTTGTAGCAAACTTTTGGCAACGATGGAAATTTGGCCACTACCGGCAAACAGCTTTGTAATGAACATTTGGCAAATATTTGCCACTGATGGTATAAAGGCAAACAATAAACAATCAGTCACAGCTTTTAAACTTGTGTAAAATAAATACTGATTTAATTGATTTCAAATTCATTTGTTATAGGAAAATCTTGTAAACAATATTCAACAATCAAACACAAACTTTCAATTAACCACAAAATGGCTGATTTCCTGCAACAAAGTTCACTCAGACTATTTACATGAAGGTGCCACATAGTCACTACCTTGTTTGTTCAACAAGTAACTAGTTATGGAAAGATTCAAACAGCCCTAAGAGAGTGAATGAAACACAGTGAAGAAATAGGGAACGTGAAGGCCTGGGGAGTTAGATTTGACTCTCCCGAGGTGATAAGGATCATGGAAACTTTTGATAATAGTTCCTCATTTCTCTCAGGTAGGTTCTCCACGGCCCAGAATCTTGAGTGATGACACAAACAGGACATGTGAGACCAACAATGTCACTACGGGTACGTCAGTGTTGTTACGAAAAAGTGTTTGGAAACAAAGGCTCAACTATTTTAAGAAAATTTAAAAACCAGCATGGAGGCTAAGGCGCCTTGGAGGCTGGCAAATTTGATTCGTAGAAATGTTTTGTGCTCGGGTCTCAGGGGTTCACGATATCTCATGGGAAAACTGTTGAATAAGACGTACCTGTTGATGAACTCTTCGTAGCATGAATAGATGGCTGCCAGGCACACTGCCACGAGATTGGGGAGCACCCGAGGATGAGGGCACTGTCCAGTGGGACCATGCATGCTGAAATAACACATCAGAAAAAGGTCAGGTTCGTAACTCCTTTGTCCAAACACACACTGAATGACAGCCAAAAGAAAACAAAGCTGTAACAGGAAGTAACAATGCAGGGTCTGGTCCTAAACAGACCATTAAAATGACACGGCCTGACAGATAAAAGGATATTACAGTTTGTGTACATATGAAGGCCTGTTCTTTGTACATCAGTGAGGTGGAGCCAAAATCAGATTACTTTACACCGTGTCCCAACCAAGCACGACGCGACAACATTCTGGCGGTGTGCAATTTTTATGTCCATGCTCAAAGTGAACTTGCTCGTTGCAACAAAATCACAGCCAATCAGAGCATGAGTACAAGTTCTCTGTTCCGATGCACTGCAGTTCAACAGCGTACAAATACAGGCATACTTTGTGTACTTTCCTGACTCCCTTGATGCTGTTCCAGAGAACAAACTTTTCCTTGTGGAACTTGAGGGCTATTTCCCAGCTAACAATTTTAGGTTGAAAGAACGTTTCCATTAAGTAACAAAAATGTTACAAATGTTATTTTGAAAGTCTCAGGAACGTTGTATGAACATTATTGATAGGATTAAAGAACATCATTCAAATGTAATTTGAAATCATTCAAAAAATAATTCTGTAACATTTTTAAAATGTTCCACTAACAACTTCGTAGTGTGTTGCTTGGTTAGGGCAGAAACTTTAGGATTTACCTGGGAAGCCTTTAGCGTTTGGACAGGGATGTGTGAAAAATGTCTCTCACCTGTGAATGAACTTCTTGACCACTTCCATGCCAGCATTCAGTTCGTTCAGAGCCAAAATATACTCCTGAGTAAAGAGACGGAGTCTGGGGCATTTCCCAAAGTCCTAGAATGAAGAGATAAGAGCGAGCATGAATCAGTCAACAACAGCAGTGGTGTGAGAAGTAAGAGGCACGTCTAGGAAGCGTGAACACACACCATGTTGTGTTTCAGGATTCTTTGTACCACAGGAGTGAAGACTTCAATCACCACCATTGACCGAGGACGCTCCCTACAGTGCTGCATACAGAACGTAACCATAAGATATTGTTACATATATTAAACCATCATAGTCATAACTTCTTCACATCCAGATTGCAATCACCAAGTAAATTATCTAAATATATTTATATATTTCTGTGGAAGACACAGGACCATTTAATGTTTGTCCAATCAGTGCATTTGGTCTAAACGCAATGATAAGATGTCCTACTTGCTTGTCCAACTAGGTATGCGTTCATGTGTTAGGGGAGGTGTGGCTTTAGAGAGCTAAAGGCTGGGCACTATGACTAAAATCTTATATCACGATATGAGTCATTTTATATCATGGTAACGTTTCGTGATTTTATACAATGAGCAAGCCTGTGCTATTTTTAATTTCCTATTTTTATGTAGAGAATTAAATATTTTATGAATGCCATTGCATTTTAAGACACTTTCTTGTGTCATCAAACTAATCAAAATACTATTTCATCTCTTCAGTACTTTTTTTTTTAAGGACAGCCACAACTATAATCAGGCTCACCTTGCAGAAGAATTCACAGAGATCAGGAGGCGGGTGGTTATTCTCCAGCAGGGGTGCGATGGCCTACAGACAGATTCAAACTGTTAGTCACCTTCCAAACAGACGTGCAGAATCTTGTTGCCTCTCATTCACATTTTCAGGAAATGCATAACCTTCATTGGCTGGTCCGGCACAGCCGCTCATGCATATCCCGTTTCTATGGTGTTCTGCCACATTTTCAAATCAGTTTTATTCTCGAGTGTTATATTATATAACCCTTTCTTTGTTAGCAGAGGGTCTCATGTGCTCTTATGTGAAACTTGCATCTTCATTTGTCTGAAAGCTACTGACAAAAAGCAAACTCACTCACCATAATGATGTTCTCGTGGTCCTGAGCACTGAGGTTTGTGTTCTGGGAAGGAAGTGACACAAATGCAATGTTGAAAATTCATTGGCCAGCAGTGACTCAACAACCAGCAAGTCTCGCTTTTAAAATGTTAATGCTTTTCTTAGGACAAGCTGTGTGATTCAAGTAAATAAAACGTCGTGACCACAGGCCTTCGAGAGACCCGATCTTAGAACTTTTAAAACCCTCCGTAAGTCACAATACTCTGTATTTGGTGAGACTGAAAGTAAGAACAATATCTTCATCCACGATTTAAAGGGCAGATGCAACAAAATGTTCCCTGTCTGTGATCGCTCACAGATCAAGGAAGATCTTTCTTGTGTAGCAGATGAAACCTCTGGCAAAACAATTAAACAATGCCAGATTGGAGGTGTCCTCAAAAGAAAAGTAGCACATAAACAAAGTTTTAGGGTTAGTGTGTATACTAGTAACCTTAAAGCTACAACCCACTTTTTGGGTTCAAAATGAACAAAAATCAGTTACTGAGCAAGTACACAACAGATGAGTGTTCAAAACAGTCCCCATACCCACATTCACAATGGTAAGTTTATAATAATGATTTATAATTTGAACTGTTGGGTCCAATTTCCCAGTAAATGTCAGTTTGACTTTATTTGACTTCAATATTCTTAAAGTAGGTAAAGTAACCTGCAATTTTATGTTTCAGAGATGACGGTAGAGAAGCAAAAGTTACAGATTGCAGCTTTAACTAGATTTGTAACTTTCTGAAGGCACATGTGATTGTTTGCATGCAGTGTACTGGGCACCCATGCAGTGATGCCTGCCATGACAACTTGCCCAGTATTTGCTAAACCTTTGCTAAGATGCCCTGAGTGGTTTCTAGGGCTTTGCTATGTAGTTGCTTATTTCCCCAAATCAGATTTGTAAAATCTGTCTTTATTATAGACTGTCCCATATATATGGTTTTCACAAATCCCTTAAATCTATGGATTACATCTATGTAAAAGTACACCTCTCCTCGTAAGTAACACAGAATTTTGGGTGGAAAACAATTTTATATAATTGCCTTAGCAACCATTACTAATTAGTCTTACTTAATAACAATATTGATACTATGTCTCACTAAATAGCTAATGACCATGATACCCCCTTATTTACAATGTTAAAAGAAAAGTTCAACCAAAAATGAAATTTAATAAACATTGTTTATTAATCCTCATGTCATTCCAAACCTAACTTTTTTCTGTGGAGCACAAAAGATGATATTTTGAGAAATGCAGTGGTTTTCTGTCCATACATTAGAAGTCAATAGGTGCCACTGTTGTCTGGTTACCAACATACTTAAAATATTGTCTTTTGTGTTCCTCAGAAGCAAAAACGTCATACAGGTTTGGAATGACATGAGGCTAAGTAAATGAGGGAAGAATTTTCATTTTTGGGTGTACTGTCCCTTTAAGTGTGAACAGAATGTAACTGGGAGTGTGTGTGACGTACCTCAGCCAGCAGGGTGGAGATGATGTGCAGTGGAGCCTGATGGATGGAGTCATCCTGCAAAGGTGAGGTCAGGGCCATGTCCACCAGAGATCGGATCTCCTTCAGAACCACATCCCATCGGCTCGGGTTGTTCAGCACCTTGCGGTACTTGTAAATCTTTTTCTACGAATGAGTCAATGGCAGACGAATAACCCAAATTACACACTCTCACCTTTTCACCAATGTCACCAACAGTTATGAAACTAGCACAGTTTCAATGCAGTGGCGGTTATATATGCAGTAACAGCTGTTGAACTACATTATAGCGCATGGTGTGTCTGTAAATTTACACCGGCACGAATCGTGGTAATGTGGGTTGTGAATTCGGTGCCGATTTATTTTCCTGATTTTACCTGATTTGGTTACTTTATTCAGACACTTGATGTTTGGATATCATTGCACTTCATATCAAACCAAGTGGAATTATAATATAAAATTTACAGCACAAATACGCCTAACCATATGCTATTGAAAGTCTCTTCACATCCTTATATCAATCACTAACTATAGTGGTATATATTTATGTATTTTTATATCTTCTGTGGAAGACACAGGACCATAAAAAGCTTGTCCACCTATTGTTTTCGGTTTAAAAGGATGTGAACTGTTGCTTTAACTATTGCAATGACAGTCACTTTAAATTGTGACGCTTTTTTGAGTCACTGAATGTATACAAAATGCTACTTTCATGTAAAAAAGCATGTCAAATGTCATTCGGCTGATAAGCTTTGCAGTTCTAGGCTTTCAAAACACTCATGACTTTACCTTCCACTGTATAGAGTGAAACCACTGGTCCCGCAGATAGCTGTTAGCAGCCTGTGAGTGCAGACAAATATTCAAAAAATGAGTAAAACCGAGATGATGTTATGTTGCAACATAAGGGTAATGAAACTTTGAAGGGGATGATGTTACCTGCAGAAGGACTGTCCCTCCGGGAAAGCTGAGCTGGACGCAGTATTTGGGGGCATTGTCCCAGGAAAACAGCTGCAGGTCTTCTATGGTGCTATAAGACAGAGGGGCCTCCATATATCCTGTGGGCTGCAGAAACAGGAAGAGGTTCATATTTGCCGCAACACTCAGAAACAGACAAACCACAGCCGTAAAGCACCTTTGCCATGACTCGGGGCTTTAACACACCTCTCAACGCAAGAGTCATGCACCCTACGCTTTAACCTTTCACTGAACGTCTTATATACCTTTATACCAATTGTTAATCATTGGTTGCACTTTGATTAAGCATGCTCCTGCACTGACAGTTTAAACTGCAATCTGTAACTTTTTTATCTGACAGATCAGTGTCAAAACAACTCCTACAATCTAATCTGAGCTGTTTGTTCTGATATCCCGGGAAATGTCAGTTTGGCTTCATTTGACTTCAATGTACGTAACGATATGTATGTAATGTAACCTGCAATGTTACGCTACAAACAGAGATGGCGACAGAGAGGCAAAAGTTGCAGACTGCAGCTTTAAAATGCTTTAAATTTATGATTCAGGCCATTGTTCTTTGATATGTTGCTTAACGAATTGTGAATAACTCATACATCACTGGTTCCTCAAAAGTAATGTATATTTACTGGGAATTTAGGGTTCCTCTTTGCTTCTCTGTGAAGTTCACATCACTCTGGTAGCTTCTTTATTTGCATTTCTTTGCCACACGGCCTGTTATAGCTTATTTCTCAGTTCCACTCCTGACTGAAGTGCTGTGGTCACATGACCTCAAATGTCAACAGACTGTTCCCTCTCTCCTTCCCTCTACAATAGCACACTGCGGCTATTCCTTTATTAGCCGCCCTCCCTCCTCCGTAGCCCAGCAACAGGCTCTTCCATTATTAGGGCCACCCTCCCTCCACGTTTGCACAAACAGGCTATTGCTATTTGTGCTGCTCTCCCTCTGGACTCAAACCTAACCACAGTTCCTGTATTTGTGTCAGCCACCCAACTGAGAAGAGCAAACAAACTGCTCCTTTCGTTCACTCATTCTCTCTGTCTCAAACAAACATGCGGCTCGCTCGTCCCTGTATAACAGAATAAACCAGGCCTGTCTTTTATTTACATCCCCCATTCATAGGTAGATGGAGCAACTGGCTTTGAGACGCACAGTTTGCAGAGGGAAGCTGGTGTGTTTTCTTTCTGAAGGGTTGGTGATAAGTATCTTTTCTATGATATCTCATGGTTAAAGTAATCAGCCACACGTGTGCTGTTTGTGCTCGGCTACAGGCTTCAGAACACGTGCTGAAAACGGAGATAACCCAGCTAACAGAGAACGTCCAAAGAATGTTGGCTAATATTAAACCATAAAATAAAAAAAAGTTCTTGCCAGCATTCTTTTAGTAACATTGGTAGAACATTTTTAACATTAGTTAACATTAGTAAGTTTGTCAGTGGAACCATTTTTGCATAACGCTATTCTAACCATGCGATACTGTTAATACAACATGGACCTGGACGTTTTGAATGTTCCTAGATCGTTTTAAAAATGTTTTTGTTTTTAAAACGAGGTCTGCTTGCCATAAAGTCATAGTCATCACAAAGTCGAGGTAAATATGTCACCAACAGGGTTTATATACAGTTAGGGGAAAACCTCTTTAGAAGGTTGTCATAGCTACAATATCCTGTATGACGATAGGAGAACTTGCGTTGAGCTTTATGTTCTGTCTGTCCTGTTCCTTTCTCTTTCTCTCTCTCTCTCTGTCTGTTTCTCTCCAATTCTCTGTTCCAAGAAGCCCTCCGTTTCTTTCTTCCTTCATCTCATTGAGGCTGTTTTTCATGGTGCAATTCTTCCTTAAGGAGGAGTTGAATAGCTCTCCTCTCACCATCGCTATGTTGCCATGGAAACAAAGAGATGAAATAGAGACATATGTTTTTTTTTTGTTACCAAGGAGATCCAGATGGAAAACAATGAGGAGAAAAACATCAGTGTGTTCAGGTGGTGTCTCTATAACTGACAGACTGATGTTGAAAGAAGAGAGAGAGAGAGAGAGAGAGAGAGAGAGAGAGAGAGAGAGAGAGAGAGAGAGAGAGAGAGAGAGAGAGAGAGAAAGAGAAAGAGAAAGAGAGAGCAAGCTCCTGTCATTGATGTACTTACTGAGCCATAAGTACACCAAGCATATCAAAAGCAGGTATGAAATCAGCAATTCTACAAAAACACAGATTTCACCCGTGGTTGACGGATGTGGGTTTTAAAATAACTTATTCTGACATTTCTCTTAAAGAGTTAAACGTTCCAATCAAAGGAATAGCCAATTACATTCGAACTGTTTTAATGAAAGAAGTCAAATACATTAAAAGGGCATGTTTGAACAAAATAAACACAAACAAAGAGTGACATTTAAACATTTACACTGATTTGCACTAATATCACAATACATTGTAATGAATGTCACTTTATTCCAATAAGCAATATGATTCAAGACAAATGCCATGTCGCAGTGACGCACACTTATCACTTATATATCACTTGAATTCAATTAATTAAACTGGTAGTTTGAACAGTCACAAAAATGAATTGAGTTTAAATCGGAAACACTATTTAACATGTTTGAGACAAGGATGGACTATAAAACGACACGTATAAGCCAATTCATCAGCCTGGCTATATTTGAATCGATTTTTTACTAAACCTCAAACCTGGAACTGGAATTAAAACATTGGTTTAACAAAAACGGAGCCTTCAGAAAAGCTTAACATTTCCCATGTTTTTGCATAATAGTACTAGCACATGCAAATTTTGTGTAGACAGTGCAAAAATCAACCGCACAGTTACGCAAAAGTTTCAACAATACGCTCTCCCCCAAAGTAAACACAGCTCTTTCAGCTAAATGCTTTACTTACAATATAATCAACAGCAAACCAGACCAGATACCTAAAACAAGCCAGAAAACGCAAGTCTCCAACCAGCAAAGCCATCGTTACAAACATTATGAACAAGCACACTAAACAATCATCATTTTACAAAGATATAAAACACTCAAAGCAACAGAGGAACTCAGAGCTCACCTATTGAACAGTCAAGTAGGACTAGACCTCTAGACTACACAACACTAAATCCCCCAAAGACATCTGGCTTCAATTAACTGTATATCTGTTCAACTATGTGAAATAACAAACCAAAAATGCATCATTTATGAAATCTAGTCCAAAGAAATGCTCAGTATGTTAGAAAAATACTGCCGTGCGATGCACAATGCTGGCAAAATAAAGTCAGATTGTCTTAAAACTGGTTTTCACAGTACAGTATTAATACACAACAATCTTGAGATACTAAGTGATATTTTTCTGATTGTAACGCAGTCATTGGTCTAATTCCTTGAATAGGTTACATTTCAGACTGCCGTCCCCATTCATATGCAAACCTCAGCACACATCTGATGACCTTACACGGCAGCAGGAAATTGCGTGTCAGGTGTCTACATTACGGATGTGGCTGCGTCAATTCTGTTTCTAAACCTCAACAGCCAGCAGCAGTCTAACAGATGAAGAGGTCACACATAATCAGCACAACTGATGTCACATGATACATCTGCCATTTTAATGATACAGCTACAACAATTAAAGCCCTCCCCCTACGATACAATTCAGCTGACAAGTTTAGGCTGTAAGAACATTTTCATAACGTTTCCATAAACTAAGAATTTCATTTTGAAAGTTCTAAGAAAACGTTGTTTAAAGTCCAGTTGTTTAGACGTTGTATTAACATTATTGCTTGGTTAGAACACTACTCAGACATTTTTTAATTCTGTAATGGTAACATTCCACTAACAACTTAAGAATAACGTTTTTGATATATATGATACATAACGTTAGAAAGAAGATCTACTAACAGTATTGCATGAATGTCTTTGACAACTTTGAGGGAACTCTGAGAGAACGTTATCCAATGTTCTGAGAATTTTCCCTGTTAGCTGGGAATCCCCACCAATGAATGTAATGCAGTTACAGTAAAATGCATCATAGCTGTCCTGGCCCAAGGTTTGGTTTTCTGAAAGTCTGGCTGCCATTTGAAGTGTTAAGTGAACAACATTCCCCCAGATGTGGTCACATTTATTATTATATATTATTCCAGAACCAAGGTCTTTCATCCAGTATGATTTGTTTGCCAGAATAGGAGGTAAAATGTTGAAAATTCCATTCCAACATGCCCCCAAACTGCCCCCAAACTGATCATGAGGACGACCACAGACAAAGCCCTATACATCACATCTGGCACTTCATCAAAATATCTCCATAGAAATCTCATCAACATGGCTCCATGTTCACGCAGTCCAGTGCAAAAAACAATGAGTATTTATTCTAAACAAGTAAAATTTCACTTTTCGTACGCCATCTCTCTGAAATACAATAGCATTCTGTACCAATAATGATAAACCTGAAAAATACCACACGAAACAAAGCAGAAAGTATATGCAAAACAGTTAATCTGAAACCCTGCCAATTTTTGAAAACGTCTCCTAATGGCTTTTTCTTTTCTTGTCTTTCTACTTCTGTGCTACAAAAAACAAATCAGCTCCTACATCTCAATTTTAGTGCACTTTTGGATGGCAGTTGATGATCTCAGGGACTCACGATAGTATATGTGCCTGGTCATCATTGTAGACCTGTTTGTTTACCAAAGAAAGCAAGAGTACCAAGTGTTTGTTATCTTCACCCTACTTACTCTGAACTCATCATAACCAGACGCCAGCAACTGTTTAGTTTTGAGTCATCAGCACTGCTCAAAATGCGATGACTCTTTCAGACCGAACTGAACTGTACTGTACGGAGCTACGTTTGTTAACGCGAGCCCTCGAGCTAATCGGAGACAGCCAGCTCGACATTCTTTTCTGTGGATCGGAATAACTCGAAACGCAATTTACCCAGGTGCGCAGTATCTCACCCTGTATCACAAAATATCAAACCACAGCAGTTAAAGTCAGTCGTGCAGCCCTCACCTCGCTGTGTAATGTTTATACAAGAGACGTGTTATGATGTACATGGACAGTGTTCTCATCTGTTACTTAATCTAATTAACAGGACCTGACACGAACGT
The DNA here is from genome assembly GCA_036877525.1 of Chromobotia macracanthus. Lineage (NCBI taxonomy): Eukaryota > Metazoa > Chordata > Actinopteri > Cypriniformes > Botiidae > Chromobotia > Chromobotia macracanthus. The sequence continues at coordinate 3,671,364 of JAZGTH010000067.1, read as the reverse complement.
CAACAATAGACGGCAAGGGCGCTGGAGGGCATCAGCATAAATGTGCCTTTAGAGACCAGAATTGTGATGTCTTTCTATCAAAAGAGTGATGGTACATGTTTATAATGTACCTCCGTTACGCAAATCCGATTACGACTCTGACAGCTCAGAAACGGAGTGAGTCACCTCTTTCATATCTTCATGAGATCACTTTCCACAAAGCCGACTACGCTTATCGAAAGCATGCTATCAAAATGGCAACTGTTTTGTCTTCACTAGCGCAAATGTTCGCAAAACAAAAAAAAACTGGAAAACTGCTGGCGGCTTGGGAAAAATAATGCATTTTTATCATCTGTCAGTAATCAGAATCACCATCATATGCTACAGCTGTGTTCTTTTAAGAACATCAGGGAGAGAGAAAAATGACAACCAAGAAACGGAGGTAGGGGGATAATATTTCCAAGTATTAGATATATCACCTCAAGACACTGTATCAGTTTTCCCATGCCAAAACCAATATTTTTTGTTACATTTTTTACACCATTCAGAGCAAGTCTGTAGCTTTAGGTGACCGCATAAATTATTTCTTTGTATAACCAAGTGAATTCCCAGCTAACAGGGAATGTTCTCAAAACGTTGGCTAATGTTTTCTAAAAGTTCTTTCAAAGTTATCAAAAGTGTTCCTGCAGTAACATTAGTAGAATTTTTATTTAATGTTAAACATTACTTATCAAGAATAGCTTTTCTTATAGTAGTTAGTGGAACAGTTTGGAAATGTTACAGAATTTAAAAAAGCTTGAAAAACATTCTCTTAACCAAACAATAACATTAATACAACATCTAAAAACAACTGGACGTTTTGAACATTCCTACAACCTTAAAAAAACATTTTAACGTTTTTGTTATGTAATGGAAATGTTAGGGAAGCGTTCTTACAACCTGAAATTGTTAGCTGGGTCATTACAATGAAAGACAACAGATCTGAATAATGATACATCAAACAAATAATTGCATTATTGAATTTGGTCCCTGACATCAATACGAAATCAAATCGCCAGATCCCACCTCAGATATTAAACCAAAACATTTCAATTCAAAATTAATCTTAATATCTATAAAAAGGGCTTTTTAATACATACTTCCTCCTTCAGCAAAATGGTTAAACAGTCAACAGAATCACAAACAGGCCTGCCAAAATGAACATTAGCCACAGACAACTACCTCCATTAGCTACGGTCAACTGAACACGGGTCACCAGCTAAACATCTATTAGAGACCATTCAACTACAAGAAAACCGATACTGAACGACAGGACAGCCAGAGTGCAAAGAAATTAATTCACGGTATACAAACATTTATCTCAGTGCTCTGTAAACGCCTTCTAATAATTTAATAACTTAAACCCTTCCAAAATGACAACATATAGGAGCAAACATCAACATACGGTCTGTGTTTGGCTTGGATTAATCTCTGCTAACCTCACAAATCCCGAGGGCTCTTTATTTCCAGAGCCTGGACCTCATCTGATGGTCCGACTGTTGTTAAATAAGCAATCTAATTCAGTTTAAAACATTAATTTCAGGAAGAAGTTATCGGCTAATTTGATCACATCAGAACGATGAAATATAGCAGTAAAAATTAAACCTTTAATTTAATCAGCCATTTGGTGATGGCAGTACTGACTCCACAGGCAGCCCTTCAATACTGCAGCTAACAATTTTTGGTTGTAGGAAACGTTTCCCAAACATTTCCATGAAGTATTATAAACGCTAAAAATGTTATTTTGAATGTTCTAGGAACGTTTAAAACGTCCCATTTTCAGACGTTCAAATAACGTAATTGCTTAGTTTTAAGAAAGTTATTCAAACTTTTATTCTGTAACGTTTTTTAAAATGTTCCACTAACAACTTAAGAATAACAATGTTGATATGCATACGTTTAAAAAATGATCTACTAATGTTACTACAAGAACGGAGAACTTCGAGAACTTTCGCCAACATTGTAAAAACATTCTTTGTTGGCTGGGATGTCCTGCGCTGAACTGGGAGACTCAACATAGCCTGTCAACAGAAGTTACTATACAAGTTACTAACCTGACACAGGCTGAATGTAATAGTCTTATTCACAATGAGTTCAACAATGTGAATGATCCATGGTAACTGGCAATACAGTTTCATATATTAATGCTTTCACAGCATTTACACAGCTAAAATATTGCTTGAACGTACTGTAAGTCACTTAAAAGCATCTGGCAAATGCATAAATATGACTGTTTTTAAAAATAAACAGCATCACGTCAATGCTTCAGGCCTCAAGAAGTCTCTCAGGTGGGTAAGTCCACTGTGATCGTGACGCTGGTTTTCCAAAGACCAGCCTCTGGAGTGCCAATTAAGACATATGTCCTAATGTTTGTGAATATTTAAGCATCAGATGAGGCTTAAAATCATCAGAGGGCTGCGTGACCCAATGTATCAGATTCTAAATAGTCAAAAATATGAAAAACAAGAGAGGTTATAAAAACTCCCACATCACTGAACATCAGTTTCCAATGCAGCATCTTCACTGACACAACCAACCCGAGTATAACACACTTTTACCTGACAGATCTCAACAGATTATGCGTTTTAAATATGGATCATGCACCTGCAAAGGGATCACACATTATTTTAGTAACTCGGCTGACCTAAAAATAACCCTTCATTATTGCAGTCAGAACGAAGCAGGCCCAAAACATTCAACAGGGTTACATGGACACACAAAATGCCCTCAAATTGAGGCCAGCGAACATCCTTTGTGCACAGAAAATGGCAAACACTTCCCTGCACGCAGATTTTCTTTGTTTAGGATTCACACTCCAGTTTGTCTGAATCCTGATCTTTGGCTTCGTCATTATAATGTTATACAGTACGTGGTTTTGAGGACGAAAACACGGCTCGACGACGAGCAATGAAGTCAAGCCTTTCCAAAGGAACATAACCGGAGACATTTCATCACCAAATGACAAACCGCGACGCAATCCGGCGAAACGAATAAACAATGTAACACTGTTAGCGCCATTATGACGTCAAAATGCGTTTCCGGGCCCGTTTCAAACCCGCGATACGGACGCGTTTGCGGGAAAAAAGAGAAACATTTGTTACGTTCGCCGTTACACAACCGGAGCTCATACGCGACACCGACCGGATCTTACCGTGGCAGACACCAGACTGCCGTCCGTCAGGGTGAGATGGTGCGGCTCCCACCTCCGTAAAAATTTGGAGGTGAGGAGCTTACTGAGGAAGGTCCGCGGGTGCTTGACCACGCACACCTGGATGTCTCCTTCCTGGAGCAGTTTGTATCTCATCCCGCTGCTGCTGTGCAGAAGGCTCCTCTTGCTACAGGGCCCCGCTTTGTGGTTGTTATTCCCCTCCGGCAGCGGCGACTGCTGCGCGGACATCTCCCCCAGCAGAGGCTTACTCTCCTCGGACGGATAAAACTGATTGTGGTGCAGTTCGTTTCCCCCGCCGCTCCCGTTAAAATCCATGTTTAACGTGAGCGAAAGTCGACGGTGTCGGATCGGATCAGGTGGATGTCTTCTGATATCGAGGCCGGATAATGGTCGACCCAGCGTTGGGCATATAAAGGCTCAGGCGATCCACCGCGGTTCGACCTCGGTGCTTTTAGTAACAGCGGCGGGGAAAAGAAAACGAGCAAATTGACGCCATTAAACGAGTTCGTCGTGACGGGATGGCAATACGAGGAAGCGTTTGAATAAGTCCTTGTTTCCTTATTGCAGATCCCCAAATAATGTCTTTAGCGTTGCGCGCTCCCCCCTCGTATCCACCGAGCTATTCAATATGTTCGGGCCATTGCCGTATCCATTTCGCCTCTCCGGTGCATATTAATCCCGTTTTAAAACACCAACCGTGAAACAACAACCCGGTAGAAAATCCACACGGTGTTTGGTTCGTTCTTCAGATGCTCGGAGTCCCGGTTCCCGTCGTTTTTCCTCCCTATCTCGGTGGAGGAACCGAGAGCTTCGGCAGGGCTGCGTGGATTGGTCCCGGCTCGTTCATGTGATACCGGAGTGACGTCAATGGGGAGGCGAACGGACGCGCGCCGCGCGTGTCGCTACTGTCTCCGCTGGGTAGGGAGCGCGCATTTCCCCTCTCAAGCAAAATGGTGAAACGAAAGAGGGCGCAGGGTTTATATCATACCGTCATGTTATGGGTTCCTTTGTCACCGAAAATGAACCATCCGTCCGGTGCTTCACAGGGATTCGTAATGCATAACCAGGCCAAAAGAAAAGAAATATAAGCAACCCCTGAATGTGACCTCAATGTTTTTAGATGGGCAGCTTTTCACAGAGGTCACGCTTTTCACCCCAGAAAATGTTTCAGGCTCATGGCTACAGAAAAGCTATTGAACTGCCTGTGCAAGGACAAAGATATTGTTTCGCTTGTGTTTTACTTTACTTGCTTTATAGACAAAACGGATGAAAATATTCAACCTTTAGCTAAAATCTATACTTCACAATATTATTACATCTGGCCTACTGTATGCCACGGTGGTTTATTGTGTAACCTAACAGCCGTCGTAAAATACGATGACTTTTATTGTTTTCCCTCTATTCCACATAGGCGTACATGCTATAAAACGTAGATGCTATTTTTTTACTATTGTGTACAAATGTAAAGCATTACATATTCACAGAATTAAAAACTTTGATATTCCACATGTTGTGCTGTAGTTAAAAGGCCTCAGTCCAACCTTTGTTTAGCTTAAACAGCAATGTCTGAAAATAAATAGGCCCACATTTGGTCATTTGAGGTAGATATTTATTCAACTAGGATATTTCCCTTGACCGCTGTGTCTCATTTCACATTAACTGCACAAGATTTCTTAGGAGGCAGAAGCAAGCGAGGCCACCCACACGCCAAACAAAGACTCAGTCACAAAAATGGACACTCCTCCATCTGTGACAACATTGTTATTGTGCTTGTAATCTTTCCTTACGCATTTGTGGCCCATTTTATCAGTGTGAGCCGTCACAGCGCGGAGCGGATGACCAAAACCAACAGATAATGTTTGTTCACGTATCTTTTCACTAGTTAAAGTTAAATTCAAAACCTTTCATTCAAATAGCATTGCTCAGAGATTGAAAATGAGTTATGAAATGGCATTTCATATCAGCAAGTTAAAGGGAAGTGAGATTCTTATCTTCTCTCTTGTTCTGACTGTTGTGCATTTAGTGAGACAAAATGGTTTTGCTTAATAAGTTTGACCTGGGGTTATCTGACTCTTCTGTCATGGGTTTAGTTTCCTAGAACAGTGATTCCCAACCAAAGTCATACGTACCCCAGGGAATACTTAAACTTTTCACATACAAGTTCAAAATGCACCGATTCCCCTGGTTGCGAGGTACTTTGTTTTAAACGGTCGAAAGATATCAGTTTTAGTTGTTAAACCTATAAAACAGAAATTATGACTTATTTAGACATTCAAGACATTATAATAACTAACTGTGATTAATCTCCTGCTTTGTGATTGCAGAATATACGTGTGTTTTCACCCCCATTATCAGTTGTTTTGAGTTTAAAAGTGACTTTAATGATATGAATGATAATGCTAAATGATATTCAGTATAACATCGGATTTAAAAGGAACACATTTCTGGTTTGGTGCTTCATGAAGAGGTCCTTCAGCCTTACTGATAGGATTACTGGGCTAAATATGACAAGAAGGTTGGGAAACAGTGTATTAGAAGATGGTGCTGGTGGACTGTTGTAAATGAATGCATGCACACCCTCCTTTCCTGATGGCATAGTTGGAGAGGGTGGAACGGCTTAATCTTACGCTGTGTATTCAGCTGACACATTATGTGTGTATAACGTGAAGTCAGTACAGACAATGAGATCATCACCTCGAGGACCTAATACAAAGCTGATTAATCTCAGGAGAACGATCTAAAGCTTCACGTACGCTGCCCTGCCTTTGGCTGACAGCTTTTTCCATGCATGGTTTCCGGGATAAGCATCACAACCCTGCTGGGAATACTGTGGAAATCTCGTGCTGTGTAAGCAACCAAACTGGTTAGTAAGAAAAGCAACCAACATCAGTTGACTTTGCCTTTTAAATCATCACCACCAACCAGTTTCTGAACAAGGAAATGAATCAGGCCTACAAGATCATAGGAAGCCACGAGGCCATTAACGACTTGGAATATAGTCATGTGACTGAGTCTTAGTCATGTGAAAACATAGATAAGTCTTTCGTTTTTATGTGACTGGTGGATTGCGGAGGAACATTCTCTGTACATTGGCATGTTCTCTAAAATTCTCTTGAAGTTATCAAAAACATTGTTAATACAAAAAACTGGATGTTTTGAATGTTCCTACAACTTTGAAAATAACATTAACGTTTATATTATTTAATGGTAATGTTAGGGAAACATTCTTACAACTTAATACTGTTAGCTGGGATGTTAGTTGTCACTCAGAAATCACAAACCTTAAGGACTTATAAAGTGAAACTTTGCAGTCCAGAAACTTTGCTGTGGTCATTTTCTGTCACACTCACATTACTCAATCTGACCCATGAATTTTGAAAAGCTCTTAACCCGTGTTTGGGCCATATGTTTCACAAACTGCAAACAGAGTCACATGCTGTAAACTTAAGCTGAAAGTGAAACAGCTGTCTGTGGTTGGTTCTCTGATGATGAGACCTTTACGAGAAAACTCTTGTATTCATGTAAACTCTCTTTTATAATATGTTGTGGGTTAATATGAGCAGTCTTTAAATGACAGTCTGTAATTTTGAGTTTATATTGACATTATATTAGCTCCTATGGACAAAGTGCTGTCGTCATGTTTTTTATGATACCAGGGAATTGGCTGTTGACAATAACCTCAGATCTTTTACTAAAGACTGTACCACCAGTTTTAATTTACTTTGTGTGTTCAAAGCATGTATGAGGAAAAACAAACAACCAAACATTGCTATCCACACGCAGACTAAAGATTTAGCTGGCAACCCCTTTTAAGAGTTTGAACTTTTTTGTAAATATAATTTCTCTGTAGGTAATTTGTATTTTCTCTATAAGTTGTATATTCTTTATATGTTGTTATAAACCTTGCAAGTCCTTTAACTTAAGTTTAGCTGGTTTCAGTCCTACTTTAGTAGTGAATAGGTTGCAGCATGACAGGTCTCTTTGCACAAAGTGAGGTCCACAAAGAAACAGTTTGTTAAGCCTGCTTTGGAGGAACTTCACTGGTCTGCACAAAATCCAGACCTGAAGCCAGAAGAAACCTAGCATGCCTGTTTGAGCAGTATTAGCTACCTATCTGTGTCACAAGACCTCTGGTTAAACGTCCCGTCATGTCATGTGAGCTGCCTGGTTACTCTTGTTAATTCCTGTCTTGTTCAACTTCATTATTTCTGAGAATCCCCAATTGTCCTGCATCGTTTAATCATATGCACATGAGGCAACACATTCAAACACAACCTATGACAAGACATACTATACGTCGCAAAAAAAACAAAACAACTTTTGGTATTTGGAGTTATAACATGGAGTTATGCAACAATCTACACTTACAGAAAACCAAACTACCCATGTTTTAATTTCTATTAGAACTTACAAATGGGGCAATAAGGGACTTACCAAGTATTAAGTCACAGCGTAAGGTGCTGCATTCACCATCTGGTTAATGGATTGCTTCTTGCTAATGTTTAATCTGATTAACAGAGGAAAATCAATAGTAACCAGTAGCTGATAGTTTCTAATCAAGTGAAAGACTTCAGCACGCCATTTAAAGTAAATCCACCTTCCCAGTTAAAGCACTATATTGCATTTACATCATATCATTGTATATAATATGTAACCCTTGACATTCAGCACAAATTCGGAACTTGACTTTCTTTCTCATATATACGAAATGTTGAAAAGTTCACATGTGTAAATTCAGTTGGACTCATACCACTTCCTGACAGGCCATGACAAATTTAATAGTGTTTTAATAGCGTAACATAGACAGAGATATTTCAACATTACTTTTGACGCACATTGTATATTCTGACTCACCTTCCAACATATCCACAAATAAGTCAAAACATTTTTTGCATAACCACCTTGCATAACAAACGTTACATTATATTAATCACAATGCTCTGGCAGACATCGTGTTTCTGTGTTTTGTGCAAATACAGTTCATGACACTGTTTACAGTAAAGTCAATGTGTTGTGTGTAAAGTTTGGCGAGGAACACACATTACACATCATGCAGCGCTGACAATAGTTGTTATATTTTGCAGTCGGACAGGACTCGAGATCTACGTTACATAAATCATCAGACAACTGCATTTTTATGGTTTAAAAAGAACAATCGACACAAGGTTTGTTGGACACAAACTCGAGTGGTCAGTGTATTGTTGCAGACTAGTGTTGAGGATTAAATACAGACATTTTGAATTTATAAGAGGAAATGGAAACAACATCCTGCAGACAGTAAACAATACAGAACCTGCAAATGCTGTCAGCTCAACCTCAGCATGCAGTTTTCTTTCCCGATGCATGAGACCCTCACTGCAGGTACACGCATACGTGCAGACGTACCTGCACATACAGTATATATAACAAGCAGCATGTACAGTACACACACAGATCAAAACACAAACACACAAGTTTTAAGTAATCCATCTGCTTCAATTTGCTTAAAACTTTAGAGACTTAGAAATTTGTATAACCAATTTCTCATTTTAGTAATTTACTCAATACCGGTGCAGACAGCAAACACAATAAATAGTTGGTCCTGTAAGTTGTCTTTTGTCTACATTCCTCTTAAAAAAGAAAAAAGTCACAGCAAATGGCAAACGTTAGTGTCTAATGTGTAAAACTGTGGTACTGTGTTCTTTATTTCTGCTATTGCTGTAAATTTCCACGGTGGTGAATATGCAACGTTCATTCCCTCAATGTGAACAGACAGCAGCAGCTGAATCGTGCACAGAACAAATGGGGTCACCAGATGCCAGAATCGTCCACATTGACAGGAAAGCCAGTTCAAAGGTCATTCACAAAATATTCTCGCCACATAAGGGTGAGACCAGCGACTTGCATCTATTTCTGACATGTTGTGGTGTTTAGAGTCCCTGGTTACGAGACCAACAGCAAAATTTGGTCATTTAAGACAAAGCAGGCCTTCACAAAGCCAGCCAGACCTATAAAATATGCAAATGTCCATCACGCTCACTTTCCTCTTATGATAATACAACACACAGAGTTTGTTCAGAGCAAATTATGGACCGTGTTTTAAAATGTAAACTTTAAGCGTATTTTCTTGCACACGTGCATGTTCCTTCGAAAAGAAAACATTTTAACCACATAACTAAAGATATCAAAGATAATAATGTTAAGTTTTAAGTTAGTTAATTATGTTTAACTGCATTAGCTGTAAGAGGGCTCTTAACTGAATCCAGATAGGATTTTTAACAAACATTCGTCTGTCTTTAAATTGTGAAATAAATCATCATCAAAAGCTCAGGTTCCAATTATCACCTACAAATGAAATGGCATTAATGCGAAGGCCTCCAATAAACAGATTGCATTACAACATAATTCACTACATTCGCAGGAACAAAGTATATTTAACAGCAAATGTAGAATTTGCGATTACTATAATTATTCAAACAAATATGATTAATTAACTCTGAAAGCCCCAATATTGACACCTCTTGAACTAACTTTCAATCTAACTTTTCAATCTATAATTGTGCAGTAGCTAGACCTATATTAGCAACAAAACTGTGGTTAATACTTATGTCCCATTCCATACATGACTAGTGCTGAAAAGTTTCAGGTTTGTTCCCTTATTTATTGCACCCTAACTATAAATGTCAACTATACCGGTTTAAAATAACGCTATTTTAACTAATGTCGAAAAACAGGCAGCCTCAAGTGCCAGGTAAAACCTAACGTAAACCATCCAAATACAGCAGTAATACAAAGAGAAGGTCCCATCTAACATAATGACATGTAACACTTCCTGTGAACAGACTAAATCACTCACACTAGGAAAAAGCCCCCATAAAAGGCATCAAATATTAAACAAAGAAAATAAAAAAGTGGCCAAATTTCTTTGGGCTTCTTGCCTTAAAACCAAACTTCAGCTAAAGCCGCTGCAACCCAACCCCTGCTTCCTCCTCCACACTAGCATATGACGAAGGAGTGACACAGAACTCGTTGTGGATGCGAGTTCTGTTTATGTGGACTGAAGCCGTATTCTAAACTGGCCCTGTTGGAGCTGCAGGCGAAACAGCCGACAGTTGGCGATACGAAGAGGGGCGCAGCTCGTCTTACTGAGATCAGATGGCATCAGGGGTCTGGTGGGATGCCACGTCCCTGTGCTTCTGCGGAACTCCCGGACATAGTCAAAACTAGTACCTGCAAACGAAACAAAGCAAATATATACAAATTGAGCTGGTCCTGTAAACTCTACTATATACAAACATTGTCCAAGTCAAATGTGCATAGCAGTGTTGGGAAGTAACTAGACTGTAGCATAACGGCTTTAACGGTCGCTTGTAGCTTGGCTAACATCCCTTTCAAAGTATCTTCTCTAATACTTGGGCTTAGCTACTTCAGGTCCTCATTGTTTTAAGCATGTAATTTATGTAGCGGCTGTAATTTCAATGTAGCAGTCATCCCAAAACATAGGGTTACAAAACTAAAGAGACACTGTGCGTTCGGTACAGGCTAAAATCTATTGGAAACATCTGTGACATGCTGTTAGCACAAAAGAAAGATTTTGACTCATTCCTCAGTTTGTAAAAACAAGTGAAACAAACAAAATCAACATTCAAATTTTAAAGTTTGCCCCACAGGCTGCCATTTTAAGTGCATTACTGTAAGCACTATATTGGTTTGTTGTTACAAACTGAGGGACAATGTCTGTGCTAATAAACAGCATGGCACAGACGCTGCCCATCGAGAACCACTTCTTTTGAACCCCGAACTTTCCACGAAGGAAAGGCTCCTGAACATTAGGAGAAGATGTGATCACTAGCTCACCAGTGTCCAGTTCTCCTACTACATATACACTGGCACCAATGGGAACAGCTCCGTACACAAAGGACGACGTGGCCTGAATGCAAAGGTTCTGGTCATCTAAAAGCATCCACCTGGAGGAACACAAGAGGAATGAGATGCATATATCATCTCAGTGGTTCACTATCTGAGGGGTGTTTTGAAGAAGAGTATGTGTGAACCTTTTCAGTTCATCGTGGAAGAACTCCGACTTGGCGATGGTCATCTGTGTGGACTCAGGATTGTCCATCTCTTTGTCTCTCACACCACCAAACACGTAGAGCTCCTGTCCAATGCCACATGCTACTGCTCCAAACCTGAGGAGAAACAAACAAGATCACGAAGCTTCTTAACATTTTATTGTGCATGTTTCAGTGGTGCTTGCTAAGCAAGCATCTCTATCACTATTGTACCTACTTAGGGTTAGAGAGTTTTCAAAACAAGTATTAAACTTCTGCACCTGGATACATTCCTACAAAATCAAATGAAAATGATCCTATAAATGTACACACCCTCAAGCCATCCTAGGTATACATGATGTTTTTCTTTCAGCCAAACATAGTCAGAGCTATATTAAATAACATCCTGCCTCTTCTGCACTTTATAATAGTAGTGAATAGTGCTCGAGATTTCGAAGCTCCAAAAAGTGCACCCATCATCATAAAAGTAGTTTAAATTTGAATTTAGTGCTCTGATTTGTCTGTTTACATGGATATGTGACTTATTGTTTACTGAGCTCAAAATATTAATTGTTTTCTTTCACAAACCTATCGTTTCACTTCAGAAGATATTTATTATACCACTGGAGTCTGATAGATTACTTTTATCACTGGATTTGCTTTTTGGAAGTTCAAAAACTTGGACACTATTCAATGCCATTACAAAGTAGGGAAGAGGCAGGACGTTTGAACTATGTGAACTATTCCTTTAAGTGCATAAATCATGTTAAGGGCAATTGCCAAAGAGACATAGCTGAATATAAACAATGCTTGCTAATTTAGGCCTCAGACACCCAAAACAAGCTCTTTTTGTGAATTTGTGCATTGCAAATACATTGTACACTGCAAAGGAATAAGTACTGCATGGTTTTATCTAGTGGAATATTTCCCCCCGTTTTCTGACTCGATCTCTGCAGCTGAATCAATCATAATAGAACTTTCTCTCTTCGTTACATACTAAATTTATAAAGCACACACATGGACATCATTATACTCCAGATATGACGAGCACACCAAGAAAAATGACTATTTATGTTTCTCCAGATGGTTATCAAATGTTTTCGGTTACACGGCTTAGACCGACAGCTCCCTTGCCTGCTATTGTTCTAAACACATCTGCAAGACATCACCGATCACAGGGTGCGTCAAAGCCTTTGCAATCGTTAGACCCTCGTGAAGACGTGCTGCTTAAATTGTCTCTGTAACGTTAACATTTATTAACGTCATGCATAGGAAAGGAAAAACATTCTCGAAATTCACAACTACCAAGTGTATTCCATCTTCAAAATATTTGTCATTTGAATTGCATGGGGTCGAGTTGCTCTGATTGACCCTGTTCTGAGTCTAATTTCCATCTAATCTTTCCATCTAGTAATAAAGTAACATTTTTCAATCAAGACCTGGTTACCTAAACATAACGAAATGGCATCGCCCTCTTTAAACAGTGAAAATGATGTTCCATAAATCAAAAGAGGACAGTTTTGCAACATGACACATTGTCTTGCCTTGCTAAGGGATAGTTCACCCAAAAATTAAAATTCTTCCATAATTTTCTTCCCCTCGTGTCATTCCAAACTTCCAAACTGATTTCTGAAGAAAACAAAAGAAGATATTTTGAAGTAAATTGGTAACTAAACAACAGTGGCACCCATTGACGTCCATTGTATGGACACAAAACCACACATTTTTCAAAATATCTTCTTTTGTTCATACAGGTTTGGAATGACTCTCATTAGTAAATGAGCTCAGGCTCAGATTAGTAAATGGGAAAAATTTCATTTTTGGGTGAACTATCCCTTTAAAAAAAAAAGAACTTTGGAATCAAAGGTTGCCTTTATAGATCTGTGCTCCTCTATTGCTAACGCACATTTTAAATGTGTCTCATTGCTTTAATGTTGCTAAGGGTGGTTTATTGCATTGCTATGCCTTAGCAAGTACCAGAACTGTACTGTAATGTGTATGTAACATTTTACCTCCGCTCTATAAGGGGGCAGACGGTTGTCCACTGCTGAGTTTTGGGGTCATAACACTCCACAGAGTCATAAACTTTCCCATACGATCCTCCTCCCATGACAAAAAGCCTCTTTTTCATAGTGGCACAACAACCAAACTGGAAAACGGAAATACAGCGTAAGAGTGTTTCAGTGCGAGTATGTACATTTCTTTTTACAGAGGAAAACTACAGCTCACCTTGCGCACTGTAGCCAGTTTTGGTTGGGTCCTCCATACGTTACAATGGGGATCAAACATCTCCATTGTGAGAAGAACCTCGGTTTCCTTGTTCTCCCCACCCAAGACATAGATCATGCCATCCAGCTCAGCAATACCGAAGTGCTGTCGGGCCTTCAGACACCATGAAAATACAGCAGCACAATTCTGACACCTGCTGGTACCTTTACAGAACCTCATGAAACTTGCTATTTTATTTCCTGGTCCTGGCAGCTTTTTGCCCCATTTCTCTTAAAGGCACGGTAGGCGATTTTGTTTTTCCCCAGAAACACATTACGATGGTTGAAAGTCTCTTCACAACCATGTAAGCAATCACTAAGTGGTCTAAATATATTTATATAAATTTATATCATCTGTGTAAGGCGCAGGACTACAAAATGTTCATCCAATTATTGCATTCGGGGGTTTTGCTATTGCTATCCCCTTCGAAACTGCCTACCCTACCTTTAACATCTAAACAAATTAAGTACACAACATTAAGTTGTATATTTAGTGGTCACAGTTTAACTTCAGAGGGAGCACACAAAATAATAAAACATACAGTATATCATGCAAATGCACTGCATGTTACTTTGAATAAAAACATATGCCGGTACATATGCAAATATAGTGCCATAAAAAAAAACTTACTGCCCTATACTGCCCCATGTGGACACTGTTGGTATTGTCCAATATAAGAAATTCATGTGTTCCACATCTGAATTGATTTGTTTGATTCTGTGTGTAGGTGTGGACAGGCATACCTGCGTCATGTCTGGGATTGATGTCCAGGAGTTAGTCTCTGGGTCATATTTCTCTCCACTGCTCAACACTGTGTGATTCTCATCCATGCCTCCTATTGCAAACAGGTAGCCCTCTGATTGGACAAACAGGTCACCGGTTAATGATACAAGCCAGCGATTATTTAAGTAATGCACCCACAAGCACTATAATGGACGATGCGTATTTGCTGCACTTCACACGTTTACACTGTGAAAATGTACAGCACTGCAAGACTCCAGCTTCAACTTTCTGTAGGAATGGGGCCACTTTATTTTATTACAAATCAGTGATTATCTCTAACATTCATATGCAGTTTACATGCATCAGAAGCATGTCTAGCGGTTTATTTCTAGTGTGGTGCAATCAGTCACAGGGGAAATGTACAAACGCTGCAGTCATTTCATCTGAAATAAAAATAAATTTGGTCTTAGGCAATGCATAATAACTTACGAAACACATAAACGGTACAAAAAAAGAACTAAATATACTGCATGTGCGTGACATGCTCCACACTCTCTCGCTTTATTTACATAGAAGCCGACGGCCCTTATGATAAATGAATGAATGACAACAATTGCTTCAACTTCAAAAATGTTTTTGTTCAACAAACAGAACACACATTTACTTATCTATCTGAATGAGTACATTCCATAGACTTCTATTGTTTTATACACAGCTAGTCATAAACAATATAACCTAATCCTAACCCCATTTTAATTTTTTTTTGCAGTTGTGTGTGAACGGGGATCGTTCTGATAACGTTTTGATAACGTTGATAATGAAAAAACTTTTCAGTTTTTAGTACATTGTTGTCTTTTAAACACCCTAAATGTACAGACAGAACAAACAAAATCGCGTGACGACATGGATATCTGTACTTTGTATCTGTAATCTTTAACATCTTTCATATTTGAAAATATAATAACTAAGTGAGTTAGCACCGACCTGCTGACACGACCCCATGCCCAATGCGCTTCTCTTTCATTGGGTGCAGCTCGATCCACAGCTGCCTGCTCCGGTCATACAGAGGACACATGCAGCGCGCTGCTGCTGTGGGCCTTCGAGAGCTAAATCAGAGAGCAAATACCAAACAAAAACATGTTTACTCTCCACATTTACACATTTACTCTTGAGTGCATGTTTTAAGCTGCAACCCGTAACTTTTACCTCTCATTTGCCATCTCTGTTTGAACCAAAAAAGTGCAAGTGCTGTTATTTTATTAACATAGATGACAGGTTTATATAAGAAACTAATGTTAGAACTACAAAAATGCTACAAACGCTCCACCATCCTTAGCACTGACACATAACAAATTATGTAACATAACCACACAAACAGATGAAGTCAAACTGACATTTCCTGTGGATTTAGACCCGACAGCTCAAACTCAAATCATTATTATATACTGTTGTAAATCTGGGTAGGGAGACTGTGTTGAACACTGATCTGTCAGGTACTTGCTTAGAAACTCATTTTTGTTCCTTTTTAACCAAAAACTTTACAGATTGCAGCTTTAATAAAGCTGTAATATTACATCATCTCACAAATACATCTCACAAAATCCCGTCACTGTTAGTGTATGTTTATACTCACTTCCTCTCCTCACCCCCTACCGTGACGATACACTCGGAGTAACCGCGGGGTTTAAATGCAGCGAGCAGCGCCTCCCCCTGCTGTTCTGCTCCTCTCAGGCTCTCAATACAACAGTTTCCTATGACCTCCCTCATCAGGGAGTCACCCAGCATCTGCTCCTGGAGGTACGTCCGTTCGAGGCCTTGAACCCACACGGCAGACATCACCTCCTTCATATGGACCTGAGTGAAGATACAGGAGAGCCAAATCCAACCATAAGCCAACCACAAAACTGTCTAAAATTGAAAAAAAAATGTGGATTTTTTTTTATAGACACATCTATAAATGTTTGATGCATCAAAATGCAAAGCATGAATGAAACGCTCATTTCTTACAAGCCACAAAAATAAGAGCCAGCATAACTGTGACCAAATCAATATCATTTGATGTTTAATTAACAGTATCAACCTGATTAATCTAATACTGTGAGCAGAAGACATCATCTGCCAAGTCGAATCATTAAACAGTTTCCATGCGGTTTTGAAGCCTCATTTCCCTTGTAAATGTGTGTAAACTGTG
Source organism: Chromobotia macracanthus (assembly GCA_036877525.1). Classification (NCBI taxonomy): domain Eukaryota; kingdom Metazoa; phylum Chordata; class Actinopteri; order Cypriniformes; family Botiidae; genus Chromobotia; species Chromobotia macracanthus. The sequence goes on along the minus strand of JAZGTH010000067.1, from coordinate 3,654,965 downwards.
TGCAAATTTCAGTGTGATCACTGTTTTAAAAAACAGTTAGAGATAGAGGATAGAGACAGGGGATGGAACAGATAGAGGCTTATATCATCTGCTTTTATACCATCTGTAACATAAAAGTACTTAATGACTTATTACATCCAGTCAGGCAGAATTTTGTATCTGAGCATCTTTAAAGTACTGAAAGGTCAAAACGTTGTATTTCTAAAATAATGTTGGTGCTATAACATTAGTGTGTGAATATTTACACTCTTTTGCCCCACACATACTAAACATTCCTCTCACTCACTCGCCGAGCTTCAATGTCATGTCCAAGCCAGCGCACCACGGCCTCCAGGGCATGTCTTTCATTTCCGATGTTGAGCTTCTCCATGGACAGCAGCTCGCACAGGCGATCGGGCGGCTGCTCCAGGAACTCCTCTGTGTTGGCCACGTCTCGGAAATGCGTCTGCAGGAACTCCGTGGCCACGTGGTAGACATGGTGCAGGCAGTAATGCAGGGAAAAGACCCGGATGCCGATGCAGTTTTCTGCGGTGATGCAGCTCTCCAGGAACTGAGAGCACAGAGACTTCAGATCCGTGAGGAGCAAGAGATCAGCAGCTTGGACCACATCCTGGATGGTGTCTTCACTCAGGGCGATCTAAACATCAGAACAACATCTTGTTTGGCCTTTAATCAAACAAGAAACGCTATGTGGCATTTCAGTAGCTCAGTATCATGTAGTTTCATGGGTTTAAATCCCAGGGAATGTGTTGATACAATGTTTACCTTAAATTTGATGCAATTCTCATTGCGGATGCGCAAATATGAATGCAAATACAAATACAGAAACAGTTTATGAATACACATAGTATTTGTGAATGCATATAATCACCTCCCCACTGAAAATGTAGTCCAGTATCTGCCTTATGGTAGGGACTGAGATCCCTTGCAACTCGATTTTGTAAACAGATCCATCCTCCTTCGGTGGGTTGTAATTTAATTTGGTCCTAGAAACATTGGGTTTAATAGGATTGTTTAGACATCATATTACTTATAACTTTGACATAAACAATAAAGTAAACAGGACATAAGCAAATGCACGTAAACAGGAACCAATTCTTGTGCTGTTTTGGGTGGGCAGGCTTTGTCACATTTTGCAGATACACAATACACAAAGAAGCCCATTTCCTTGACTGAAAACCAAATGATTTATTAACAGAAACTTGAAGTGGATTCTGGATTTCTCAGACGAGGCAACAGATGACCAACATGTCAGGATTAACTCATGGCATCATATTTAAACAGGGCTGAACTCACTTAAACAGATCAGCTCTTGTCAACACTGTTATAAGTTAGTGGGAAGTGTCAGTAAGTAGGTCATGCCGTGCAATAAGTGAACGATCCCAAAACAGCAGACAAGGTTGGGCTTTGGCACACCCGCTCGACACATTGCTCAAGGGTCTGTTACAAGTCTGAGCAAACACACACCAGGTCCGATCCGGTCCGATCCGATCATCCCTCCTGAAACACATGCAAAACATATCCAAACCACACAGTTTATTCCCATACCTGATGTAGGGACTAGCAGCGGCCAGGATGTTTTTCTGCACCGGTATCTCCTCACCGTCCAGAACCAGCACCGCGTCCTGAAAGCCGCGGTCTTGTCTGAAGGTCTGAAGGGCCCTCAGGAGCTTTTGGGAGTGCTGAGGGTCGGAGAACAGCGATCCGGCGTCCGCTCCAGCTGCTGTGGCGCTTGACATGCTATCGGAACAAGCCAAACAGACGGACTGACTGTCGACGCGACGCGACGCGACGCTTCAGCTCTTCTTATACCGACAGCGGCGCGACATCAACGCGTTCACACTCACGCCCCGTCGCGCCCCTGCGGTGCGTCCACGCGCGCTCGCGGAAAAACAAGGCGACGGCGGTGACGAGCCATGACGTCAGCTGGACAGGCGCGGCGTTTCAAAATAAAAGCCCCCCGCCAATACCTTTATATGCGTTTGTTTTTTTTCTATGTACAGTATATATATATATATATATATATATATATATATATATATATATATATATATATATATATATATATATATATATATATATATACACCTTTATATATATATATATATACACAATACCTTTATATATGTATGTTTTTTCTATGTACATATATATATATATATATATACCTATATATATTTGTATTTATTTATATATATATATATATATATATATATATATATATATATATATATATACACCTTTATATATATATATATATATACCCCATCAATACCTTTATATGCGTTTGTTTTTTTTCTATGTACAGTATATATATATATATATATATATATATGTTGTAATATATTAATGTATATATTTGTATGTTTCAAATGCAAAATACACGTAGTAGTACGACTGTATATGTACGGACGTCATAAACCTAATGATAATATTTAACATAACGATACATGCTTTAAGTAATGATTGGATTTTGCTTTAGATTTACGCTCTTTTGGAAAAGCCTGATCAGTGATCAGTGGGAAAAAAAGATCGGTCAATATATATATATATATATATATATATATATATATATATATATATATATATATATATATATATATATATATATATATATTATAATATATATATTATATATATAATATATATATATATTATATATGACATAACCCTAAGAGAAATATTTAGGCTGAACTGATTAAAATAGCAATTCATTTCAAATTTCATTTCATATAGAAAAGCATTTCTATAGCAAATGTCATTTGTCATTGCAGTCGATTGTCTTTTGTAGTGTCACTTTTTCTGTTTTGTGGACTTGTGATCGGACAACCTGTTTTCAGCTGTGTGATCTGACTGTTTTAAGTACCATTCTGTGTCTGTATAAAATATTTAATACAAGACTACTTATAATAGAAATAAATCCCCTGTGAGCAAGCCAAAGGCAAGAAATAAACCCCAAACCTTACTCATTAAACTGTGGCATGTTTGGTTGTTAAAAATTGTTCATCTGACAAGCAATAAAGACTCTTTCTGTCCTCGAAAATAAAACAAATCTTCTCTGCAACATGCAGCTGAGGAACATTAAGTGTGAGATGGTTGCACTGCCAATTTGTAAGCATCCACATTGGGGTTTTCTTTAAAAACGTCAGGCTGATTTATTTCTGTTTTCATTTCATAGCCATAATTGATTTTCTTTAAAACACTCACTCTTGCAGGTGTAATGCATTTCAATGAAACATTTATTGGACGGTAAATCCCTCAGTTGCTCATTCATTAAACGTGTCGTAAATCACGTGATGCTGTCAGGAGATAATGTGAGAAGAGCTTCATCAGATAGAAGAAGAAATCTGTCCTTTATGCATGAAATGAAACTGAGGACTGATTTATGAGGACCGGCGACCTTAGAGATGTGAACGAGTGAGACGAGCAGAAGGATTGAATTAATCTTTCATTAAGAAAGAGCTATATGGTGATTTAATACAGGTTTGTGCCACTGATCAGCTGTGCCAATTATTGTAGAGACCAGAGCAATGCCCGTTAATTCCGGTGATGGCAAAGGATTATAAAGAGGAGATTTTCATTACAGTCTGTAGGATAGACCCTTTCCCAAGTATGAAAACCTTTTATAGTGAATTAAGTTTGTCCAGACCTTCCTCGACTTGACATGTCATTTGGCTCCGGAGGTAGAAAGGCACCAACCCACCACCAGATGGCGCTCATAGCACATACAAATATATAACACACTATATTATATTATATATATATATATATATTGACAGACACTCAAATAATGATCTCAAAACAGAAAATCATCACACCTAAATATGTGCATCACACCAAATCTGCTGTTTTAACAAGAAAAGTTGGCTGAACGAGTTGCATGACTATTACATTCATTGCAGCATACAGAGTCTGAGTTACAGATACTTTGGTAAATTACTCTGTATCTCTATATTAAATAGAGTAAATAAATATGAATAGAATTAGTAATAAAATTAGTCCAACAATACCCTCCACCCCATTGTATCCTTTCTGAAATATTAAGCGTTTTTTGACTACGCCACAACATGCGGCCTGCAGATTTATTTATCTGTACAGGACACACGACACACTTTTATAAGATAAAAATACATTGATCATCAAATGCTGACACTTAACTGTATTAATTGTCTTCGACGCCCAGTTGATATCCATACGTGAATCTTCATTTATGCACTTGAATGTTTACAGCATTTTATTTGCATTAACATCAATGAAGGTGTGCTGTGTGAAAATGAGCATACTGAACGACCACAGTAGTGAGACCAAATTTTGTGAATGATATTGGGTATAAACGTATTGAAATGACTTGTACTTGTTACTTGTTGTAAAGATGCTGCCAGCAGTTTGTTAGCTGCAAGTCATAGATGAGAATGAGGCTAAATATTCAAGAGCTTATTAGATCTGTACTAAACTTGTGTGCATTTAGGCCTTTGTGTGGTTAGCCTTCAGTATGGGATGAACATTTCAAAACTCGCTTGGTATTCTGCATGTCACACTGTAAAGCACACAAAATTCAGGCAAAATGTATACCATGAGGTATTTACTGGAGCAGCGCCTTCATACCGTAGCCCGTCTAAGAGTTATGAATAACGAATTAATCTTGCTGGTCAGAAATGATGGTTAAATGTTTACATGCTTTATTTTAAATATAATTTAATATATTAAGTAATATTTTTCTGTCTTGGAAATCTTGCTGCCACTCGAAGGCCATATGTATACTTGCCATTATATCTAAAACCATTCAGGGCCTGTTAGCTAAAGTAGCTTAGATGAGAGGTTTAGAGGACTTTGTTTTTACTTGCCGGCGTAAAGCCAATGCTCTCACGTTGATATGCAGCACCTCGCGTTTGCCTTTAGCTGTAATTTCCTTTCATTGGACTGTTTATAAAACGTTGCTGTAAGCCCAGAGTTATTAGAGGCACTTCGTATGGAATCTGATTAGCATCTTAAAACGTGCCTAATTAATTCTCAAGTGCTGTTGTCTGCGCGCGCCGCTCTCGCTTTAAAACAAAACCAACTAATGGAACGCAAAGTGAAGTCAAGGTCATCGTGGCTTTGAAGGTGGTGTGTGCGTGGACCAATTTTCTCTTTGTTCAGCCTGAAAGACAGAATAAATGTTTGATAATTAGGTGAGGCTGGGCTGTCCGGAGTTTTCTAGGCAGTGGACAGACTGACAGAATGAGAGCAACCAAAAGACAGAAGCCCAGCTGAGTGCTCAACGCATTAGTCTATCAACTTCTCTTTCTCATCTCTAACAATCGTTCTTGAGTGAGACTTTCAGTTCCAGATCTGTCAGAAGAGAAGTAAATTTAGATTCACACATTTGTACCCTTTCATATCGTAGCGTAGTTTTTCCACTGCCTTTCTCTTATTAGGCATTAATGGGTTTTCAATGGAGTTCAATATCTTCAGCCCCTTCTCCTGCCTGTCAGGCTCCACTGCCCATAACCAGGAGAATTAATTACAATTGATTAAACTCATTTTTGTGGGAACTCATTCCACATCTAAAAATAATTCACCATTTCCTTTTGTTCTTTAATCAGACAGGCACGTTTTCAACATCCCAAAGGAAATTGCCTGACAAAAAAGGGATGTCTTCTTTGATTGGCTGGTCAGGGGAGACGGTGGGTGGTCTCTTTTATGTCTTTGCATAGAATAATGTGAAACAAAAAAATTAAGTAACCTCTTCTTACGGCAGCTGGGATTACAGAGAACCGCAAACAGTTATCATGAAGCCAGTTTTGGGGGTGATTTGGGATTATGTTACTGTTTTAATTGGGCCATAATGTTTTCAGTAGAAAATAAGCTGGTGAATGGTGCATGTTAATGTGGGCAATGTAATGTAGAGTTTCCCATTATCAGGTGCAAAAACCCAGCATGCTTTTAATGCATGCGTTGCATTAATCTGTAAAGCTGACTGATCCACATGCACAATCCACCTGCACAGACCACCTTTTGTTTACCAATTTATACATTTACTGTGTATTCTGTTGTACATACTGTATATCATTACAAAGGTCAAAGGGTTTAGCTTTGCTATCCGAGCACACCTGAAATAAATGCAGTAAAACAATAACTTGTATAAATGAAAAAGACTTGTGGCTTTGAGATCACAGTTTTTCTGTCTAATATATTTTTTTACAAAACCAAAAATATTTTGTGCATAACATTCCGGTTCCAGTGTATTGAAATCTATAAAATTTTTTCGTTTTTTCTTATTTTAATTCTGGAATTTGACAGACAAGTTCCAAGTGTCTTCTTTCAGCAGATACTACAATTGTGTTTGTGGGTCAGATGCCATTTTTATAGTTTGTACTGGAGGGGTGTCGCCATAACAGGTTAAACTTTCTGCTTCTGAAACAACTTTCTTTCTCTGGTGATGTCACCAAGTCCTCTTATTTTCCCACTTCTTCTGTCAAAAAAAATAATGTGGGATTTGTAATGACTTCATTGAGGTTTGGTTCACTTACAATTTGTTGCCTGTACAAGGTCGTGACCTGTTCGATAACTGTAGTCATTTTCCTCTTGTTTTTCATGCTTTTGAGTGCATCAGCATTGTCTCTGGAGAAGTCGTCTCCAGGGGTAAAAACATTTGTCTACATGACTACAGCAAACAATCTCAATTTTTCTTCTCACTGACATCTGCACCTTTCCCAGGAGTATAATGGAATTTAGAGCAGCAACATCCCGTCACATTATTATATCTTGTCAACATCTTAGATGAGCATCATGAGAAAATATTTTCTTCCACAGAAATGCTTCCCCAATTCAACTCATCTCTGAAAAACATTCAAGCCCCAAACCCTGGCTTTCAACCATCAAGGATTCACGCTGTCGTGATATTATGATAGAGCAGCCCGTGTCTCTGCAGACCGCATGCAGTGTAATTCATTGCCAGTCACTGAAGATGACATGCTGTTACTCTCACGTTCTGTTGAGTCTTTCTTCTTGTGTGTCAGTGTCCAAATTTGTTATGTAGCTCATCTGATTCACCTGCTGAGAATGTTTTGGGGTTTCTTTTGGTTCAGAGCTTGCTTTCTCATAGCTCAGTGAAGTTTATTGTTCTCACTTGTTTGTCTCAGACGTTTCTTGTAAGGCTCCTTAGGAAAAGTGAAAATAGATGCAAATGTGACATTAATTGTTGATGTACAGTATAGAGCTGTAAAATTAATACAGATATTATACACATTGCCCACAGTGGTAGAATCTGAATTGAAATTGTTCACTTTTAAGCGCCGATTTGGTTTGAGGGAACTTAAATTGATGCAGGAGAGTTGAGCAGAAGTATCTATTTGCTTCTTTCTAATCTCATTGCGGTCAATGAGAAACCTTTGAGAAAATGAAGAGGTCTCATTTGTGATGTTTCTTACCACCCGGCACACTTCCTGTGGTTCAGACTGCGTTTACATCAAAAGTCTCACTAGGGAACTGAACTTATTTTGATTTGCACAATAGGGGCTGGTTAATATACAAGCATACAGTTCCTCGTACAGCAAGGTCCAGGTTAGATGATTTTTAATGTTTTCAGATGATAAGCTTCATTAACTCTCTGTGCTGCTCTTGCTTTGGGCCAAGCAAATGCATATGAAACTGCAAGGGGAAAAACAGCAGCACTTTTAAAAAACACCTTGGGGCTTTTGTGTCTCGTAAGTGCATGCAAAACGTGCTTTTCATAACTCCCCCAGTTCATTCACTGGTTCACGTTTTGATCGAATATGTGCATAAACTTGTTCGTTTATCTATTCATTTATGCACATTTGAAGAATGCGGTGGCATTATTCTACACTTATTAAAACAGTTCTAGTACTGTTGTAGACGGGGAAATACGAGCGTCTCGAAGACATATGATACCTTGTAGAATTAAGATTCTGGAAATGAGTTTGGCCTGCTGCGAACACCACACGTAATACACTCTCAGTGGATTTGTGTGCATGCTGGATGTGATGGTGCAATCTGTGCAGCATGAAGAAGAGAAATGTCAGTTTGCTTTTATCTGCTCTTCCTTGATGTGCTGTTTTTTGTGTGGATCAGTCATGTTACTGTAGAGTTTTGGTAATGAAAAATCCCATTCATTTTCTCTATGAAGCAAGTCGTTTTTTTAATAGTAACACATAAACTTTTCAAGACAGACTAATCATGAGAGCTCAGGTTGTTAAGCTCATGACGATCTGTACTCAGTGATTTCAACTTAAAAAATGTGTTTAATAGTCTGCGAGGGATTGCGCAACCTAAAGGTAATCCTTCTTTCAGAGAAATCGTATTACACTTGAAACATATCAACAGCCCGGATACATGGGCACTGCACATGATGTAATCGAATCACAATATAAAAATATAACAAACATAAAGCCGTGGTTCCTCTCAGTGCTTTGTGAGTTAAGTTCTTGGCTGAATGTTTTGTTTGAAAATGAAAATGGATGGGAAAAACAGTTCCAAAAGCAAGGCTGCAAAAAAGGAAAAAAACTGGATGGTCAATTATTCTTTGTTCTAGTGCCAGTTCACACAATAGAGCCAAGACCACAGAAAACATACGATGTTAACCATGATCCAAAAAAATAACCTAGAGAGGGCAGCAGCGCTCCACAGTCCAAACCCTGCAGTCTGCAACTATACCGTTTTAAGGCATTGTAATATTTGCTTCTTCTCTTCTTCCTGTCTGTGTCTTTCTGGTTCTCAGGGTACTCTTGTAGGCAGATGTAATTAATGAATCACTATTTACATCCAGTCTTTTTGCCCCCAGTCCCCTTCATCTCCCCATGTCTCCACCTGACAGAGGCACGTGTGGAGATTGACAGATTGGCTATTTCTGGATATCAGCTGTAATTAAAGCTCATTTAGGCTGCTGATGGCATTTTCCACCCCTTCCATTCGCTCCAATTAGAGACAGTATTAGGTTCCAAACATTGTGAATCAGATAGGCTTATTACAAGGAGAACTCAGAAGGTCCGAGGCAGCAATGCACCCCTTGTCCTGGTCGCCTTCCGGGAGTAGCCGAGGAGTTATGGATGTTCTGTAATGCACGATGGGTGAGTGCTCTGTATAGATCAGATAAACACTCGGACCTCAATATGGTATAGATCAGATAGAAAATTAATCTGTGGTACAGCCCACGTTTGTGTCGCTGCCTCTCTGTCATTAGGACCAACGAATTTGCGTTTCTATACATCAATAAAGATACAGTGAAGTGAACTGTTAACAGGCTGTGTACAGCATGAACTCAATTGGTCAGATGACCATTATATTATTAAAAATATTAGAATAAATCAGTGCTATTTTATCAATCTGCTCATGAAGTACCTGAACAGAAAGGAAGATCTAATGGTCAAACACACTGTTATAAGAACAGTACACCCCAAAATACTCACCCTAATGATGTTTTAAAGGCAGGGTAGGAATTTTTTGCAAGATACTTGTATGTTTTCTGTGGAAGGGCAGGACCGTAAAATGTTCGTCCAATCATTGCATTCTGTCCGAATGTAATGATAGGATGTCCTACTATCAATCTATGTATTTGTATACGTCTGTGCACCATATTCGCACAGACAATCTCCTGTCATCAGTGTGATCATGTTTTGAAGGAGGCGTGGCTTTGGAGAGGCTCTGAAGGGAGAGCAGGATCTTATGCTTTCAAAGCTAGCTTGCTATTTCTAGCTTTTCCAAAATTGGCTACCCTACCTTTAAATCTGCTAGCTGTATTTTTTAACAGAACACAGGGGAACTTAAATAGTGTAGTTGTAGTTTTTTATCCATAACGTGGCATGCCATGGTGAGCATGTTGGTCAAACCTTGAAAAGATTAAAACATAATATTGTGATTGTATTTTTGGGTCAACTGTTCCTTTAAGTAAAAGAAATATATACTGAATAATGAAAATAGAAATAATGAAATACTTAAACTGCAGGAATACTGAAACTGCGGGTCTGGAGACACTCTTGGGCATGTTACAACAGCTCAGCCTTGTGTCCACTAAATAATTTAATCAAAAGATTTTTTTCCTGCAGTTATAATAAATCAATATTTTTGTACATATCTCTCTGAAGTGTTTACACTAATAATGCATAATTCATTGCTTACATTTAGTTCAGGCTCAAACCCATTTCCAGTATGTGTACTCCGCTGTCCTAAACTCAGCAATGGATAATGGCAGTAACACTTTTTGCTGGATTCCAGGTGGACTGTAATGTCTTTTGAAAGATTTATGAATTTCAGAAAGCTTCCAGGGCAAAATTCTCTCCCTCAGGCATCTTTTCTCCGCTTCCACTCAAAAACGCTTTGTCATGGTAAATACTTCTTTCAACATGCGATCAAATGCTTTTGTTAATAGACAGCCAAACACCCCAGTTCTTAGCACCAGTATGCAACACGGAAACTGTAAAGAGCTACAAAAACGTTACATAGTGCTCCTCATCAGCTGCCACAAGCTTGTTAAAAGTATTGAGGACAATGGCAAAGCCTTTTCAGTCTTTTCTTGGTCTTAATGTCTTTTGCTTTCTGTTTTTTTGTTTAAATACACTACCTGTTGCTTCTGTTTTACCTCTCTTAAATGTGTGTTTCCGCTAGGCTGCATAGTAAATGGCCAGCTCTTGTTTTTTTTGGCAGATATTTGCCAATGTACTGCTTGTTTTTTGCCACCCCACCGACCTCTTTTTGCATGGCAGAGGTGCAACGATACTTCCTGAAGAGTTTCTTTCTCCTCTAGCCCTGCCGATGGAGACTTTCATATAAATGCTAATTTATTTTCAGCCATTCAGGCTTTTGGTAATTCACTGGCACTTTCTAATGTGATAGTTGAATGGTGAAAATGAGAAAGAAACAAAAAGTTGCTGTGACATAGCGCGCTGATCGACAAACACAATCTCTATTAATGGAAATAATGGAGCTGAGAAACCTCCAAAAACGTCCGGTGAATTCTGCAGGTAGAAAAGTATTTTTTTCTGCTTAATCAGGGTGTGTTGCCTGATTATACTGTATATCATTTGTTTGTTTGCCTATTTTGCGTGCAAATTCTTCAATTCATTTGTGAGAAAGAGTGTAACTTGTAAAACAGTAAACAGACAATCAGTCACACTGTTGCATGAATTAAAGCCCCTGAAAATGAAAGAAAGTGACACTTTGTCAAACTCTCAATATCAGAAGACATCTCTGCATCGCCGGCGTCTTAACCAAAGCCCCAGGTGACTGGTCGCGCCCTGCAGTCAGCTCTGATCTGGTGCATTGATCACAGGGACGCAAGCTTTTAACAATAATGAAAGTCCAGTGGGTTCAAAGCAGGCAAGAAGATTGCCTCTGCTGTGGTGAGAAAGAGGAAGGACAGAATTTATGGATGTAGAAGAAAAGATATATGTGGACATATAAGATGACAGTGGATGGATGTTTGTTTACACTGCTGTGGGTGTGTGGTGGAATGTTTGGGTGGACTATTGGATCTGTGATAACAGCGTTAAATGGAGGGATTGTTTTGGAAGGTGCTACACTGTGCATTTGAGTCAAATGGCTGGAGATTTGGTAGGGCGTGATAACAATCCGGCTGGTGGAAAGCAAGTGATGTTGATTTCTCTTTGACGCTGCACAGATCTGCATCTGTCAGAAGCGAGAGGGCATATCTGCTGTATTCAAAGAATATCTGGGTATGATTGGCCATGCTTTTAACCAGAGACGTCTGACTGTGACACACTGGACGGTGTGTCCTCTCAGTTTTTCTCCAAGTGTGATTCACGCACCCCAAAATTCATTATTAAATACATGGTGTGTTATCGTTGTGTTAATATGGAACTCACCTTTAATCTAAATGGGATGTTTAAGATTTCTCGGACATTACTGGCTGCGTTCCAAACCAGACGAATGCTTCCTGAGATGGAAAGATGCCCCTGTTTTGTTAATTTTTGCAGGTAGCATATCTCTGTATGCACTTTCTGTATTCCTACATATGATATCCTTCATGCCTGTCTATGTGCTTCTGAGATTAAAAATGGCAGCTGCTATTTTATTGTTAGTGGTTGAAAAAAGTAAATTAGTTTAGTAAATTAATTTAGCATAAATGTTTATTTATTTATTCCCCCTCGATTTTTTTTCATCATGTATTTGATGATGTTATCAAATATTTACTTGGTTATCACTGAAATTTACTTAAATTAGTTCTAGATCATTAGATGTATTGTAGTCTTCCTTTGGAGGGCAGTCTGGAACCAGTTCCCTTAAAAGGTGCTTTTTATACTAAAAATTGTTGACTGTTGAGGCTACAAGGCAGGTGCCTTCCTTTTAAGCACAGTCACGACGTGCAAGATTCAGGTTTTTCCTGCAGATGTGATTATTTGTGTCAATTTGTGCACAGTGCACCCAAGAATCTCTTTTCTGGGACTTTTTAGAGATTTTAGAATATCTCAGTTTACTGAAAAATTACTACATAGTGCAGAAGTTTATGCTGCAGATTAACCTTGACACTAATGTATTAACTTATTTTAATAGCTTTTATGTTCTGTTCTGTAAACAAGGGAAAACTTTTTCTTGACGTAAACGTAGAAAGATTAACCTATCAATGCAGAGAGATTATAACTGGATTATTGGCAAATGGAATGTTTTGACAGTGGAAGCTGTCAGCAGGTGATATGCAGCTTAACAACTTTTTAAAAACATCTATCTCTATATCTTATTGCTGATCCTTGGACTGACCTCAGTAACAATATAAAGTCTTGTGGAATGGAGCTTCTAGTCAGGAACTGTCCTGTGTATCTACCAGACCTTGTGCTCACCATGCATGTAATCTTCTTATAAAGGCCGCATCCTGCAAATAAAACAGTCATTGGATCTGGGAGAATGGTCTGGTAGAATGAAACCTTGTGATCGCAGGTACAGGGCCGTACATATGGCCACAATGTACGTAATAACACACTACTGTACTACTTCTACAGTATATAATATGCAGATTTTTATGCAAACTTGGAATAGAAATCTCAAATTTATTACAGAGACGATGACTGGTGCCTCCTGCATGCAGGATAATGAGTCCATATGACAATATGGCATACTAAGGTTTGAAACATTGCATAATGCAAATGGTTTCACATGGTATTTTTAGCCAGTGTATGCTGTGCAGTAGGCTAGTTACGAAACACACCATCGCCTCCTGTTGGAAGTATTTAGTGTCTGATAGCTTATTGTTAGCAGCAGAAAGTTTCTTCCTTTGGAGCTGTTGATGAAAGGATCTCAGCATTTTAACAGTACATTTAGCATAATGTTCCAAGAATTCCGAGCATCTATTGATTTGCCCTGTGACGCATGTCGTAAAGCCCCCAGTGTCTTAATCAATGTGTCGACTGATTAACATTTAACATGCATCCTTCCCATTTAACAAGTCCATCACTGTCCACACTTACTGAATGTTGAGATTTACATTATACATTAGATTCACACCATATCTGCATTAGGTAAAATGCCCAATAGGTACATCGCACTTAGTTATCATTTCATTATTTTACTGCTGAGGTTAGTGGATGGTGCCTGTCACATTTTATTTTGCTCTCTCTCTCTCTCTCTCTCTCTCTCTCTCTCTCTTAGCTCATTCTTAGCTCAGTCTTTTCAGGTCAGGCTTTTCTGACACACACACACTCAACGCGGTCACACACAGATGCATGGAAACACTCTTACAGCTAATGCGTCCAATTTGAATGGATTTTGAGGCAATATTACCTGTGTGTTAGCTTTGGATCACACAGGAAATGACCAAGTACTGTACAGCTCCCCACTGAGATGGGGTGGATAATGTGCTAATACTATTATTTTACCTCTCTTTTTCTCTATTAAGATCAGATTTTCTTTTTCCACACTTACACATGCAGAAATGGACGTAAACATTCAATGGATTTTAGCGCGTTTCATATCTGCTCTTCATAAGAACAACTAAAAACTTTGAGGCTTTGTGCACACTTTAATCAGTGATTATAGAATCCAGGATTGTGTGGTGAAAGTGTTTTGATAATTGTATATGCGGCAAAATAATTAAAGCAAAATAATTTTTGTGATTTTGTATGGGGTAATGGGGTAGAAGTGTGGTTTAATAACCATGTGTGTCCTACAGGAAATGACTTAAGAGAGTCAAGATAATGTGTAACTCTCTCTGTGTTATAACATAACTGTGTTCACATGATCCACAATCACATGACTGTGTAACTGTATGTGCATGTGGAGATGACTTTGAGAGGGTGTATGGGTAATTATGGTAAGTGCTGGTACGACATGGTCAGGTGATTGATGTGTGTTTTGGGTGAAAATATGTAATTGCATGTAAATGCACATGACTACTGTTATACAACATTTCTTAGTTCAGTTTTACCTGATCATCAAGATTCCCCATAATCCTCTACTTTATGAAGGACAAAACTCTTGTTCCCATGATGTCCTTGGTAATGCATTATCACCATGCTGATAAAAAGCAAACATGATGAGTGTATGAGAGATGAACAAAACCCTTGTCTTTCCTATGCATCACTTATGTCAATACGGATGGGGGAAGTCAGGCGCTAAATTACCCATTACACTGTCCATGCATGAAACGTTTCATTTGCATATTTAATCACGATATGCGCGATGGTGCCCTGGGTCTTTGGCACTCCATTGGACGCTCTGTACTTGTTCAGAATAGGGTATGGAATATGGCAAAATACTTTCAGAGTTGCCTTCCTGCCTGAAAGGACACAGTGAATAGAGGCAAAAGCTGCGCTGCTTTTATCGATTTTTTTTATCAAAGGCCTATTGTGTCCGAATCAATTTGCGCAAATTGTTCTGAGTGAAAATGGCACAGTACTGTTCAATTTGAGTGTATTCACAAATTTTGAGATGATGAAAGGACTAAAGACGTCTGCTGTCAGATACGCAGGGAGTTGAGATTCGAACAAACAGCACATTTAACAAACCTTAATCGTGTTTTCGCTGATGCCTATACCTGAGACCAGATGCTCTTGAAGAACACAATGATGCCCTTCAAGAACGTCTTGGTTGTTTGAAGCTACATACAGGAGGCAACTGTAGTTGCAATGACTTTTCAGGGGATTCGTAAAGATAATTTTCACGTATGAGAGGTTACATTCAAGACGCCACCAATATGTAGCTATTGTATGTTTCCATTTCTGTCTAAATATACAAAAACTTACATGTATGTTTATTACACAAATCAAAAAAAGATCAACCTGATTAATCAGACTCCAACCTGGTAACTTGTAACTAGAGTAAACATTTCTGAACCAGTGAATCAGGTCTTGACGTGATGCTGTTCTAAATAACATGGGCCATATTAGAGAAACATCAAGTTAGTAACT
This sequence comes from Chromobotia macracanthus, assembly GCA_036877525.1. Taxonomy (NCBI): domain Eukaryota; kingdom Metazoa; phylum Chordata; class Actinopteri; order Cypriniformes; family Botiidae; genus Chromobotia; species Chromobotia macracanthus. The sequence goes on along the minus strand of JAZGTH010000067.1, from coordinate 3,639,612 downwards.
CCCAGTCCTAACTTATCTGTTTAATAACCATGGCAATTTCAGTTAGGATCGAACTTTTAACTTCAGACATTAGTTTGAAGATTTCTATAATACAACTTCAGGTCACCAAGTTGGCCTCAGTGTTATCTTTCTCATTTTACCCTCTCAACACAGGGGAACTCCAGGGTAGCTAGAGCTTTCAGTCCTTCACATGAAGTTGCATAGCTTTTTTATGATTGCTATGTTGACAGTACTTAATGGTGCATCTCATTCTTTCACATTACCCAGAAATGATGTAGTTTTAATACGAACAACATGTACTGAGTGCATAATTATGTTGTGAAGCAGCCTGTGATTACCTATTGTTACTGTTATTTATTATATTATTTGCAACATCAATAACATGGACATTAATGGAAAGTGTTGTCAGATCCTTGTAAAGAAATCAGAAATGTTTGCATGAAATACCAATGTGGTGATTTAGGTGTGTGAATTACATCTGGATAATCAAAAGGCTATATCAAAATTTGAGAACAATGACGTGACAGATAACAAACCTCTCTTCATTTACAATGCTGCTGAATCCCACAGTACACGACTTCAAAGAAACAAATGGTCTATGATGAGAACTGATGAGTGTCTTGGAAAGTGGTATCGATTGGTTTGAGCGAGACCAGTGGGTGGGTCTGTATGTCTTCTTACAGAACTCGGGTCCTCATCTATTAATCATGAATACATGGTGGAACATCAAGCTTAACTTGTCTCATTACACGTGTCTCACGAGGGTCTATGCACTGGGTTGAATTATATCTTTCTTCATCACAGATTTTGCTTCATAAGCAGAGTTGCTAATGAATCGAGGGATTTGCTGTGATGTAAATGATGAGATGTGAGAATATGCATATACTCGATCACAGAGAGACAACAGATATTTACTTCCTGTGAAGTTAATGTTTAGTTCAGATTTTATTGCTCTGTGGAGAACCCTTCAGTCTTTAATGGTAAAAGGTCTATGATAGTTTTATAGATACATACGTCTACAATTTAAAAATCAAAGTGTGTATATATTACAATGCTTTGAAAGGCAAAAACAGCCCACAAGTAAAAAAGAAATCAGTCTGATGAGAGAGGATGCACTGTAAAAGTTAATCAAAAACAGATTTTACTTACTGTACCCATTTCTGATGTAGCTTCGGTGGTCCGACGTGTGATAGTTCTACCGCAGGGTGCGTTGTTCATGTGTTGCTTTGCAGTAAATGGAAGATCAAAAGAGAGCTCAAGAGCATAGCTTCTGTAACTGTTGCATTTCTTGCAATTGCAGCATCTCTGCTTAGCTTCAGTTGATTATCACAAGCTCAATGCCAGGTCTTATTCAAGTTCTGACTCTAAAACATGTATTCTATACCATCAATTCCACAAATTCAATACTGTTAACTGTTAACTTTTGTTCACGTAAAATTACATTCAGTTCATTTAAGTTCTAATTTGATCTATTGATTGAATTACGTGGTTGAATCTGAACTCCAGCACAATTAATAAATCATTTTCAGCTTGAAGTCTTTCGTTTGACCCCTATTATTTAATTTCGTTTTAACTCAAGTTTAATTCCAGTCCAAATGCAGGTTGTACTTCTCATTCCATTCAGTCCCATTCCAATCACATTTATTCCGTTTCATTTTGTCACTGCAGCTAAGATGCAAAATTACCTGTGATGATAAAGATGCAGCCGAGGTTTCATTTGATTTATCGCTCGTTAATGTCTTTATATATAAAAGAATAAATGCAATCATTTGATTTACTGTAATTGGGAATGTGAAGCTACCACACCTCTCTGCCTGGTTACATGTTTATTTTCATACATTTTGTTTCGTGTCCATAGAGCCATAAATGCATAAACATTTTACCATTGGCAACAGAGAGACTGTAATCTAATCACACTGAAACAATCTAATTGTGTGGAACAAACACACTTTGCTTCATAAACAAAAGCGGTGATATAAAACTAAAGAGAAATAAAGGAAAAAAATGAAGCCAACCAAAATGTAATTTCCACTCTCTTCTGCACGGGCGAGAAGAGACATTTCTTCCGACAGCTACATGTAAGGTTGCCCATCACAATTATCTCTAGATAGTCAACGAAGTTTTGTCGCCAAGGCATGTCTCCTGCCAAAAGCCTCTGCCATTTTCTGACACTTTGTCACCATTTAAGGAGACGAGAATTGTCATCTCTGAGCAGATGAGGCCAAGATCTGTGGCGTACCCACATATGATTTCCAGATCAATCAAAACGGTTTGCTCTGTCAGTCTAAATGAAGTCTTAACAGCTTATTTTACATTCCTGGGGGCAGAAAGGCTTGTGTGCCAAACATTGGTTGTTTACACAACTGGATGTTCGTATTGTTGTTCACTTTAGCTGAGCTGCAGACTTGCTAATCCCAGCTATTCTTATTGAATTGCGTTTAAATCTCCTGCATTGTTGTGCACAAATGCAGCTAGTTCTTTCTGGATCAGTGATTATGGTAAGAATATCTAATTCAAGGGCAACCGCAGCTTAGCCATATTTTTACTTTTACACTAAGGCTGAGGGCCTGAAATTCTCTTGTGGGAGCATAATTCAGCCATTCCAGTGTTAAAGAGGAAGTGTTGAGTGAATTATTTCTAGAGGATTATACAAATGGAAACAACGGTTTTCCCTCATTATTGTAAAGAATGAATAGGAAGAAAGTTGTATGTAGCATGTTTTTGTGGTGGTGATGGTGGATCTTGATTCATCTCAGTGATGATTTGATTCTGCTCACCACAGAGATTCGTTCACTGATTCTTTCTTCGACTCTTTCTGTAGGTGATAGCATCTGGTGGTGGCAGGTGACGTTTTTCTATAAGAAAGTCATTTTTCAGTCAGTTTTCAAATCCGCAAAGAGACAAGAGACTGTTCGAGAACCATATGCAATTTCTCCACAAGTGACAATGAAGTGGCACCAAATTTGCAACTGCAATTTGCAACTTCTCCGCCTGTTTTGGAATTGCACAGATAATACTACCATTTGACTAAACAAGCAGTCCCGCCCCTAAACTCACACCATTGGCAGAGAGCCACCTCCAAGTCTTCTGATTGGCTAATGCACACCCAGATTTTGTTTTGCTGTTTATACAAACACAGGGGCCGTGACACAGAGGTTAATAAAGTTTATTTCTCAATAACCCCTCATTTCAGTGATATCTATCAGGTAACAGGGACGTTTTATGTGTGTGCATTTTAAAAAAACTCACTCATTAGTTTTAAATGCTGGACTGTATGTCTTTAGCAAAAACTGTTTTCATTCTTGGCAAATCCGCTTTACTCAGATGCCAGTACAGCATAATGTACCAGCATTAGCAATAGCAAAACATTATTATGGGCAGGCAGTCCGCACAATTGTAGCGCTGGGCCTCTGTCACACAGGCCTCAATCACAACTCATCTGGGAGCTGCATGAGAGACATTAACCTCGCCGTGTTGTTTTGTGCCGAGCTCCTAATGGAGGGTAATGAAGCGAGGCCATTAGACTCTGTGTATACCATCCAGAGTGCCGAAACAGATAAATAGATAATTAAATCATGTCCTTAATTGTGTAATGGTGCTGAGAGTGTGGTCAGCGCGACTGACGCCTGGGATTCGATCTGGGTGTAACAAAAATCGCTCGCAGGCCCTTGTGTCCTACAAAGGCTCCACAAGTCTTTGAGGGGAAAAAGTAACTGATGAGTATGTAGGGCTTTCAGGAAAACCTTACGTCCACTATTAGATTTTGGATTATAGCTGACTGTCTTCCTTCTTTATCTTGATTTGTCAAACTCCTTTATGGTTACAAAGCAAATGTAATTGAAAATTTCCTTCTGAAATGGCCTTTTATACCCTACAAATGAGATGCATCTGTCTCTGGATCAGTCTGAGTTTTGTAACTTGTCACTCTGCGATGCTTTCGTAGCTTTTGGTAGTTTGTCTCCTGGTCTTTCTTATTTGTTCTTCAGCTATGTTCAAAGAGTGTTCAGTCACTGCTTAGAACAGTTATGAACCTGGCATACAAGAATATTATATTTCATAATCCATCAGTAATATGCTTTTTCGGCTGGAATTACTTTAGCTAATTACCATCAGGAGCTAAATGTGGTTATTTTAGCAGTAAGTACAGAATAACCTGCATTTTATTAAATAATATCACATTAGCAAGCCTGCTTTTGTATCAATGTTATTTAAACATTTTTTAATTCTGTAACATTTTTAAACCTTCCATTAACTACTAACTAAGAATTTTCATTTTATATTCACACACACATTTTATATATATACATATATATATATATATATAAAAGGCATATGGGTTTAGAATAGTGAGTAAATGATGACAGAACTTTCATATTTGTCTAAACTGTTCCTTTAATATTCAATAATGTACATTTGAGACACAGCATGAGAAGTTAATTAATCTGTTTTTGCTCCGTAGACTGACAGCACATCATGAATCGTCATGAATGCAGACAAGGGGAATAAAACAAACAGTTAGTTTTAGTAAAATTATCCATATTACTTCTGGGACACTTCTTGTCCAATCAGATCAGAGGACAGAAGCTAACTGTTGTATATTAGTAAAGAAGCCAATAAACTTTTCGGTTTTGCATGTTATTGTGTCACATATCTAAAGCGTGACATCGCCAGATGCCATAACACATGTGAAACATGCCTGGCACCAGGGCCGACTCTTTCGTCTGGTCCCGTGTGTGTCCTGCGAGACCCTGACTCTGCTATTTCTACACATTGCTTGGCCAACGACAGCCCGTCTCCTAATTTGACAGGAGCACATAATGGGGTTTATAATTAGCCCCGAGGTCATGGAAGTTGTGCTCGGCAGTTCCTGTGCTGTCAGGTTAATAGATATGCCTGCGGGTGATGAGAACTAGAGGAAGAAGAGAGGGAGCAAAGCCAGGCGACGGTGCACGACCTGCGGTGTCAGGTGCACTTTGACAACCCACATGTCTGAGACCTGGCAAATAACTAGCCAGCCCAATAAAGGCCCTCTGTACTAATGTTGTAAAACTGATAAAAAGCAATTAGTGTAAATTTGAAATAATGTGCACTTAAGTACATTTAATTAATGAGTTTGTGAAATCAGAAGTGGAGTTGGGGCTGCATTGTAGACTGACTGACTTTGTACTTGACGAGTATAAAACGATGAAGTAAAATGCATAAAAATAATGAAAAGCTGCTGAAAATGTGCCTTTAATCGTGATGTGTGTCCCCTTTGATTTGAATAAAAATGCTTTTTCCAATCTTTGCATGTTGCGCTATGTTGTTTCTGAAGCTCAGCTGGTAGAGCTTTGTGTTAGAAGTGCAAAGGTTGTGGGTTCGATCCTCAGGAAACAAACATATTGATCAAATGTATAATTTGAATGCACTGTAAGTTGCTTTGGATTAATGTCTCAATGTAAATGTAAGCATAATATCATTAGCCATAGCCGTTCTTAAGTTGATCCGTAAGTTGAAAGTTTAAACACTGTTGGTCAGTGGCGTTATTAAAACATTGGGTTTTTGTTTTGGGTTATGTTTATTTAACTTTGGTTTAGCCAATAGCATGAGTTTTGCTTCTCTGACCAATGGCTGATGAGGAGAGTGTTCCGGAAATATCTTTGAGTCATGTTTACGATTTTATTTAGTGCCACTAAATGCATCAGAATATCATGTAACTTTTTTTAATCTGCAATCGAATCATTACAGTTTTACATCAGTAAAATTTTATATATAAAAATTTGTACAATTTTCATAAAGAAGAAAATTGTTTCATATTTAGGGCACACTCACGTTTGCCTGCTTTTGTCAAAGAAAAGCTTGTGATATCTGTTTTAAACTTTAAAGGGAATTTGTCTGTGGAATTAATGGTAGGTGCTGTACGCCTTATTTTTTCATTTTAGAGGTATTGAGATATCACGTCTGTTTGTTCTTTGTGGTCTTAAATGCCATTGATCGATCAACTGCTATTTTCCCAACACCAGCCAATACGTCCACGCCAGGTTCACAAAGACTCGTTCTCTCCGAGCAGCTCAAAATGTATTTTCAAAAGGAGCACTGCTCAGTAAAACAAAGTGATCTGTCTAAACACAGAGCAGATCACAAATATATGATAGAAAGTTGAAGTGCACCATACAACAGTGTATGCTTCATTTCTTTCCATCTCTATGAGTAGTAGTTATATGATATTCAGAGTAATTCTGCCTGATGTTGTTTATCAACGAGAGATCTACGTTCTTAGGAAATGAAGCATGGACAGTCTATAATGCACCACACTCCATTATGGTATAATTTACAATCAACTTACTAAAGGAAGTATGAAAGCACAGGGAAAACAGAGCCATTATTCCAGATGTATGAACATTTCACAGCTGAGATCAAACAATGGCTTTTAATGAAGAGTCAGGGAGTCACTTGCACACAGTGTCAACCAAGTGCCTCTGTGGCAATAGTACTTCGCTAATACAGCATCCATCTAAATGGGCCCCAAACACCAAGAACAAAAGACTGGAGGACTATAACAGTCTCAGACCAATGGGCATTTTATTAATCTGTGAATGAGCGTTTTAAATACGGCAGTTTTTCATTTACACTGTCTTGCTTATCACATTTGGGTGAGGCTTTATTGGCTGTTAACCTTGTGACTGCTGCAACGTAGCGTGGTGAGATTAAACTGCGTTTCCTGACAATCTAAGGTCACTATTTACACTGTTATCTCTAATATGATTTCTAACCCATCGATATCAGGGTCTGATGATGTAAAGATTATGACAATCATGCAGATAATAGGATGGGGTGTGGAGACCGGACTTTGAGTTTCTCCCGTTGTTACATCAGATCTTGTCTTTAGCTCATGGGTAGGCGATAATAACAAGCCCTTTGTTCCTGGAGCTCAGAGGCCGCTGTTGTTTGCTCCCTGTGAAGCCGCACCTGGCTTCAGATTGAGTTCTGTTCATTTTAGTTCGCTAGTCTCTCTTTGAACATAATTACAGTCTCTCGCCATATAGCCTTCACTAGCACACGTCATTGATCTAGTTCCTTCTAAACCCCTAAGATATCTTGTACTGCAGACAGCTATGGCTTTTAAATTATGAAATGATGGTACAGCGGGTCTTCAGAGACGGAAAAGATAAGAGAGATGCAGGAAACATTTTGAGGGAAGTCATTAAAAGAATTCATGAGACTCAAAGCGCACTTTCATTTCTCTAGTCCTTTGTGATCAGTTTCCATAAACACAGTGTGTGTGTGTGTGTGTGTGTATACACTTAAATACAATGCATATATATGCATTTCATTGCATCGTGTGAAAATGCACACCAATGATGATGGAACTTATTTTAGAACTGACTTCATTTAGCGCACACATTTTTTGCCTGTGTCAGGTCTGCCACTGTCTAGAGGGAAGTGTAATGCTGGCGGGTAATACATTTGAAAGCTTTTTTTGACTGAATACTTTCACTAAATGGAGACGGAATGTGGGTACAATATAAACAAAAATGAATTGCAGGATATGAAATGACAATCAGCTGCCCAGGTTGGATCTTGTGAGAATCTAAACCTCTGATCATACCTGGGGTGATGGGTCTATTATTTTTGATCCAGAGGTAAGAACTGTTATCCAAAGGAGTAAATGCACCATTTGAGAACAAGAGAGATGTCTGATAAAATGAATGAGAAGGGCAAAAGATTTCAGTTTAGATTTGAAAGGGAACATCATTCACAGGCCTGGTGATAAGAAAGACAGAACAGTCACATACAGTAAAGTATGTTTTTGTGAGGGTAATATAAGTCTATGTGAGTAAGGGAGTGAGTGAGTGAGAGAAAGAAAGAGAGAGTCTGTGCTCAAAAGATAAAAACAGCACATCCCATTTCAGTACTTCAGGCACTCTGCAGTGTCTTGAGATGTGTTTACCGATCTCAGAGGTAATAGAAGGTTTTTGAATGGGAAGAGGTTGTGGAAGGGTCATCGGCTAAAAGCCCTGATTTTGGATCCACTGGGAATGAATGTGTGACAGCTGGTGTGTGTGTAACATTGGAGTGTTTTTGCAGATTGGCGATGCCGTTCTCAATCGAACTCCCAGCTCTCAAATTGTGGGGTCGGGTTTTCTAACCCCTCGCGTTTTTGAAATGGCATTTCCTTGCCGAGGTCACTGTCCACCTGACCTGCTCCAGCATTAACTTTACCTGCACGTCTCTCTCCTCCTCTTTCTTCATCTTCGACAGGATGTGGGCATTATTGGCAGCTGTAAATGTCACGGTGTGGACTCATCCAGTGTAAATCAGAGAGTGCTGTCCAGCTAAGTGCACCTTCCCTGTGTTTCTTTCAAACTGAGTGTGTTTGGCCCATGCAGGTTTATCATTATACAGATTAGACAACACAACACTTTCTCCTGGTTGAGTTGTCATTCTCGCCATATCAACATTATCACTATTAAAGTCATACTGTCACAGTATAAGCACCATTCTCATGATGATATCATATTCATCCAGAATTAATGTGGAGCACATGGCACTTGACACCCAAGAATGTAAACCAACTAAAACCATTTTGAATGTTTAATGTTTTCTGTTAAATAAGTCTGTTTAATGATGTTTAGTAAGATTTGCATTATTTAAGCTTGAGTTTCATGTGTGTTTGGTTGATTAATTTTGTATGTGTTTCTTGACTTGAGCCACAAATAATAGCTTTATGTAATACATGCACTGTTTAAAGTCATACCACAGAATTTAATAGATGTCCCCTACTGAAACTGTCAAGAGATACCATCAGGGCTGACCGATAAGACAGAACAGCGCTGTTGCCATCATTTCGCATGTAATTTTAGGAGATGCAGAAATAAAGAATTTAAGAGACAGAGAGAGAGATGAGATGGCTGTTTAGTACTCTTCTGAAGTACTGGTTGTAATTAGAGTGAGGTCATGCATTCCCTCCTTGCATTGCAGCAGAAGGAAGAGAGGAAAGAGAAGGGCTTGTTTCATCTGGCCCTCTGCTGGCGTTCTCCTGGCAGAGTTTAAAACGACTCGTCTCCATGGAGCTTGTATCTAGACAAGCTCACGCCTGGCGTGTACATGGACATCAAACAAATCAAACTGAGGAGAGAGAGAGAGCGAGTGACAGTTACAGAGAGAGTAAAAAACATCAAAAGTTAAGACAGAATGATAGGGCCGAATGACATGTCTTTCTTCTCTTGACACCTGTCACAGGATGTTGCATGATTTAGTTTTGGGACATGCATAATGCAGGTCACTCTGACCTGGTTGCACAAAGCAAATCCATATGTGTTATGCAGGGTACCTCCATTAATCCTGTAAAGCATTGCTCTTAAATACTAAATGCTAGAGCTTGCATTACTGCATTTGTAAACAGGAAGTGATGCAGGCAAAGCGTAGACCCAGCTAATAGGAAACATTCCCAGAACATTGGCTAAAATATATTACAATATCGAGGTAAATGTACCAATGTTTTGCCACACAGAATATGTTAATCACAGGAAGTATTTCATAAGAAGTATTTAACTTGACAAGCTATCAAAACTGGTTACCACAGCAATAGGTGAGGTCTTCTGAATCTACATATTTTTGTTCTGTAAATAATGGAATATTATTGACTTGTTTTTCAAAATAGCTCCTAAATATTATTTAGGCCAAACTTATCTACTGGATTACAACTTTAAGACTACAAATCCCTGTATTGAATCTGAATTCTCTGTACCGCCCACAGGCTCTTCTGACTCACTTTTCAGAAAGGTATAATTAAAATCAGGCAAACTAAATTGATAAACTCAGCGACTGGTATCTCAGTGATCTGTGAAAACGTCAACAAATTGAAAGTGTGAAGTTAATTAAAACCAGTGATGTGAGGGTTTAGGTTGGGGGCAGAGAACAAAGCACTTTGGCCTGTGGCAACGTTTACAGTCACTGTTTGAAATTAACAACAGTGTTGAAATTGTCTGAAATATTTTATTACATGCAGCACCAAACAGGAGTGGATCCAGTCACGTCTGTATGAACGGGTAACTGAAGTCAGTTCCTTTCTTTATCCTCGAATAGGGAGTCATGCTTGTAAATATATTGATACATAAAATAATATATATAACACATTTGTGTTGCAACTTGACTCCTAAGTATCTAATTATTGTTATGAAGTATTCTAAGCTTTTAGGTCTCGCTGATTTCATGCGTATTAGATATGCAGCCAAAAACTCTTTGGTTTATTTTTATCTTTCTCCTTTGACCAAACACTTAACAGTCTTTTTTTCTTGTTTTCCGATCGCATAATACAATTGTGACAACATGAGAGAGGTTGACAGCCTTAACTTTATTATTTGTTGGCAAAGTATTTAATGTGCCAAACACGGCTGACCTTTTTCAATACACAAGTCAAATTTACAAACTGATATAACTGAACAAGGCTTGTTTATTTTAAAACACATTTTTGTTGTATTGAATTTTTCTGTATCGGCCTCACGACTTCTGACCTGGTTCTAGAATTGTCTAAACAGATTTTGTTATGTCCAGAAATATTTATGTATGTTGAAGTTCAGAGATTGTCAGCATCTTTCTGATTAAGCTGCCCAAGCCGTGCCACTATATCCATAGACCTTATGTCATAATTTAATTGCCTAATAACTACTAATTTGATGCTAATTGGCTGTGCTTAAATCCGAACTTGAACTAAAATTGCTTATTAATTGCTGATGTGATTCCAGTTGTCACAATAGTCAAGCTTAATAACACCAGGTCGTCTTAACGCAGCGAGCTCTCTCATTTATGGTCGGGTTTGTTAACCGTTTCCTTTAACGTGTCACTGCCGCACATCTCTCTCTGCACTGTCGCTGGTGTCGGGTCGTGTCTGGATGTCTGTTTATAGCTGCGTGCTGCCAGGGCAGAATAACTCTGAAGATCAGTTTTTAAGACGAAATCCTTCCAGTTTATTCCTGCTGCTGCTGATAAGGAGAAGCATGAAGAGACGGGCTGATGCAATGCCTTCTGCTTCTTTTAGAATCTCAGCCAAGATCAAAATGACTTTTATGTGCTGTGTGTGTAATACTAAAATGATGTCAGAACAGTTTATAATTGATATAATGGTGTAAGAAGGCACGTGTCAGTCACTGCTCAAAAATAAATGTGCAAAGCCACTTCATTGAAAAGTGAACTGAGTAAGGTGCTATGGCTTAGTGGTTAGAATGGATACACATTGAGCAATACTGCCCATAGTCCCTGTCACAAGTGGTGCATCTTTACTCGATGACTGATGACTGATTCAGTTCCTGACATGCCCTCACTGAGTAATTTCTGCTCGTTGATATTAGGTTTAAGGTGAAATCTGTAACTTTTGTGGTTAATTATGCAGGTACATGACAGGTTTTTGAGCAGGTACATGACAGATCTGAGTCCTACCCCGCAATGGTAAGTTTATAATAATGATTTATAGACTAGATAAAGTAACCTGCAGTTTTATGTTTTGAACAGAGAAGGTGGAAGAGAGGCAAAAGTTATGGATTGCAGCTTTAATTTCTACCAAGTGTCTCAAACACAACTATAAATATCTTTCAAAGATCTCATCACTGATCTCGCAAACAAGCCGCTGTGTTATAAACCCAGTCCTAAATCCACATTTTTGTTCAGCCTGATATAAAACCGCATGTTTCCTTTCTTCAGGAAATTGGGTAAGGTCAGCCAATCAGATTAGAGTTTGCTGGGTCAGGAAGGTCTTTCTCAGTCTTGTAAGCAGTATGCAATACTGTGGATGGTCAGGGCAGTGTGGTGTTTCAGGCGATTTTTGAATCTGACTCTCAACATTTATTAATCTTGTTCACCATCTCTGCTTTCTGAATAAAAGTGGCAGAAGTCCAAACAACCAAAAAAAACCCATACACAATATAATTGTCTATTCCATCCCCACTTGGCAAATGAAAGCAGAGACGGAGAGAAGAATGAAACTGGAATATCGAGCACAATTGTGACAAGAGATTGGAAAAATATTATCAGGTTATTGACAACAGAGAAGTACTAGTAAAAGATCAGTGGGTGCCTTCAAAGGACACTTAGTAATGTAACAGTGAAGATGAGCCGACGTCGGTGAAGAAGACAAGATTTAGATGGTGATGGGGACACACTAGAAGGCTGAGAGCTGTGTTTCAGTGGCAAAACCCTGGTGACTTTCTGAAATATGTGTCTGAAATGGTATTGTTTAATGTCGCGCTTTCAGCTGGTGAAATGTAATGGAAAAAGTGCCTCTTTTCTCTTCATCTCAGTTTAATCAGCCTCATTGCTTTACGATGTCTGTGCTTGAGGGCTGTTAGCATGAAGGGCATATAGACACGACGGTGTTATCATGAGACAGGTTTGAGTAATCAAATTCCTCTATGCTTTAAAGTAAATGAAGAGCCACGCTCTGCTTCTGCTGCATCAAACAGCATCAAACATCATTTGTTCTCTGTGTTTTGTCATTGACATCAGACCTGGCATGCTGTGTGTGGATGTGGCTAATGTGAATGAGATGTGAGTGCTACAGAAGAGGAGCAGATTTTCACCATATAATGACTCAAATTTCAGAATGAACTCAGAATGAAGTTAATGTTCGGCTTCTGAACACTTAGAGTATAGAGCCGTTGGCTACTTGTATGATCTTGTTTAGGGTGGTTTTCGTTGTATGAAATGAACAGCATAAAATTTGGGCACAACAACCTTTGATGTAACATCCTTATAACATTTAGGTTGTAACAACGTTTCCATTAAGTAACAAAAATGTTAAACTTTTTTGAATGTTCTATGAATGTTTTTTGGATGTTTTATTAACATTATTTCTTGATTATAAGAACGTTTTTCAGTCATTTTTAATTCTATAATGTTTTTAAAACATTCCACTACAAACTTAAGAATAGTGTTTTTGATATGTGATGTAAAACATTAAAAAAGTTCTGCTATCGTTACTGCAAGAACTTTTGGATAACTTTGAGAGAACTTTTAGAAAACTTTTAGAGAATGTTAGCCTACATTCTGATAATGTTCTCTGTTGGCTTGGAAAGTATTGCTAAATGTTAGATTTCCAGCAAAATAATTTGTGAATGTTTTGTGCACATTTAAATAAAATGTCCAGCCCTAGTTTATAGACAGTTTTCAAAACATCCTCATGGAGCAACATAAGGAGGAGTAAATAAAGACAGAACTGTTTCTTTAACTGCAGGAAAGTCACCTAAGGGGATAAGACAGGATCAGCTGTCACTTGAATTTGCATATTTTTCAGCTGTAAACAGTCTGAATTCTCTTTACTGTAGACTGAATTAAGAAAGGTGTCATGTCTGATGACTGCTAGTGTGACAGCTACACTCGGTACAGCTGGTATAAGAAGTCCTTTAAGTGTATGTCAATCATTCACTTTTAATGACACTCTGTAAGCAACTAATAATGATACCGACTCTTTAATAATTAGTGTCAAGTTTGTATACTGAGTTGATGTGAACTCATTACCATTAATTTACAGGCAGGAACAAGTGCCATGTCCTAAAACAGCAACAAAGAAGGCATGACATGATATTGCCAAAGGCATTCGTAAGCACTTGCCTCCTTTATTTATAAACAAAATTTTGAGGTGACGATCAATCTAAAGGTGTGTTTTGTGTGTTTTTTCTTCATGTCAAAACTTGCAACTGTCTTGACAGTGCGTCTGGGCTGTCACTCGAACGCAATTAGCGTTGAAGTTCTTGTGCGGCAAACGGAAACCCTGTTTCTCGGGAAAGTATAATTAAAAATCTGGAAAATAAATGGATATTTCTGTGTCTCAGTGATCTGTAAAAACGGCAACAAATAAGCAGTGTGAAGTTAATTAAAATCAATGGTGTGAGATTTGAGGTGGGGGCAGAGGAGCCAGAAAAGCACTTTGGCCTTGTTAGTTTCTGTGTTTCTATCAAAGGTGAAGTTAAGAGTTGTGTGTGATCTTACGGCCCAGAGGTGCAGAATTCCCAATCCTAGTCGTTCACTTGCACAGTGTTTTGGGATGATGGGACGGACTGTTTAGATTATATATGCTTGAAGTGGAAGGGCATTTGCGTGAGAACGTTTGAAGTGTGGAGGGCTGGAGATGCCAAATTACAGCAAATTCTTCTCAATTACTCATCCTAAAAAAGAAACCGCTTGATGTCATGCATCTTAACACGTCCTCCAATTAGAAAGCTGCTGAACACTTGGAGAGGGTGTAATTACAGGAGCGGTTAAGAACTGACTGGCGTTACGAGAGAGAATGAAGTATTAACAGAGAACACAGACGTTCTGTCCACAGAACAGCTGTCTGATCAGGAGCCTCACGGGCACATTAAACAGGTAACAGAACTGGGCCCGCTGACAGAAAGTGTGACCTTATCATTATTTAAATACAGTATATTTAGATTTTAGAACGTGGAGTCATGGACAACACATGCTCTGAAGCATGTCGATGCTTGTATGCAGGGGACCCAGGTTTGAATCCTGCTTGCAACATTTTGCGATCCCACTGATACTGCAATATTAGCAAAGTTAATGTTTCTTAAAGGTGGGGTAGACAGTTTCAGAGAGGCTAGCAATAGCAAGCTAGCTTTGAAAGCATAAGATCCCGCCCTCCCTTCAGAGCCTCTCCAAAGCCACTCCTCCTCCAACACATGAATGCATGCATAGTTTGACAAACAAGTTGGATATCCTATCGAATACAACGATTGGACGAATATTTGATGGTCCTTCACCTTCCACAGAAGATAAATAAATAGGTAAATTGCTATCAGTAATGGATGCGAAGAGACTTTTAATCAGCAACAAAAGTTTCTGAAAAGAATCTCAAACCCTCCCTTAAAATTTCTATCATCAGGGTTCTCATATCTCTTTTTTGTGTCTCATATTTTTGTCGTATGTGTGCTCTGTTTAGTTCCTTTAACTCTGTTCTTCAGTCTAATTATTACCCTTTTATCTGTCCTCACTGTTCTCTCATTATTTGATCTTTTTGATGATTTTGTTTTTTGGCTTATCATTTTCTACTTTAACCAATTACACAAACCGATGTTTTTGTACGGCTGAAATAAATAAATTGGTGCGGATGCGCGATGTGTTATTTGAGATGTTGAGGGTCTTGATTTGTAGCCGAGGCGAAAAAGTTTGAGACTCCTGAGCGTTTGACTGTTGCACTGAGATTATTTTAAAATGTGTTAAGCTTCACAGCAAAGCACTCAAAATGCCAGACAGGGCAGAACTAAATGCAGAAACTGAGAATTCATGAAAATGTAGAAACTTTAGGTTTGAAATGCACACAGCAGAAGCGAGGTGCATCACAACCTCACGACAACCTTTATGCACACAGAGGAATAAGACTGAACATTGGCAGGCAGAGCGATCGGAAAACATGCACCTGTTCAGCGTAACAAATGAGTGTGTGTGTTTTTTATTCGTTTGTCAGCGGGGCTGTTACAACTCTCATGGGAATTGTAAGGGCACTAGCAGCAGCAGCTGATGTCTGATGGAAAAACGCTGCTATTTTCTCACCTCTGTCGCCACTTTTTGGCAGCCGCATGCCAAATACTTCATTATGCATCATCAGACACTCTCCTAATGGAAGGCTGGATGGCTGCTGCCATATTCTGCATAAATTAACACTGCCTTTTCACCATTAAAGGCCTGGATGCACGCCGGCCCCTAATGTAATATGTCTCAAGCGTAATCAGGACGTACAGTATATGAACTTAAGCCAGCATTTGGGTTAAAATGCAGCCCTTTTATAAATTATGCATTTAATTTCAATATGGCAACTGTCATCGATGGCTTGATTAAAACCAGACATTCCCATCTCATTAAGATGAAACAGACTAAATGGCCATTATCTTTCTCGAATCCATTTGAGGTCAGCTTTCACTTATGGAAAATATGCTTTGCAAATATGCAATAATATGTGTGCATAAATGAAAGTGTGTAGTTTTATTTCACATTAATATATTCTCTTCTGTTCGAAGTGCAGAGACAGCTGTAATTCAGCCATGAACACTATAGATTTGTGGTGCTTTCAAACATCTGTTTGTTTGAGTAGTTCTGGCTCAGCCAATAGCAGAACTTCATGTTTGATATTTGTTTTGCTTTTATGCTGCTGTGTTTTATACTATTGGAGGAGGCGTGGCTTTAGAGACGCTCTGAAAAGGAGGGCGGGATCTTATGCTTTCCACGCTAGCTTCTGCGAAATTGTTAGCTTCTCTGAAATTGCTTACCCTACATTTAAGTTTATTTTAATATTGTATTTATATACTTTACCATATTTTAATTTCTTCATGAAAACTAGTCAGAGAGTAATTGGCAGAGCCACTGTGGATCTGAAGATCTCTGCTTAATGTATTTTTTGTTTAAAGATTTTTTGAATATGAAAAAGACTGCGATAGAAAAATAAGCCAGCTACTAAATCCAAGAGGTTTAATGTATTAATCTAGTATGTGAGGGTCATTAGGTCATTCCTGTTTAAATGGATGACAAAATAGAAATCCATAGCACACAAAACCAAGATCCCCCTATTTGTTTTCAGTTCCACTAAAGCCTGTCTCTCCTTCTGTCATCTCCGCTGGCTGCTTTTCTTCCTCTCCTGATTACTTTCTTTCTAACAGCTTTTCCTCCACAACGAATCGCCCCATCACAACTCGCTTTGTTTTTGTTATCTTTAGGTAAATTACTCAGGCAGAATCAATACAACATCTTCAGACTCTTACCATCCCGTCGACCCTATAAGCAGGATATTGTGAAACTGGATGTTGTGGATTTTTCATGGGCCCTTGACTCGTTTAATGCACCTTGAATTATAATAGCGGAATCCGTTATGTATAACAGGATCATCTATCTTACCTGGATTTTCCCCCAAGAAGTTTTTCACTCGATTCTGCAGTAAAAGCTGAATAGAGTCCGCATGCCAGCTCCTCTTTTCCCTGTGTAATCTTGGCCTTCTCATTTGATAGCTGCCGATAAAATCTTAATAAAAGGTATCAGGCAACGCTTGTATACCTTTTCCCCTGGCAGTCATGTTGTGACGGAAAATCCTGATTTCATAAAGTACAGGAGTGGAAGAGAAGTCAGCCATTATGACATGTTATTCACATCTGTGAGATGTCAGATTTAAAAATGTTGAGGTAAAACTTCTCTGAACGTACAATTTAAGAGTCTGATTCCTTCTTTAAAATGTGTCGACCTGACTTAGCTCCGGAACCTGATCTGTTATTCCTTGCTAATTTCTCCTGTGGATCTCAGCATAGTTCATGACATGCAAATGGGATTCTTTAGACTGTACAGATTTGACAAATGGCAGCAGGCGCTTTCCCAGCTTGTGGAACGTCTGAGGCATTCTCATCGGTTCCGCTTTGGTTAACTCTGAAAGGTTCTCTTCAACAAGAGTTGACTTTTACTAATCTCTCTGTCCCTGACAATGTTTCACTGAGCTTTTGTCTTTATTTTGGTCTTTTAGTTGCTCCTCTTATTTTGTGAGTGTTTTGAATGCTGCTAAATGCCCATTATCACGCCTGGGCTCCTCTGTAATTGGCACTTATTATCATTGGTTGTGTGCAAATGTCCTACACCTCCTCACGCAGTCTGTTAGTTTGAAGGCTTGCTTCTCTGTGTGGATACAGGAGTGAGTGAGGATCTGTGCTCCTGTAGCTCGGCCCCTCCCCAGCTCTGCTTCTCTTCTCTCCTGGGCCGTGTTTGGAATGGAATACCGCTGCTTACTGCATACTGGAAAGTATTTAGTGTATGCTGCATGCTATTATTGGAAAATAGTGTGTAACGCAGAATGCATGTTGCAAGAAAACATGCAATTACATTGTTTTCATAAAAAACATAATGTGATTGACTGGGTATTCAATGCAAACAGAAAATTTGCATACTGTGCATAGAAGACACGTGCACAGTGCACACTGCAGAAATAATATGGCATGGTAGTGCACTATTATGAGTATATCCTTTGTCTTCTGTTGCCACCTGCAACAACCAGTACATTTGTGCCGCCTCTGAGGTCACATAAAGAGTTGGAGAGAGAGGGAGAAACACACACACACAAGAGCCTGACAGATGCACAACAGGGTCCTTTTCATATTCATTATGCCTGACTGCCTGTTATGTTACCATTCCATAGACAAGTCAGAAAATAGGATATGTTTTATCGTGATTACAGAAGAGTGTAATACATCCATTTGCACACACTGCTGCTGCTGAGTATGACAGCGACTCTTGATCGTAACTATTGTGTATCTGTTGTACTGGATCTTTGTGCCCATAAACATATGTTGGGATATGCAGTTTTTGTTTCTGTACAGGACAAACATAACAAACATGCTCTCTTTTAAAACCTAGCAAGGCATTTTAATGGCATTTTAAAGACAGTTTAACTCCAACAGATACCCAGTCGACAATTTTAGGTTGCAGGAACATTTTCGTAATGTTTCTGTTAAGTGACAGTAATGTTATGTTGAATGTTCTAGGAATGGTCAAAAAGTAGATTTTTTCTTGTGATATTACGTTAATGTTATTGCTTGATTATAAGAACTTTATTCAGACTTTTTTAGCTCTGTAACGTTTAAAACGTTCCACTAACAACATAAGAATAACGTTTTTGATATATATGATATATAAAGTTAAAAACTTTCTACTAACGTATTCTGAGAATGTTTCCTGATAGCTGGGTAACCATCTTAATGATCTCATTTTAGCTAAATTCTTAGAAAGCATCACACACATCCTTCTCAAAGAATATAATCCCAGAATACATTGCGTCTATCAAATTTATTTCATGCTGATTAGGATGCTACCTTAGAAGACAGCTGCCAATGTAGGCAGCAAGGCAGCTCATTAGGTTTTGGGACAGAGCCACAGAATTCTTTATGCAGATGGTATCGGGTCATATATGCAGTCTGAAGTGAATGTTTCATGACCTCATTAATATGTATGTGTATTTGTGTGTTTGTTTTGTAGGGCAGACAAGGGAGAGTTGTTGCATGGCTTGAATTGCTGCAGAAAGGTCTCAAGTTTAAATCGTGCACCACCGCCATTCTGAAGTTGTAAGTCTCTGTGTAAAAAATGTAAAAGACTTGCGAAGCAAAAGAACTTTTGAATTTCAATTATTGTTTTCTGGTTCAATGATCTGGTTTTAATTTGATTTGTGAAGGTGTTAATGAATGTTAAAAGACAAAATTTGTCTTGTGTGAATTAGCAGGTTGTCATTTAATTTGATATAACATGCACACAAGTTTTTCATCTGCAGGTTGAAACCAGGAAATGTCATGGCTGAACAGATGGTGAGAGTTGAAGCATTTCCACTGAATAGGTCAGTGTATGTTTATACATTTGCCACAGTTGTGAGTATTACACACACACAGTTTGTACAGCTATTTTCGTGGGCACTTTCAATCGATATAATGACTTTTAAACTGTATAAACTGTATATTCAGTCACCTAATCCTCACCCTGCCAGTAAACCTAACCCTCACAATAACCTTTATGTATTTTTATATTTTGAAATAAGCATCATTTAGTTATAAATGAATAACCATCATGCTTAATAATCAATTTTCCTCATGGGAACTGCTGGCTGGTCCCCACAGTGATAGATAAAGAAGAACACAAACATACACACATACTGTGTGGTATGTCTTTACAGCTGTTAGTTAAAAAGCATAAGGCTAGTAATTGGGGTTGGTCGAACAATTATTTTGAACAAGCGAATTTGGTAACTGCAATAAAATAGCACGTAACATTTCCATTAGTGTTACTGTTTTCCCCTCCTACTGTTACAACCCTCCACTACGCCAAACTGAAGGGTCTTGACACACATTTACACAGATTAGGGATAAGTAGTACATTTCCAACTGCTGTAATTTGTAGCAGGAAAATGTTGTAAAATTGTATTTAAGAGACACAAAGCCCACAAACACAGACATGTTCCATAAACCGAAACGTGTTACAACACTCCCCAGGCTCCTACAAGGAGTGACTGTAAATATGCGCTTGTATTCTTACTTTTATCTCTGAAAAGAGAATAGTAATCTAGTTTTTCTCATACATTTTACTTGTAGATATTTAGAATTTTGCTTCTTTATTTTGCTAAATGAATATAAATGATCCCCCGTCTTCCTGCAGCTCTTAATTGATCAGACAAATTAGAGCTCATTTAATAAACAGTCTGCGCAAATAAGGCAGGAGACAGATAAGGGCTGTAAAAAGACAAATAGAGGCAAGGTTCTTTTAAGAATCATGCCAGAACCATTAAATGGACTGCGCAGATTCACAGTGAGCTGTCTTAGCGTTTATGAAGAAGAAAGCAGACGTTGTTTTTTAGACAGTAAAGCTCCATCTGTTCCAAGCAACTGTTTCGACAAAACTCCTCCATCGTCTGAATTAGCAAACATTAGCGAGAGCTTGTATTCACACCCCTGCTCGCTTCCCCTCTTCACTTTGGCTCCGTTGTGTCTGCACGGTGTAATTTTGTGGATTGTTTTGCCTCTCAGTTACTCCGATATAAACGGCAGAATAAAATACGGCCGTGTATGAACTTATTAAGACTCCTCACTGAGCCATTGTCAGGGAAAGATACAATTAGCAGTAATGACTGTGGCCTCGTCTCCCGTCTGGAACGGAATGTGAAGATATTCGTAATCCAGAGGGATCACATTTAAGACACAGGTCTGGACTCAATGGTTCATGAAAATCTAACTGTCCTGCTGTGATACTGTATATGTGACAGTTTATACAATGCTTTTGGGTATTATTGTTATTTAGACACTAAATTGCAGGATGCTTTCCTGTAGATGAACTGGGAGTTTATGTCCATAACATTGCCAAGGTCAAAGTATATGATCATGTATGTTGTTTTCTATCAGACTAAATGTATAACATACGATCCTGGCTACAATAAATACAGGTTCTTTTGCAACAGGAATACACATGGTCCAGAAGTGTGGTTTGTGCTTGTGAATTATGGGATGTTGAGAGTGAGAAGCATTGAAATTCAATTTTGAGGGACAAATAATTTTGTTACTGTGTTGCAGGGCCTTATTTGACCATTTTGGCGCCCTAGATGAGATCTCTACTGCGCACCCCCCAATGTTTTTCATCAGGCAACAGTATCCAAACCTCAACACGTTGCTCATGCATTGATTTGTTTACTGTAACAGCTCTGCTTTGTTGGGTCTCCACTTCATTTCCAATGTAAAATCTGTGTCCAGGTGAGAAGCACTGTTTTATAAAAATAACATTCGAGACTGAGTAATTTCTCATGAACTTTCTTTGAGCTGATACTGGGGTTAGTATGTAACTCATGCTCAGATAATGAAATAAAAAACATGTTGCTCATTTGCCTCCATAAAATGTCACTAAAATCCACCTCTGAAGAGACAAACTCTTCTCTCTCTTCTAAACATCTTATTTTGTCACGCTGTTTTGGAATGACATGACGGTGAACAAATGTGGACAGAATGTTTTTTATGAGCTGTTTCTTTTATACCCTCTTTTTAATCCATTAAAGAAGTTTAAAATTAGTAGAAAAGTCAAAGCTTTGTTCACCTCAAGCCAGACTTAGAAACACAGCTTTCACGTGTTTGACAAGACAGCTCATGTGGCAGCTCAGTGGAGAGGCAGATCGAACGTCTGAACAAAGCCCTGCTTTAGGTCTTTATGATTTTTAGAGATTCAGAATTACGGCTCTTTCTCTTTCTGTATTGACAGATTGCATCTTCAAGAGAAATATTGTTCTCACCTCTCTTTCCACACTTTAAATGATGCATTAGAGGCCCAAAGTTGTTATTTGTCAGGATGAAAACTGTCGCATCATCCAGGCATTGAAACATCACAATTGATATGGAATATACAGAGTGCTCGAGGCAATACGAAAGCGCCCTATTTTAGGGTAGGCAGCTGTGGTTCCTTATCAATAATTTATAACTGTGGCATTATTACCCTGCCAACAGTTCTTTAACCCTGTGTTTTATGTTGGAGTTTGGGTGGGGTGAGGTATGGAGGGGGGTGGTTGTGGCAGAATGTTCACACTTAAAAAAAAAACAGAAAAGTATTCACACTTGTGTAACATGTTACACATCTACACATTTAAATATAGTGATGAAATGCTGTTTAAAACACTTTCATTATACTCCTTGCTGGTTTAGAACAAGTATCTGAGATGCCTAGAGACAGCTTATTGTTTTTTACATATAAACTAGAAACGTGATAATGAGATTACAGCTTCCCAAGGTTAAGTTTTAGTCTTTGCTTGGTTTTATCGCTGTTTTCTTCCTATAGAAACTTCAAACCTCTGTTTGATTCTGTTGTGTTCAGAACTGTTATTGATGGTGGGGATGTTTTTGCTCCTTGTATTTCTTTGTGAACATCTCAATCTGCTGCTAGGCTGTTTAAATTACCTTCTCCCCAAGCTATGGCTTTCTCATCCTACCTGCCTGAGTCATTCAACAGCCTGCGTGCAAATTGCACAAACAATTTGATTTGACTTAAAACTTTGACAACGATAAATTGGCTTCTGAACTATAAGAGCGCTTAAGGTAACGCGTCCATTGTTTACATAGCTAATGCATTCTGTACGGTTGTGGCAATGGCTTACGTGAGTCAGATGTTGATGCTGGAGTTTCATGAATACACCTACCGTGTGAGGAGAAATATTGACATGAAAAGTACCCTGTTTCTTCTGTTAGAGGGGGTTTCTAAATTTACAAAATGAGACCATTTTCTGTGGAACTCGTCGAACAAACAGTCGGTGGAAAATGTTAAAAGGGAGAAAATATAATGAAGTATTTCAGGAATGGTTGCCTCAGAATGTAAATTCTGCTCACATGCCATTGTTTCTCTTGAGACTGAAATACACATAAGGGTGTTATGGACTTTTTTTTATCACTCTCACATCATTACATCATCATCACCGTCACATCTTGATCTTTATTACATCATCACTGTCATACCATTATTATCATTACATCACATCATCACCATCACATCATCACTATCAACCATCTTGTATTTTTGATTTCGAGTGAGCGTGTTCTTTAGAAGGCTTCATTGAGGTTTCCTGTGAAACGTTGCAGGCGGTTCAGTCTAACTGGTTCTATCACCCTGACCTTTTTTCTTTAGCTACTTGTTATGTTCTCTTTCTTATTAACCTTTTATCATATTCAGTGGTAGACAGATATTTGGCTGCAGTTGGTTAATGTTGAGCTGTTTGAAATACTGTGCTTTATTACATGGTAAAGATCAGAAGCCACAGGGCTTTCTTTTTCATAACATATCTCTCTTGAATGAAGGCCCACGCCAGTCCATAGCATCACCTAGCAACAGTTAGCCTGCCAGTAGAGCAATTAACGTATGGTTGAAGGAAGCTTCAAAAGGCCCGTAACGTCTTTGTCAAAGACAGACGGATCCTGTGGAGCAACACTGCAGATTAAACAGACATTTAAATGAAGGAACCCTGAGCTCAGCTGTAAGTCAAAGCTTTTGCCTTATCTTGATTGGTGTTTACTATTCAGTCTTTATTCAGCCAGTGTACAGCGTTTACACACTTAGAATCATGAAACTTTGCCACAAATACCTCTCCAAGTGCTTACATTATACACTTTAAAGGACAGTCTATATGGATCTATATAGCTAAATGGATCACCTATATATTTTACATTTTTTAGCAAAACCTGTTGATATGTTAAAGGTAGGATAGGCATTTTCAGAAAGGCAAACAATAGCATAATGAAACCATAAGATCCCGCCCTCCCTTCAGAGCCTCTCCAAAGCCACGCCTCCTCCAGCACATGAATGAATGCAGGATTTGACAGGCAAGTAGGACATCCTACCATTATATTTAGACCGAAAGCAATGATTGGACAAACATTTTATGGTCCTGCACATTCCACAAAAAAAAATATATATATGTAAATATTTTAAGACCGCCTTTACTTGATTTCTATCAGAATGTAAAGAGACTTTCAGCCAGCATAACAAATAATGTTTCAGGAAAAAATCACTTACCTGCCTTTAAATCACCTGTAGGGAAAACCAAGAACAACAGTAAATGTTTTTCATAACTCACGTTCTACCGCACACCTGTCTGCCACATTTCAGTTCAGAAGACATGTTCCAACAATCAGCATACCATTAAAAATGTTTAATGTGAGAAAACTTAGCATCTGTTTCTCATCTAAACTTTCATCAAACAACCTAGAGATTAATCTGATTCAGAAAACCACTTTTATATCTTGGATTCCTGTTTGTATGGCGAAGTGAAACGATCACACTTCGCTAAACACGTGTTAATTAAGTGACGTCGGCCTAGCTTGTTTTTCAATAAAATTAATGTATTAAAATTGTCCCCTTCCTGTTACAATTGTTAGTGGTGTCCCCGACTGTGAGGTTAAATAAAATAATTGTTTGTTTTCCCTCTCTTTTGAGTATATTAGCTGTGCTGCCTGAGCTGATTTCACTGACCACAATTTTCCTGCTTGTATTACATTTGAAACATAGACTATGTGTAATTTTAATTACCGTACATCTGTGCTAATCAGTGACTTTAATGAAAATACAGTGGCATTAGCGGTAGATGCCTTGCTGTACAATTCTACCCATTATGTGCGTAACAATGGCCAATCAATTAAATGCTGGGAAATTACCTGAAAGCAGTAATTGCGGAGCTCTGTGTAGGTGCCGCTGTCTAACATATGATGTGTGGTAAGGGGAGGACTAATTGAAAAAATTTGAACTTTGCACACCGAGTCCTGTGGGGCAACGCCTGGCGATGTGGCTATTGTTGTTAGCTGCTGTTGCCATGGTTATTTCCTTTTGTTTTCAAGCGCGTGTGTGCATGTTGTGCATATCTCTCAGGACCAGCGGTACTTGGGCGGTCAGATGTGTTGTGTTTGGATGTTGTGCTCGGCTTGTGTTTGGGTTGGATATGGAGGGTATTGAGCTGGAATCAGCTAGTCCTTCGACTCCACTTACCGTGACACGACTGGGAGCAGAGATGTCCATCAAATGAATTCCCTTTCTGTGTTCTCCCTCCGCACATACGCAGAAGTCGAATCAACAAATTGGGTAAGGCGGACCTTATACGTCTGTGGCCTGGCATTAGCACAACCCATTTGGTGGCTGCCGAGCTCCTGAAACAGTACTAACTCAGTGGGAATTTAGAAACACTGGCTGCCTCGCCCATTAAAATCTCTCAGATAAATGCACCTGCGGAGATCTCCTGCCGCGCCGTCTGCCAGACACACACCATATGTGGCTACTGTTCTCACTTTCTCAATTGTTTCTCTCTGTTCAGCTTTTTGTCTTTATTTTGCTTTTATGTTGCCTTTCCATTGCTGCTGTACTTACTTACAGTACATGTGTATGTTTACTTACACACAGTACAAACCCCCAAGTTGTACATTTGATCCAGCCGTGTGTTCCCAGGGAATTGAACCCATGACCTTGGTGTGACAGGCACGCCACCCGTTGAGCTACAGGATCTCTGCAGATTTGTGATGACATGAGGGTGAGTAAATGATAACCAGATTGTAATTTTGGGGTGAAATAAGCCTTTATCATAGCTATTTTATCTACTCATTTAATTATTTCTGCATATTTTGAACAGTTGAGATGTAAATAGTTTACATTTATATTTTAGTAGTTTCTAAACACCAGTTTAACTATCTGTGTGTTTTCCTTCAGTGCTGTAGTCACCTGGATCCTGTACCGATGTTGCGCTTTCTTCAGCTAATGCTTTGATTAAACCATTGAATATAATTGGATAATGGAATTGATCAGACTGAAGTTTGAATGTTAAAGCTTTATTAAAGTTTTTTTGCAGTCATTGATTAAAAAAACCTTGGGAGCCCAACAAAACCTGACACTAGAAAGTGATACTATCCAACTAACAGGGACCATTCTCAGAACACTGTCTAATATTCTCTCAACGATATCAAAAGTTCTTGTAGTAGAACATATTTGCACAGCGTATGCCATATATATGTTGAACGTTTTAAAACAATTACAGGATTTAAAAATGTTGAAAACAGTAACGTTAATACAACATCTAAAAAATTACATTCCAATAACTTTTAAAATAATGTTTTTAATGTTTTTATTACTTAATGGAAATGTTCTTACAACCTGAAGTTGTTTGCTGGATAAGACAATTGGGTTTCATAACCTATAGATATTAAAGAGAAGCATGGTGTGATTTGTTTACCTCGAGATTTAGTTTGCCAAGAACAATAAGTTTTCAATAGAACAACAGAATTGATTCACATGATTTCAGAGTTAACTCCGATATCAGGGCAGGTTTGAATAGATCAACAACTCACCATTAATAACCAAATATATCTATTGCCTAAATATCTACAGCCAAACTGTTATACAACAGTAAGAAGTCCAACAGCAGTGGCTGAAATCTTTTCACATATGTAGAAAATGAAGTACGGTGTTGGGGAAAGATCCACAGATGGTCTGAAGCAGAAAGTACAATTGGAAACCGATGTCCATGTGCTCAGAAAACCTCCTACTTCCTGTCAACCGTTACAAACGGCTGCGGAATCTCCCCGAGGAGCAAGTAACTGGGATGAGCAAACAGAGGGTGTTTTACAGGAGTGGCATCAGGTGAATTCAAAACCAGCTTTATTCACTTGCATTTTAAACAGACTACCTGCTGGGTTCTCCTCTGTGCTCAAACCCAGAAAGAGAGCTGCGAAAAAGATGAAAAAGATAAAAGACCATTTTTTAGAGTTTGAGGATGAAATGGATGCATTCATGCAGTGGCTAGTCAAATGCAGACAATGTTCAGATAATGAAACCTGCGAGGCTTAAAAACTCATCTGCCTGTAATAGTTCAGGTCTGCTTTGCTTAAGCAACTGTGGCAGAATTAATTAATGCTTGAACAAGAAAAGTCACTAAAAACGGCACCTTTTCATTAGTCGTTCAGAATTGTCTTTTGAAGCAAGAAATGGCAAAATTAAGAAAAAAATGTGATTGAGTGAACTAGTCAAAACTTCAACATTATATATGGGGGTATGACAGGTTTAACAGCCCTTATGATTATTGTTGGATGTCGTGGATGATAAAAGCTTGCACCCTGCCGGTACTGAAGAGGAGTTAAAAGTGACCTGACAGGAAGAATGATTCGGTTGGAAGATTGTCAGATGCTGCATGGGTGGGGTGGAGGGGAATGATAATTTGAAGTATTGTAATATTTATCTTATGATACTGTGCCAGTATATTCTTGTGGTGATTTGTAGCTATGTTAGGGGAATATTAGTGCAAAAGGGAGATTACAACCTGATCTCATGGGAAAATATAACTTTTTTTATGAGGTGGTGATTTCGTATGAATTTATACAAATGATATTTATACAAAAAAACGCTTAAAAACCCCTAACCCTGACCATTACATAGTACAAATTAATGCGAATTAGCCATCAAATCTCTAAAAAGTAAAAATCATGCCATGAGATGATGTGTTTGAGATTAAATATGTGAGAAAGTGAAACAGACTGTAGCATTAACTCTGTTATTTCTCCGTTATTTCTATAAGACCTATTAAATTTATAACAAATTTAGAAACAAAATAATCATAATATTGTTATATCAGGATATCTAGATCTAAACTATTGTTCAATCCCTGCTGACTTCCACTCCTAACAAGCAGGCATGCTGTTCCTGCAAAGCATGCTGGTATTGTAAACTAATCTTCAGGATGTACTAACCTGTCTGACACTGGATCCAACAAACATGTTTCCATATAGAAATGACATACGCAATATCTGCCCAGCTGTGTGTGCTAAGCTTCTTGAGGCTGATCGCAGCATACGGCAGGATTTTAAAGCAGATAGATAATACATTCCTTTGAAAATTGATGTGGGGTATGTGCCTATAAGGAGCGCCTGGCTATGCTCCCAGTAGGAGAGGGTGGGGTGAGATTGATCGGAGCGAAGTGGGGAATGTATTCATACGGTGTTCCTAATGGCCTTGTGATTAAACACACTCTTAGATGTTTCTGGCAAGCAATGGGGGAAAATGAAGAGCTCCTCTTTCCTGTCGTACTTGCTGTGACTCCAACGCAGACGCTTTCGTGCACACGTCAACCAATTATGCTGTCATTGCTGCGTGTGTCAGCGCTCCTTCAGGGAGCTGCCCGGCTTCCTTCAGATCCGATTGGTTCCTGCAGGAGAACCTCAGAAACTATTCAAGCTCTCAGAATTCTGCCATTGTTCTTTGATGAAATGAGATCAGGATAAGATTAGTGGGGATAACTTTTACACTGATAAATAGTTCAAGTACTGCAGTCGCTTTAATTGAATAAAACTAGTCAATAGTTTTGGGAGATTGTAGCTACAGGCATTTCATGTTGGCGTGCTCTAAGCTTGGTTCAACAGCTCTTCAGCCCCCACAAACTCAGAAACAACAGAGGAACCGGCAGGCAAAGACTGTGGCTGGCTGACATGTTATGCTCTAGCAGGGGGAGCTCCTGGAGTTCTCTCTTCTTCACAGCTCATCTCTAATCCAAGCCTCCAACCAGCTTCTGTCTGTATGTGTGGAAGTGTGTGCACATATATAGAAATAGAACTGAATATTATGAATAGAAAATACAGCCTCATTCTTTTTCTCTTTCTGTCAGGTTTGGAGATCAGCCGACCGACCAGCTATTAACCAGCTTGACCAAGTTGGGAGACCAGCTATATCAACTGAACACAAGCTTTCCAGGCTGGGAGAATAAACTAAACCAGTTAAAACAGCATACCACCTTAGGCTGGTTTAAATTTGCATATGGTTTTTAACCTGGACAACAGCACAACAGTCATCTAAGAGAATTAAGTAAATTAAATGCTTGTTACTTTTATGAAGATTCTCCAATACATCCAAAGCATGAAATGCTATAATGTATTTTTATTAATACCATTTATGGACAGCAGTAATGAACAAAAATGTTCTTTTAAGTCTTATGTGTGTCTGTATGCCAAAGTTGCATGTTTGCCTTTTAGCAGATCCTTTTCATGCAGACGCTATGCAGATATTAGCATAATAATGTTGTATTATAAAGGTTAAAAACATACATATGCTCTGCCAATGACACACAGCATGCAGCCTGTCCAGTTATGCATTATACGTGTCACATGTGTAGAACTTTGGAATAAAGAGCGAATCTTCTCCATTATATTAGAGATCCTGACTCCGAGCAGGTTGTTTGGATTCTGCTGTGACTTCCTCTGTATATTTGTTTGTATTCCTTCAAAACATTAATGTAAATATGCCATATGAGTAGTCATAGTATCTTCATGGGTGTTGGGAATAGTGTTAATTTATATGCTGCTCTAAAATGTGTCATCAGGGCAGTTCTCCAGAAACAAGTCGAAACTTTCAGGACTCTGGACAGTGTCAGCTTTTTAAGAACCTCGGACAGCAGCTTTTGGGCAAAAATGATTTTTTTTTTCTTTTGACTGGGATGTCTTTCTGTGAACTGCCACGGTGCTCCTGTTTCTAGTGAATCCACCATGCAAAAAGGGCAGTTCTCGCTCCACTTAAAGAGCAAAGCTTTGTTCCAGAGAGCCGCAGCGAAATGCTTTTTGCTTAACCTTTAATCAACAACAGAGAACAAAAGAGCTCACGCGGTGTTACAGTATTTACTCTGGGACATTTTTAATGACCCAAATTGCACTGTGTTAGACCAAACAACATGGTATTGATTAAAAATACATATCATCATATTTTTCTATAATTATATTGTAATTTTCTCTGTAGCAGACAGTCTGATAAATAATTATTTATAACAAAGAGCACAGTAGTTGGCATATTTAAATCTGACAAGCTTAAAAATACCATAATCAAAAGACTTAAAACAAATCTGGACTTTTGGCACAAATTTGTGAAACAGTCCGCGCTGATCTTTGGTTTTAGAGACAAGGAATAAGAAGCAGTTTGGATAACAGCCAAACCAAACTTGTGGAATCATTTACTTCAAATACTACTTAACCCAGCAGTTTGGTTTTTTTGCCTCACTCTCTGGCAATTCTGCTCTGCTCATGCATGACAAAATTGCAAGAGCTTAGAGCTTTTAAACAAACGACCTGCTGGGTGAGTCCAGGACAATGATCTCAAACTGGAGACAGAAACTAAGGTCACTGGATTGGCTTGATGAAGGTCAAGAACACAGTTTTGATGTTCATCAGATATTTTAGTCACTACCATAAACCTGCTTATCTTCTCAGATAGATTGAACAAAGATTTAAGGGTGAGTTTTACAAAGCCTGTCAAAAACATCAAGAAAAAATATCAGACTTTATATTTTGCATAAAGAAAATGAAGCCTATTTGTGGGACCATGAGGTTATTTTTTATTTTATTCCGATAATGACCGTTTTTAATTTGGGGTGAATTATGACCTGCTTTTTTTCTCTCAGGTTTACTCCTAAATGTTTCAAAGAATGATTATTTGTACAATTTTATTACCATTGTATTTGTTTAGGGGTGTTGAGGACAATACAAAATATGGCTTCACTGGGTAATTACCATTCAGGGAGTTGTGTAGCTCTGTAGAGTAATCAAATCATCATCAGCTGGCTTAAAGCTTTCTATAATATGTGTAGCCTTAAGACATAAAGATCAGGGCATGAAGCCCTGAGAATACTAAACTTTGTTACTTGGTCTTTAGCAGACAGTCCCCACGGAGCAATTCAGACAATAGCCCTGGGCAAAACAGTAATAGAGCAGAACTGTTAACTCAGTAGCTTTTCCGATAATAGATTGTCCTACAGAGGATTTAAGCCTGTAACTTTTGCATTAGCAGCCCAGATCCTTAACCATTACAATAACAACCACAGAACTTAGATTTTAATGTATTATTTTGATGTACACACGTGTGTATGTGCCTAACTGCATACCATTTTATTGTATGTGCGTGTACATGAACATTTGCACACGATAAAGGTTTAGACTGAAATGATCATTTGTAGTGCTCCCGTGGCTCAAATGGTAGAGCATGTAACAGGGTCCTGGGTTCGATTCTTAGGAAATGCTATAAATGCTATACTGATAAAAGGTCAAATGCACTGTGAATTGCATTGGATAAAAGTAACTGTCAAATGTACCGATGAATCAAATGTTTCTCCAAAAACATTCTTGAAGATTATGAAGGTAGGTGGTAGTGAAAGGTCATTGAAGGCAAATTTTTCTTTTAGGATTCATTAGTGTGTGGGAGGCACAAGGCAGCCTGCAGCCTCTTAATAGTTTAGAAACTGTACGCTGGTTCTTAGGAATAAAAATTAGACATCACTAGCCCAGGTAGACACCTGCTGGAAAACAGCTCTTAAAACACAATGAGCACCTGCAAAAGAGTTCATCCCTAGTGACGCATGTATGTGTTTGACTTCTGACTCCAGAGTCTGTGCAGTTCAAACCAATTCAAAGCTTTCGTGTGTGTTGGCGTTTGCGTGTTTATGTCACGCTGCTGCAGGCATTTCCTGTTATCTGTTTAATGACTGCATGGGATGTAATTGCCCTCGCTGGAGCAGAACTCACAGAGGTTCATGGGAGCTCTCATCTCGCTTGCTGAAGGGAACCATTGTGTTTGTTTGTCTTGCGCATCATTATCCCGGGGCTTAATTGATCTACTTATTGAACACGACTTTGGTTTTCTTTATTTATCCAGTACTCCACGCTCTTAAAGATAAGCACACCTTATCATTCTTACTCATGGGGCTTCACACAGAATCGTTAGAAATGTTGTAACACTGTGCAAGCAGGTTAATTGCACAATTAAAACAACATATACTGTTCGGAGAACTGTGTGTGTGTTTGTTTTCTCGGTTGTACACCTGAGGCTGGTAATGACTGTGTAGAACGTAATCCTCAAAGTATTAAAGTCAATTGGAATGAAAAAGATTTCTTGATCTCGAGTTTGATGTACGATGAAAGTTTCAGCACCTAAAACTTCCTCCCCAGTCCCAGCAGACCCAGTTTTTTTATTGGGACTGCTTTGCATAAAAAAGTATCACAGACCAAGTAATATCAGACAATGTAATATTAATTATTAGGCTACAGCACAAACTTAATTGATTGTTTTAAACTGCATTTCCTTACTGCATTACTTTGCCACAAACAAATGGATTGATTTCCACCTGTGGACACTAATGACGCCACACTGAAACTATATAGAGAGAATATATATATAGAGAATATATAGAGAGAATATATAGAGAGAGAATATAGAGAGAGAATATAGAGAGAGAATATATAGAGAGAGAATATATAGAGAGAGAATATAGAGAGAGAATATATAGAGAGAATATATAGAGAGAATATATATAGAGAGAATATATAGAGAGAATATATATAGAGAGAATATAGAGAGAGAATATAGAGAGAGAATATATAGAGAGAATATATAGAGAGAGAATATAGAGAGAGAATATATAGAGAGAGAATATATAGAGAGAGAATATAGAGAGAGAATATATAGAGAGACTATATAGAGAGAATATATAGAGAGAATATAGAGAGAGAATATATAGAGAGAGAATATATAGAGAGAATATATAGAGAGAATATATAGAGAGAATATATAGAGAGAATATATATAGAGAGAATATATAGAGAGAATATATATAGAGAGAATATAGAGAGAGAATATATAGAGAGAATATATAGAGAGAGAATATATATGAGAGAATATATAGAGAGAATATATAGAGAGACTATATAGAGAGAGAATATATAGAGAGAATATATAGAGAGAATATATAGAGAGAATATATATAGAGAGAATATATAGAGAGACTATATAGAGAGAATATATAAGAGAGAATATAGAGAGAGAATATAGAGAGAGAATATATAGAGAGAGAATATATAGAGAGAATATATATAGAGAGAATATATAGAGAGAATATATATAGAGAGAATATATAGAGAGAGAATATAGAGAGAATATATAGAGAGAGAATATATAGAGAAAATATATAGAGAGAATATATAGAGAGAGAATATATAGAGAGAGAATATAAAGAGAGAATATAATATAAAGAGAGAATATAAAGAGAGAATATATAGAGAGAATATAAAGAGAGAATATAATATAAAGAGAGAATATAATAAGAGAGAATATAGAGAGAGAATATATAGAGAGAATCAAGAAGATGCGTGTGCAACACACGTGTGACGTCATACCCACCCACTCGAGCAGAAGCTGTAAGAACCGTGAGCAGGTTTTCTGTGTGCGTGTGAACTCACGTCCTTGTTGTACGCGCACTGGAAACTTTATGATCAGATATTCAGAGTTAAGCTTATGCAGTCTGTGAAAGAAAATAACATGCAGTTTAAGAAATGTATTTAAAAATATAAATGAGAGCATTGCATTGACATGCGTCGCGTTTCGGGCTTTCCACCTGCCCCTTATCACACCGGGCCGATTCGTCCATGTTTGGGTACGTTTGGGTACGTTTTGGTAAGTTTGGGTACGTTTTGGTAAGTTTGGGTAAGTTTGGGTACGTTTTGGTAAGTTTGGGTACGTTTTGGTAAATTTGGGTACGTTTGGGTACGTTTTGGTAAGTTTGGGTGTATTTTGCAATGTTTATTAGCTTTCTTTTCATGTAAACTTTAAGATCTCTCGCTCTCCTCCGACGTCTTGCAGCGTGAGAAGCGACGCCGGTAACGGAACGCGGACGCGCCTTGTTACGCAAACCGATTTTACGCGTCGTCGCGTTACGCACGCGTTACGTAGATAAACGTGACAATAAATATACAATGAAAACGTGCAATGAGAAATAATTAAATAAAACGATGAAAATACGAATTTAATAATTATATATTACGTTCATTGAATATATAATTTATATGTCATTTATGTGGCACATAGTTTTATTTGAACATTTCTTAATTCCCTTTGTTATGACTTCACTTCCTGTGTGCAGAACATAAATGTGAGTTTATGGAAACAGAGTCGCAGTGGCTGATTTATGTTTATGTTTTTATGTTTGTTTTTACTGTTTATGTTTGGGTTAATATAAGTAAAATGAGTTGTTGGACACTTTAAGGACACGGTAGGCAGTTTTTTTCCAGAAACATTTTGTTATGCTGGTTGAAAGTCTCCTGATGGTTATGCAGTCTAAATTGATTTATAGAAATGTTTATCTTCTTTATATCTCCCATAATATGTTTGTCCAATCATAGCATTCAGTCTGAATGTAATGATAGGATGTTCTAGTTTCCTGTCGAACCATGTATGTGTTCAGGTGTTTGAGGGGGCGTGGCTTTGGAGAGGCTCTGAAGGGAGGGCGGGATCTTATGCTTTCAAAGCTAGCTTGCTGTTGCTAGCCTCTCTGAAATTGCCTACCCTTCCTTTAAGGTGCTCCGTTGGATCAGATGACATGCCTAAAATCAAAGCGTTGTGTCAAGAATTCTTAATAAGGTGAGATTACGGTGCAAATAACCAGCAATTACATGAAGCACTTCGTCGTATTTAAATGCGACCTAACTGCAAACATTTCCCTGAAAGCCGTTGAGATGTGGAGACAAGGACACCATTGAACATTGGCAGAGAAACGGGGTGAAGTACGGTAATCAGCACTGGAGCTTTTGTATACCTGTTTCCAGAAACGCAGGTTGTGAGATTTTAACCGTGAATGCACGATCTTAAGCTCATTGTGAGTGCTTATTTTGAACTGCAGTTTGTGGTTTGGCAAGCGTAAGCTGTTCCATTTGAAAGAAACGGTGTGAAGTGTAATGCACGGTCATTTCAGCATGCAAAAATTCCCCTGCCAATATGGGTGGCAACTAGATATGATATTGCATAGTTTTTATTGCACATCATGGATTCTGACATGCTTCTTGTTGTTTTTGTTATTTTAAAGTTGTATGGTAAAAAAAAAATAGGATTGTGTGATATTGCTTTTATCAGCATTTCCTCCATCTGAAAAATTCTCGATCCTCCATTGGTGACATGTCTTCATGTGATGCAAATTCACAGGTCAGAGTTCACCAAAATTTTTTTTTTTTTTTGCATGAACTTACATTTCTGTCTGCCGCATTTGCATGCATAAGAATTGTAGTGTAGCCTCTGCATAACTCATGACTCTTATGAGTTCTATAATTCTTAAATGTTTTATTTGTTATCCTCTTATGGTATTCCAAACACGTATGATTTTATTTCTTCTGTGAAAGTGTCAGAATGTTTGTGGCGGTCACCATTCACTTTCATTGCATAGAAACAGTCATTACATTTGCAATGGCATTAAATTAAGCAAAAAAACACAAAGATTTTAATTTACAGATGCGCTGTTGCTTTAAATCTGAGTGAGATGAACACATACATAATTGAGATTTACAGGTTGCTGGGGAGAAGATCCGTTTTAATGAAAATTGCCTGTGCTGATAAACCTGTCAAGGAATTGTTTTAAAGGCCCTAGTGTTTCGCATTCTTTATCGATCTCCGCATTTGACTTGCATATTATTTATTCAGCAACATCTTTAATGGAGCTGTTGGTATTTTGCAGATTTGGCTGAAGAGCAACTAGTGAAAGTCATGAGTGGGATCATTGTGATTTGAGCTGCACACACATTCACATGTGATTAGATCATCATTATTGTGGCCTGTGCAACACACCCACCCACAGTGGCTAGATAGAACTGCCAGTGTCCTACCAGTCTCTCTGCCCACACACTGTCTAGACCTGAACACACTTTACATTCCACAGAGAAGTACTTGCATCCAGCTTTTGTGGTTTTTCTACCTTAAATCTGTTTTCTACATGTTATACATGTTCCTGGACTTGTTGCGTATGATTCAGTGGTACATTTTATTCCAGAATGAAAAGTGTGCCTTTGTAATCTTTCATCAAAATGCAATCCCTTTCTTCTGAATTTTTTTTTTTTTTGCTAGCATGACCCGTCCCTTGTATTTTCAGCCAATCCCCTTCACTCACCTGTCACGTCAACTTTTTATCATGCAATCATTTCCTGATGGATAAAATTGACTCTCCCCTGAATCTTTCATTTCTTGAATATTCTGAATCCCTCTGAAAAGCGTTCCATAAAAACGGCAAACAGCATTTTGCTGTGACATTTTCTGGACCTGTCTACAGAGGCACCCACATTCTTACTGTGACACGAGGCATAATAAGCTCCTATATTGAGTTTAGAGCTGGCAATATGGATGGCACGTAGACTACATTTTAAAAGCTTTGATGTTTGCCCATGTGACTTAGCTGATACATTAGAGGAAAAAACGTTTCCTCTAAACTGAAGTTTATATACCCAATTTTGCACGTTTTAAGCTAACTTACGAGAAAAATATTTCTCATAAGAGAAATATTGATATAAGTGTTACTGCGCATACTAAAAATAGACCTGCTCAGTGCACGTACACCTGGGATAAAAGACTTGTTTATAAGAAACTCTTCTTTTCTTTAATACCTATCTGATGCAAATGGCGTAACATTTGGTGACACCATCAAATCCCAAAACCGTTATGATTTATAGCCCAATCTCAGCTCTATGTGGTGGATGAGATTGACATTTTGGGTTAATTTATTCATTTCTACGGTTTTCTCCATTTTTTTTTCCCTCCAGACTCTCTTTAAGCGCCTACAAGATCAGTCAATAGTAATTGATCGCCGTCGTGGGATTACTCCGCTGCTACCTCACGATACGTTTGGTGAAGTCATTTATATCATTCTTGCTGCACATTCATCATAATTTACCTGTTAACAATCTCATACATTCATAGAGAGAGCAGATGAACATGAGCATATACAATCACTCAGTTCTATTATAAAAACAAACAGGGAAGATTAGCTATCATGGATTCATGGTCCTCATTAATGTCATCTTAAAATAGCCGTGGCATCATGGATGAGCTGCTATCTTTGATTTATTAAAAACTTTAAAGGCTTCTTGTAATTATTGAATGGTAATTTTAAAAGTTTTCTTCTTTTGAGGTTCATACTGTTTTTTCTTAATTAGTAGAATTACCACATTAACTAGATTATTATAGGTCATTAACTATATTTTTTTTAAAGAAATGCCCATACAAAAATTATGATTGCTAGGTGGTTGTCAGGGTGTTGCTATGTAGTTTCTGGGTTGCTTACTGGTCAGAAGGCCCAACCCCCATTATTAATTGTCTATCTTTCAATATACTGGAAGGCCATGACATTTGACATGTTTTTATGCTAGTTTTTCATCCTCCAGGCCAAGACTTTTTTAAATTAAGATTGCTTAGAAATGTAATACTACTTTTCAACAAGCCACAAGATTTAAGGTATCATTCATGTTCGTTGTACGAATGGCGCGGGATGGGTTACGGCTGAAATGTAATTCACAGGATTAGGATTTTCTGCTTAAGTGAGCACTGCTACGGTAATTACTTTATTGCCGTAATACATGGGATGTAGTTCGCATTAGTATAAAAAGTGCAATATGTATCCTGCTGTTAGCATAGTAACCAGGAATCTATCAAATGTGGTGACCACAGTGAAACTCATAAATGATTCAAATCAGCTAGCAGAGTTATCCAACCAAAGATGCAGCACTGATATTTACATTACATTTATATTTATGTATTTGGCAGATGCTTTTATCCAAAGTGACTTACAGTGCATTCAAGCTATACATTTGATCAGTACGTGTGTTCTCTGTGAATTGAACGCACAGCCTTTGCTCTGCTCACACAGTGCTGTACCAGTTACTCTACAGGAACAGTGTGTCACTGTGACCTCGTTGTGATGTCATACAAGCGATATCTCACTGCGTCTTTGCATGTATTGCGTTGTGAGGAAAAGGTAATCTTATTAATACCCAGAAGATAAATTGCCCTTATCTCATCTTCCATAGCACGAAGGGTTGGCGTTTTATTAATTGAGAATCATTAGATTGCTGTTAATGGCAAGTGTTTTTCTATCTCGGCACCTAATGAATTGACTCCGTGATGCTGAGCGCCTGTGCGCTTTCTGTTAATGCAGTGTAATTCTAAACCTTAATGGACCATTATGCCACTATCACAATCATTTGCTGTTTTTTCCTGATTTCTCTTTCCTTACTCTGCAGAAGAGGAGAGGCGCTCTCTCATCCAGAACCCATTTCACTCTGCGTGTGTTTCAGCAAGGAACGAAGGTTAAAAAAAGCCACAACTCTTTCATTTGCTTTGTTTATGCTGCCACCCAACCAGCGCCATGCGACAAGTCCCCAGAGAACAGAAATTTGTCTGTCCATGCTGAATGTGAAAATTACACGTGACGCAATTATAGCCATTCGAAACACGTATGATGGATAATGTATAGTTATTAAGAGCATAATTTGGGACGAATGTGGTTTCACTGTGCGCAGGTCAGCCTGGCAAGATGCCTGAGAGACAAAACTGAGAAATCGGTAAAACTTTCTGTTGCTTTCAACAACTTTTATTATTATATACAACATTATATTGTTGAATATATTATTCAACAACTTATATTAACTGTTTTAAAAATTGTATTGTAATGTTATTTTTTTAAATAAATTAAAGATAATTGTAAAAGATGGCCATTATGGTGAAAGCTGTAAACACTCACAAGGGCAGTTTTCTGAGGTAGGTTGGGTGTAAGAGCTTAATGGAACCTGAAAGTTCTGGAAAGAACTTTAAAGACTGTCACAGGTTACTTCAGTAACCCCTCAATAAAGTAAATGGTTTGGAGACGTTTAAAATCCATAAATTGATGTTTCTCGAGTACACTTAGGATATTTGTGACTGTTAGGTTTATAGTGTACAGAGCAGCATTGAAAGGGCAGCGGAGAGTCTGATTTTAAGCATGTTCAAATGGTTTTATATGAAGGTTCTGCACTATTTCTAGGTTACTAATACGCAAACATTGACCGTGTTAATTCAAGGTACAAAAGGTCCCGTTTTCTTATTTCTATTAAGGCACATAAGATGGTTATTTGAAGAAATCGTACCGAGAAAACATTATCAGTTTTTGCACAAACTTGCGGCAAGGAAAGCCAGGGTGTTGGCTGTGTTGTACAATGTGCTTTTTTGTGCTTGTTATATTTTGTGTGTTGAGTCTCAAACGTTTGTGTAGCTGATGATGAAACGGAGATCATTTCTGATCTCTCCAGGTGATTATCTGAAGATTAGATTATGATGAAATGTTGCTCCTCCTAATTTAAATATTTATTTAATCCTTCATTTCCTGCAATGTGCTATCAGAAATACACAGCACATGTTGAATGTGTCCAGATTGTCCCCCTTTGTTTACTGATGGCCCACACTGAGTGCTTGAGATTGGTGCATCGAGAGAGAAAAAATGAATATAGTTTTCTTTTCAAAATGCATGCGTATCACATCTCTGAAAGTTAACCTTTGTGTGGTATATATTTCCTGTCCTCCAAAATTTCCAGACTGTCTGTATTCCTAAAATAAACACGGTAACAAAAGCTCTATTTTTGTACGCTGCAGGCTGCAAGACCCCCAAGACGCACAACACACCTCCAAGTTCCTCTCAATTTATCAAGCACTCCTTCTTTTCCTCCCACAAAGTCTAACAGAGGAAGACTACAGTAACACGCCATGTGGCGTGTTTGAGAAGTAAATTAATTACAGAGAAGTTAGTCGGGCCGCTGACATGAGATGTGAAAACCGAACTGTTAATGTAGGTAGATCTCACCAGCGAGTGTGATGAGAACTTGCAGAAAAAGTCGATTTTTAACTGTCAAAGGTATTTGACCGCGTTGCGCTGCTCTTTTTAAACATGCTGTGAAAAACGTCGGGCTGCATGTGTTGAATGCTGCCGTCGGTTACCCGGTGTAAGACTCGCGCTGACTGACTCGGCTCCCCCGCGCATATGACGACAGGTAAGGCAGCGCTCGCTTTCTGTTTGTGTCACCGTTTTTGACTTCACAGTCATGTCTCACCTCTAAAACTTGTCTCTCAATCTTTCTGTCTCTCTGTATTTGCTTGCGTTCCTTTCAGACGTAGTTTTCGCGGCAGCAGTTCTGAATTTTGGTTCCACAACATATTTTGTGTGCTGAGTGCTATCACTGTTCTGCATATCCCGGAATCTGAGAACCTTGCGCATTTCTTCTTCACACTCAACTGCTTGTGCCCGAGGCCCTGCGAGCCTGATGCATGATGGGATATTTTAGTAATGATGAAAGAATCCACTGAGATGTTAAACCGTAACCTGGTAGAGAGGCAAACTGTTCAGGATGTTGCAATTGTTTTTCTGGCCCGGTGTTTCTGTTGGGTTTCTGTCAGACTGGAGGCAAAAATACAACCGTCTGTGAGGGATCTTCAGAAATATCCGTTTTAAAGACTTAATACTCAGAAACACTTAGAATGCAGAGGAGTACCTTTCTACAGTAATAAGTTTAGAAAGCTCTTCAGATTTCATACCAAGATCAGAAACTGATTACAGGAAATTATTGTGCTTTGCTTTATAAAAAGTGTTACTGATAGGAACTGGCTGCGAATTATTCAGGCAGGTATGTCACGCTTACAAATGTAAATAAATGTCATTGCTTTAGATAACAAAACATCCAAGCTAATTATTTTTCCCCAAAATGAAAATTGTCAATTTTCTCACCATGATTTTACTGTGAAATTACTTAAATATATTTTTTTAATTTTGCTTACATCCTTAGGTGCTTAATTAAGTGTCAGCATGAGTCAAAACATTTGATTAAATTCACCAGACTTGATGTTCATTCAGTTCTTTCCCTTTGTGTCTAGCTGACATCAGTCAGTCTGTTAGACAGCTTCAGAATAACATGAGGGGTAGTAATTAATACCCTAATTTTCATTTATGGGTGAACTAATCCTCAAGCAAAAGACATTTTACGAAGACGTTTATTAGGTTCTGAATTCTGTAATGTAAAAGAGAAAATGCGTTGCTGTGTCTTTTTAAATGCAATGCATACATTTTAAAAGATGGTTTAAGTGAGGAACCTGGGAAAGGTTCAAGTATGTTAAGTGGATTTAAGTAGTGTTGGTTATAAAGACACTGCTAGTTCTAAGTGACCTTGTTTTAAACCTGTTTATTTCCTCTTCCATTATCAGGCAGCACTGTTGGCAAGTTATGCAAACAGTTTGATATGATAATGGCTTTTTTATATCCACTTACTCTTTCTCCATATAGATCACTGTATACTATACTGTATGCTCTATTCAGAACTGTTTGTTTGCAATGAAACACTATATTTATATAAACCGCTGTATTTAAGTTGTTAGTATGAACGTTTAAAAACATTATAGTATTAAAAAAGTTTGAATAATGTTCTTTATAAACAAGCAATAATGTTAATACAACGTCTTAAAAACTGGGTGTTTTGAACGTTTCTAGAACATTCAAAATAAGATTTTTAATGTTTGTTTTTTTTACCTAATAGAAATGTTAGGGAAATGTTTCTACACAGCTTAAAATTGTTTGCTGTGTTAGCGCGGATGCAGATAAATTGGTTGTCGTCTTCATAATACGTTCCCGGAAATTGATTTAAAAGTTCCTGTCAACACACTGATGATGCTTTCAGAGAGCTGAAGTTGCGCTGAGAGACTCTGACAGGATTTGACAGACAAAACTTTGACAGACCTCTTTGTTTTAGATGTTTCCCTCTGTAATCCGTTGTCCTGTTCCTGACCTGTTCTTTCTTTGAGTGCAATGTCATCCTCATTTCCTGTAAGTGAGAAGCTGTGTGGTTTCTGTAGACCAGCTGTTTGCCCATGTGGCATATGTTAAACTGCTCTGGTTTAATTGTCCTCAGGTAGTGAATGAGAAGAGAGAGTGAGAGTGAGTGAGAGAGGCTATAATCATTACAAAGACCCGCTTCTCCTGTGGCATAATTTTAGCTGTGCTCTGAGGGACCATTGATTGCATTATTCCTAGTATATTATGTGTCTTTGTTACGCTTCCCATTTGTATATCCATAATCTTAATTGCAGTGGTGTGAAATTCACCAAACACCATATACAGGATCATATACATGCAGAGGATTACAGTGTTTTTAAAAGCATTAAGACTGTCCACATTGATTTTTTTTATGTTTATTTACTCGTCACATGTTCATCCAAAGCGAATTGATTGGGTTAAAATTGTGTACTATAGTCCAGCCTTTACAGTACTTTTGGTTTTTCAGACGATATACATTAAGAAAGATTAAATGTGATTAACGAATTAACTAAAGGATTTCTGAAATCACACCTGTCAGTTGTTTTTTTTTTTTTTTTTTACGTGGCAAAATCCATAAAAGCATCAAAATTAGTCATCTCTAAGTTGCACGTACAATCACTTCTGCGGCTTTCCAGTTCTGTTGAAGCTACACCACAGATTCCAAAAGCCGTTCAGTCTGGTGCTACACGTGGGGTGCGCAGTACGCCAACCTTGAAATGTATGAAAGAAGAAATGGCCGCAAAATGAAATCTGAGACCACGTGAACTGGGAGAAATGAAATCTACTCGCAGATGGTATTTAAAAATGCTGGTGGCAAATTCAAAGAGAACTGAGGGAATAATACACTACCGCACAAAAAGTATACCACATATATATATATATATATATATTGTTCTGTAGTATGCCACAGTTTTAACAACTGTACGATTTTTAGTTTCGTTATCATACTGGATTCTTTGGTTACATGTTAACAGGTACGTAAAGTAACCTGCAATTTTGTTTTGAACAGAGATGGCGGCAGCGAGGCAAAAGTTTGCAGCTTTAACTAAAAACGCAGGAAATATAGCACAGCCACATCCTAGAGGGTTTAATCTTTGTGAAACCTTTGTGAGATTCTCTTTTCACAGAAACCCTCCTCAACTCTCTCATGGTGAGTCGGCGTGAGATACATGCACAATCCTGAAACGGTCCCTTAAAGCTTTGCTCAGGGTTCCTGAGCACACGGCCAGAAGCACAACCAACTAGAATTAAACAACTAAAACCCCCATCAAACCTCATGTGAATAGTGTACATCACGTAGGTGACACTCTTTAATAATGCAATTTAACTTCCGTACTTGAGAAAGTATAAGAAATCCAGGAACAATCGCACGCAAATTGCTATTGCAGCCTAGTAATTTCAAAAAGTGAATGAATTATTGTTGCCTGACGTGTGTACCTATTCAAATGTGTTACTTAAAAGCTGTAGAACAATTTAACCGTGCCGTTTTTAGACTGCACCTGTAGTGAAGACTTGCTCATCGTGTAGCATTTGCATGAAACGGTTTGTATGAAATATTCACATAGCTGTTGTTACTCTTCAGTTCTCATACAGATGTGGCCTCAGGCAAACTTTCATATCACACTTAATATAAAATGAAAACTCGCTAAATAACTAAAACGGTCTGAGTTGATCTGTGTTGTCTTCTGTCTTTAGTCATATAGTTGGCTCCAAAAGCCTGAGACCATAGTGAAAATATTTAAACGTGATATTGAATATTTCTAAACAGTTATAATTTATCATGTAAAGGAAATGTAACCCATATATATCATTATAATAAAATCCCGGTCTTTACTGATTCCCACCCCACCCAATACTAAGTGTATTGTGAATTATTCAGTTCAACTTTTCACTTAAATTGTTGTGCTGATAATTGAATGTCGTAGTAAAAAATTAATAAATGACAGAACAGAAGCTGGACTCATACAGTTCAGGACTCGTACAGTGCACACATACAGTTGGGCTCTAAA
The DNA here is from genome assembly GCA_036877525.1 of Chromobotia macracanthus. Classification (NCBI taxonomy): domain Eukaryota; kingdom Metazoa; phylum Chordata; class Actinopteri; order Cypriniformes; family Botiidae; genus Chromobotia; species Chromobotia macracanthus. Next base: position 3,595,959 of record JAZGTH010000067.1, on the reverse strand, counting down.
AGTTTGAGAAATCCTGAATTGTACACAGACTCCCATTTCATTTATTTAATCGACAAATGGCTATTAGCTAATGTCCGTCTTGCTACAAATCACATACGTATACACTTTCCCATAAACATCTAGTGCTCCAAATCACTGTCCCAGCTAACAGGAAACATTCTTAGAACATTGAGAAAACTTTTAGACAACATTAGCCAAATTATTAAAAATGTTCTTCCGTAACATTAGTAGAATGTTTTAATGTGCATATATATAAAACGTTATTCTTAGATGTTAGTATCAAAAAAATTACAGAATTTAAGGTTTGAATAACGTTCTTATAACTAAACAGTGACGTGTAAAAAAAACCCTGTATATTATATAAAGGGTTCTAGAAATAACATCAAAACATTTCTTCAAAATAACATTTTTAGCATTTGTATTACTAATAGAAATGATAGGGAAACATTCTTACAACCTAAAATTGTTTTTAATTACAGAGATGTTTCTCTTTCTCCTGATGCCCCAAATCAGTTTGTGCTGAGGATTATACAGTGAGTCAAATTCCCTGTAAAGCACGTTTTACAGTAACTGTACCAGCACCTGGAAAAGTTCACTCAGAACAGACGCCAGTTGTGCGTTTGTGCCTCCAGTGTAATCCTCACTCTGTGGGCTTCAAAGCAGTTAGAAATTGTTTGTTTCTCCTTCATTCTCGACGCTCCTGCCCTGGATGCTCACGACGGCGTAGCACCTGGAATGAAGCTGAGGGGACGCATACATCTAAACATTGAATATATATATGACAGGAGAAGGAGGGAGATTAGCAGTAAATGATATTTTCATGGGCGGCCATAATTCAGCCCGCGTTTGCCGACATTTGAATAAACACCATCAATTCAGCTGGCAGAGGCTCTTTTCTGGCAGTAATAAAAAAATAAAATGAATTGCCAGAAGATTTTAATGTGCGGCACGTCTGATGTGGGGTGATAGGCGTCTGGTGGAGCGTAGAGGACGGGGAATCGAATCTGGGGAGGGGGGGAGGGCTGAATCGGAACGGTGCTCGCTGTGCCCAGATCTCCATTTCACTTGTAGATTTCCCCCTCTTTCTCATCCCACCATTGCTCGGCACCCTGCCTGACACGAGCGGCAATAACAAAAGGTTGACAGGTGAGAGTATATACAGTCCTTGATGGCAGGAAGAGAGAGAGAGGGGCCTGTATGACAGGGGCCACAGACCCAGGCCACTCGCAGCACTAAATCCACCTTCAGATTGACTCTGTGAGAAGAACAGAGAAAGATTGACAGAGAGCCAGAGAGTTTGACTGTCACTCACTCACACCCATGTTTATGTATGCGTCTGATATGTTTTTGCTGTGTGGTTGGCTGTCGTAGACTGAGGGCATGCTGTTTGATTTCACCATATGGAAAACATTTTCATAAAGGATTTTTGATGATGCAAGTCAAAACTGGCTCTCTTCGATTAGTGTGGTTAGTGTGGCATGCTTACCGATTGCTGATGAATTGCTGTGCGAAGGACATCTGATAACGTCTCAACGTGCTTGTTGAAATTATTGATTAGCTATTCTATAGGATATTTAAAACTGCAATCCATAACTTTCGCCTCTCCACCACCATCTACATAACACTGCAGGTTACTTCACATATGATCCTTTATGTATGCTGAAGTCAAATAAAACTGAACTTAAAATTTTCTGGAAAATCATACCTGGCAACTTAAATTATAAATCATTATTATATGAATTACCCTGGTGAATCGGGGTAAAATGAGACCTGAGCGATTGCTTTGATTTGTGTGGCAGCATTTAAATTTTTTGCATAAATGAGGGTCAGTGTAGCCAGATCATGCAGGAAAAACCTGCGACCTGGTCTGAAGTCCAAAATAAGCAGTTATCCTCACCTAAATAAGCGACTGCAGCCTTGTGTGTTTATTCCATTTACAAAACAGTAAAAATAGCAGACTGAATAAAAACTGCTTCATCAACACTGTGATTTGTGCCCAAAGTCTTAAAAACCTACGCAGGTGTTGTTGTTTGTCAAATATTGTGTGATATAAATATTATCTAAAACCGCTGCGGATATATTGTACAATCTGACAAGCAACAATCACAAAGAACAGGACAGAAATATCACACTGTGTGCAGTCGGCTTCGCTTCATCAAGGCCTTAGTGTCTTTTCTGGTTTGCACTGCTCACATCTCACTTGTTCATATTTACCTTTGTGTATTTGCTTAGTATATTTGCTCATGCAAGACTCGGTGTCTGTAGGAGGGCATTTGCTGCTGGTGTCTGGCCCTGGCGCTTTGCTTTGTCAACAGTGAGAAATAGATGGTCTTATTAAATCATTGATTTAAAACATTGATCTGACTTTCTACCCTGGATGGAAGTTCCGCCAAGAGATTACAATTATTTTCTCAGAAAAGTCCCTTGGTGCGGTTTTAGTTCTCTGATAGCTGAGCGTTGAATGTCACCCAGGGTCATTTTGAAGTCCTGATGTATTTATTTGTTTTATCATGTTTTTGATAGCCATGTGAAGAAGGCGAGCGACGGAGCGGTAGTATACATCTTTTAGTCTGGCTGTTTAAAGGGCTGTTTTAGCCCCGGCTGTGGACTTGATTTGTTCTATTTTAGCGTGTGTGTGGTGTCGGGGCCCCAGGCACCTCTATTCCTCTATGATTTCATTTTGACTTACCTGTAAATGAAAAAGCCGTTGTGCACCATCTGCAGAGGTGAAAGGGGATGCCGTACCTGGGTGATTTATGCTGTACATCAGTACTGCTGTGCCTTTTCCCCAACCTGCATTGTTATTTTACAGCATACAACTCTCTGGCAGTACACTTCACTGATGGCACCCATTGCTGTGCGTTTGAATAGTTTAGTCATTTTCGATTGATCAATCAAAGGTGTCGTGATTTACTCTCTCAAGCTTTAATCTGCTATCATTTGTGTGTTGTTTCTTCATGGTCCGTGTTGGCGTGAAGGTCACTTGAAAATGTTTGGGTCCGAGCTGGTGCTCTAAACAAACCTTGTTTTATTTAATTTTGTAATGGTAATTTGAGAAGATAACTGGATGCGCTTAATTAAACATGGCGCTGAGGTCATGTGACAACATTGTTTGTCATAATGTTTGTTTGCACACAGCGCTTGCTTTTGCATGCTGTTTAAATAAAAATAGTAGCTGTTTTTAATAGTAACAGTGATACGGGGAATATACAGTATGCATTAAGCAGTACGCTAGTGTTGTATTCCAAACATAGCTTTTTTGTCTTTGTTTAATATTCATTAACTTCATATGTCATATGTACACCCACTGATTTACAGGTTCCTTCTCACAACATTAATAATAGGTTGCCATAAATATTCAATCAGCTGTTTCTTGTTTTGCCGTCACGTACCTACATTAAAAACAAGTCACATTATAACTGCTTCAGTGATTTAGCCTGGTTCTTAGTATTGTATATTCTGTTTATTTTCTCAACAGCACATCAGCAAAATTTGGAATCCATCTGTTTACTAGTAAATGGAAGAGTTAAGATTCACGCTGGAGAAATATTCCATGAACAGCTGGGTGAGATGCTGAGCTCCATAATTCTCAAATTGGCTCTGGAACTTGGTCATAAACTAAAAGCTGGACCTTGTGTTGCTCATAAACCCATGACCCTCTGATTTGCTGATCAGAGGCCGCAGATGGCAGAGATTGTTATAGGCTACTGAATAAGGGAGGTCTTGAATGGACCATTTAAATCCATACGACATTCCGGGGTTCGCTAGGGGTTCGAGTGATCTATGTGCGCTTTCTGCTTTGTTCTGTTGGCCAGATCAGTGGTCGGTATTAGTCCAATCAGGAAGATCTGTAATTAACGCTTTTTGCATGGCACTTGCAGGTTTCTTTTGACTGCAGTAATTTGATGTACTTCTCTGGGGCTGTACAGCATTGCTCCACCTCTGTCATCCAGACATCTGAATTGGCTCTTGTGGTTGTAAATCCTGTTTACAGCTGTACTGTAATTAGCATTGCCTGCTTGTGATCAGCCAAACAAATCTTAATACCAGGTGTAAATGGGGCCTAAGATGTCATTTTTAGCTTTAAAAAGCTGTGTGCAAATTGAGTCACCATGATTTTCCCAAGTAGCAAAGGTCCTGGAGCAACATACTTTTAACCAGTTAGATTTTAGGATAATGTTTAAAGGATTATGTTTAAAAGTTAAAGGCAATGGTAATTAAAGGTGCATTTTTTTAAAGGTGATTTTAAGGGTGGGTGTGTGTGGGGGTGTATACATATACATATACATTTTATCTGTGGAAGTGTGTAGGACCATAAAATGTTCATCCAATCTTGTAATTAATTCATTTAAACATTAGGACAATGTTCTGAAGGGAGGGCGGGATCTTATACTTTTTAGGCTAACTTTAAATCTCATGGTTAGGTGTTGGGCTGTGTTTTATACATCATTCTCATCAGCTACCCATCTCTCTGATTTAAGTGGTGGGATAGAGGTAGAGTCTAGGTAATGTTTTTTTTTTTTTGACAGGAATGTCAAAGATGTTGATCCAGGAACACATCTTGCTTGGCAAAACTCTGTGACCGTGCAAATTGGGTTCAGCTTGCTTGCTCTGCACTAAAAGCAATGACTGTGGCACAACGACTATTTTGGCTGCCAAGCGAACTGTTCCGCTATTGGCTGTTGTTGTCTGAGTGAGAACCAGATGTACAGAATGTAATTTATCCTTAATTAGCGAGTTCTCTTGTCTATAACTCCTGAAGAAATAAACAAAAGTTGCAATCATTCACTGAATTTATTTTGGTCTCTCTCGTGCTCATTAGCACGAACAGAAATAAACCGATTAAAGCAGATTCAGAGCTGGATAATTCACAGCTGAAGGACTTTTTCACAGAGTTGAGTTGAGCCACTTATTCGCTCTGAATCAGCCTTTAAATGAGGTCTCTGGGCTGAATCAGTAAAGTGATGCCATAAATGCATTCGGTAGAATTCTGTCCTCAGAAATGGATTAGTCACAGTTTGACTGACTAATATAGCCGGTTGATCTCATCTGCCCTGCACTTCAGTAATGCAGAGGGTGTGTGCGAGACCTTAGCTTTCATCTGTCACGAAATCGATTCCAAATTGCTAAATAGTTGAATTAGAGCTTCGGTGAATGAATCAAGACAGAGAATGCATTAAAGCACAAGAAATCAAGAGATAACAAAAGACCCTCTTTAGCGGCCCATTCAATTTTCGAAACTGGTCTCACTCTTTTCGTTTTTTTAGCAGTATAAATGGGTACCGTGTGGAGCGATGCATTGTTTGTGGCTATCTTTAGCATCGGTTCAGACTTTATTTTCATACTTGTGCTATACTCTGGGCTGTGTTCCTGTTCACATTTGTGGAGAGGTGAAATTTACTTTATATGCAGGGAACTTATCAGTAAATATAGAAAATGAGCAGCAGCTCATTTGTTCAAACATGTGATCTAAAGAGTCAGTCAACAGACAATAAATATACATGAGGTTATCTGCCATTTGGGATGTTGATTGTAGATATTGTGTGATTTAGCCACAGGTTTGTATGCAAGTCAGTTTCAGTTAGTATGAACACAAATAATCACATTAAAATAACCCCAGCTAAGCTTCTGGAGGTCATTTGTTCAGACATGTGGTTTACTTCCAAAAATCAGACAATTGGTCCAGATCAGTTGTATGTTATTGTCGAGATATGAACAGCCTTTGAGACATCAGGCACTGTTCGCAGCTCTGAACTGTTGCAGAAGGTGAAGGACACAACAGAGTTTCTGCATTTAAAAGAAACCATTTTAAAGCAAACACTTGTTATGAAGATGCATCAGCATCGGCCAGTGAATTGTTGGGTTTAAATTGGTGCTGCATATCTTTCTTTAATTTCACCCCACTTGAGGGATGAGCTCGCCCTGTTGTACCACTCAGCCTTGGTGCGTGCGTGCTTGTGTGCGTGCTTGTGCGTTTGTATAAAGGACCTTATGTAACTATGGAGGGTTGCCCTTAATTCGATTCCATCTTTAGACTGTTGCATTAGCTGACAAATGGCTCTTAAATGGCTGGATTTAATAGGAAAGACATTTAATTAAACCACTGGTGCATCTTTAATGAAAGCCAGTCGAGTACTGGAAAATATTTACCTTCAGCAGCTTTCAGTGTATGCATGAACTTTGTGACTCGATTGTGGCCCACTGGTCTTCCTGTCTATCAGCTGAAATGATGCAGCTAAGACCCCCATTGAGAGCTTGTTGAAGAGATGAGAGAGGAGAAATGACTTTTTCATTTTGTTTTCAATGTTTGCGTCTTTCTGCATTTGCAACGTGTGTCTCTAATGTGTGTGTGGGGGTTTATATGCATGTACATGTGCAGAAACAAAATGTTTTCTCTGTGAACCCAGAGGGCAAATCAGAGGAGTAGACATTTAATAGACAGAGGACAGAGGCAGTTATCGTCACTAATAAGAATGCTTTATAGTTATCAGACTAATTTATTCCTGGCTATAACAATAGTTTATGGAAATCAGCGCATGTTCTGGAGCTCACTGGCCAAAAGGCCACCTGCTCCGGCTGATGAATCAGTGCTTGTAAATTATATCAGGAAGATGCTTGTGCTGAGTATTTTCATCAAGACACCTGGAACTTCCTGTGAATTTACAGGAAAAAAGCCTTGGAGGACTTCAGAGAGCTCAATATCGCTTTACACGAATGTTTCAGTTTAAAGAGCTTTAGAGATCCTCTCATACGAGATTCTCTCTCATACAAGTCCTTTAAATTGGATTTCAGAAGGTCACCTCAGGAGGTTGACAACCTCAAAGGGTCCTCAAAACACAGTTTGTACATGTTTGTACAGATGCTGCTGATATACCTTAATTTACGTCCTCTGTTCTCCCAAATCTCTCTTTTAGAAAGTATGAAATTGAATGCATTCTTACCACCTATACTCAGTGGTGCGTTGCCTTTTCTGACTGAGGAAAGTGGAATGCTGGACCATTTGCTTGTCATTCTCTGTAAGAGCTGCACCTTCAGGCACACATGATGTTGTTTAAGAAAAAACGGCTCTGTACTTCTCCAGCTTACTCTTGAAACTTGGCATTGCAAAGCTGTGAGTGGTGGTGGTCATAAATTGGTTAATATTCCTCATTTGTCATTTTGATAAAAGCATTTACAAAGAGACTGGTGTAAAAGTTTGACACCATTATAATCTAATGGCCCCCATTTCACAGTCCGTAACTTTAATTCATGCTGTTTTAATTATGCTTTTAAAGAGCAGATAAACTCCATTTCAAAGGCACAATAATAATATGCAGAGCACGATGGTGTAATTTTGTGGTTTATATATTTTACATATCAATACAATGTTAATGACGACTTCAGTCTATTTTTGCCCTGTTGAATCTTCAGAGATTGTTTGTACATTTAAGTGCCACAAGCTAAACTAGGGACCCGCACACAGATATATCCTTTCCAGAGATTTTTTTTGAGAATCACGTGAGAATTTAAGGTGACATTACTGGCAAGTGTACAGCCACATTTGCTTGACTTTGATTGCACTGTTTACGTACAAGAGCTGTTGAAAAAATGTATGGTAACATGCAGTGTGTTGACCAGAAATAGCAATAGGCTGTGTAGTTGGAATAAACCTGATCAATATATTATCATCATTTGCTACCATCAGGTATTGCCTTTAGATTTTTTTTATTAAAAAAAAATCAATTGTCATCATGCAAAATGTTTCTTGATGACAATTTATGCTGATAATCGTCCATGTAGGTCAAATACATAAACAAAAAGTGATCTTTACCCACACCCTTTACCATGATCGAAATCTCCTCTTCTTGTCCTCTTGAAACACTTTTTATGAGGACAGCCAAAAGTAAATGAGTATAGAGGTAATGAAAAGTAAATGAATAAATAAAGTATGGATGTTAAAACGTTAGAGCCACTTAGTGAGAAGCTCTTGTTTTGGAAGCATTTGGGGAGATGTAAGAGAGGCCAAAGGCTATGATAAAGAATCTGATGCAGAGAGCGGAGCTGTTCCTGGCCCTGCCTCCTTCTCTGGCACTATATCACCTACTTTCTCTCTCTCTTTTTCTCTCTCTTTGTCTCTCATTCTCTCCCAAGGACAAAAGCTTTTGGGCTGGCCAGAGAGGCAGGACCAGTCCACTGGACACCAGCCTGCACCTGTCCAGAAGGAAGCTTTTGCCTCACCTAGTGTTCGTTAGGTGTAACTGCGTTTTCAAGATGCTCATGCAGTCAGACCCTTGAGATGTTTGTGCAAATGAGCGTATGGACTCCATCCAGCTGGCATATGGTGATTTTGTTGAATGTCCTGTGGACAGTAAGAGGTTCAGGAATGTTCATGTATTGTATTCTGAACATGAATAGCCTGACTGCCATGTTTTCTGTAACATCGCCTTGTGTCTGTTTTGTGCATTTGTTGTTGTTACAGCAGATTTATTTAATCAGTCTGAGTAATTGTTCCGCCCGCAGATAGACGTGTTCATTTACCTGTTTGGTTAAGGTTCAGCTCTCGCGGGACACTGCTGTGGGTTCTTTCCACCTGGACACCGATTTCATTATCGGTATCTCAGTGACCCCGACTCACTACAAATCACGACTGCACACAGTGAGCAAAGAGGACAGGAAGCCGTTATGAAACTAAATCAAATTGATTCACCTGTTGTTATTAATTAATATGAAGGAGGAGCTCATAAACAGTCTAATTGATCGTCGGAGGGTCTTAATCGGTATTGTAATGCGATGCATATTTGGCTTCATGTTGATAGTCATATAAATGGCCAGTGACATTTTTGAGTGCAGGGGACAGAAATACATACAAGTTCTCGTTTCCCAAGACATGCACAAAACAAAGAGATCAGCATTAGAAACATACAAATGTAAGGCTGCTGTTTATGTCAGGACGTTCTGACTGCAACTGTTAGAAGGCAAGTAATTACAAAGAGCTAAAGAATGTAATCGTGTGTTTTGACGCAGTGTGACATCTTTTACACTTTGCACACTTGTATTCATGTCCATGTTGTTTTTCTGCTTTTATTTTAGACCGTCATGTGTATTAATTCATCTCTGCCTTTGTCATTTCTCATGATTGTTTTTCATTTGGCTTCAGTATCAAGCACATCCTCTCTAAACTCGTTCCTCTTTAGAAGAACTGGGAGTGGATCATTTCCGCTGAAGAATATTTCCTGCTGCTGTCATTAATATCAGAGGGTTCCAGCTCTCCCTTTTCAAGACAAGATAACAGGATGTCAAGATAAGGCCAAAAAATGAATAAAAACATTCTCCGCTTCATTTGTGGCATTTGTTCTACAAATCATTCATATAATTCACCCATGTTAACTTTTTGCAAATAAATTTTGTTCATATGTGTACGGTATATGATTTAAATAATAACCCAGCTAACAATTTTAGGTTGTAAGAACGTTCCCCTAACGTTTCCATTCAATGTTGTTGCATTAAACGTTATTCAAACTTTTTAAATTCTGTAACATTTTAAAAATGTTTCACTGACAAATTTCAAAATGACTTTTGAAATATGACGACATAAGTTCTACTAACGTTACTGCAAGATTGTTTTTGACAACTTGGTTTGAGGTTGTAATGAGCGAAGATTGTGTTGGTTGAGGTTTATTTATTGATGTCACTGGCTGTAAAGTGATGGCCAGTGATGCCCAGCATTAAACTATATGCACTTTAGATCCCATGATATGAGCAAGAGATACAGTAAATGTCTTTTTAGTGAGTTTATTCCCCATCACAGTTTTAAATATACATGGGCCCTCCTTTGCGTACTAAACTGTCAATTTTTAAGTCACAGAGAGAAAGAAACAAAAGCCTGAAACCTCGAGGTTCATTCTTTTGTGAGTTTTAATTTGTAAATTGTTAACTGTGTGGAGATGTAGTGTGCTCAGCTGCAGAATATTGAATCAGCAGAATTATTTCCAGGGATTCAAACTCAACGCTCCTTCCCGAAGCGACGATATGTTATCTTTAAACGCTTTGCTCTTGTCTTGACATTTTAATCGTTCTCATATGGGTTTATTTCTCGGCTCTTCATTTTTCACTTAAAATTGCAGGGCCCTCACCCGCTCCTGCTTCACTGCCTCTTCAAGAATCCAACGTACTGGAAAGTTTTTCCTTCCCCCCCCACACACGCCTCGTACTGTGTGCGTTTTGAACAAATCCACAGCACCAATAATGCCATTTCCGGCCAGATCTTTTGATAAAGAGATGTAGCACAACATTTATGCAACATTGTCTTGAGAAAGCAATTCCTCAGAATGTCACAGCAATTCCTAGACTCATTTTTCACATGCAAACAGAAGAAGGGGAGAAAAAGGGAATCTGACTGCTTCCCTGAGGGGGGGAGATGACGGCTCCAGAGGTGGCGGGTTGCATCGTAACCCCTCCCCTTTATCTACTCCATAAAGATATATGCACAAATCTATCCATTTGTGTGCGGGTGCAGAGGATTGTGGGTAGAATATGAATGGATTAGAGAGTCTTTCATTATCTTTTAGTCTCACTTCATCATCTTCCTTTTTGAGAGAGAAAAAGTTATTGAGCGTAAAATGGGAAAAGTTATTCTCTTATATCTTTCACTTCTCTATATCTCCCCAGTAATCGTATTTTAGTCTAAAAAATGTTGCTTTTCATCTATATACTAGTATGTATGTGTATATACATACATATGTATGTCTGTATGTATGAATGTATGTATGTACTATACACTATAGGGTGAGGGAACTAAGCGGAACTATAGGGAACTATAGGGTAAATGAATGTCTGTGGTCTGTTGGTTCAGTGTTTGTCTGAGAATTTCTAACCTTTCTGCGCTTTCATTTCAGGACGTGTCACATTCCCTTGACATTCGTCTTAGACATGTTGATATTATACGGACAATGGAGTGTTCCAAGAACACTGTGGAATTCCCACATCAAATATAAATGTAATCCCTTCCTGTATTTATTTCTGAACCTTTTGACTCAAACTCCCATGATTATTGGTCAAAGGGTATTTGTTTATGCTTGTGGTTGACCGGATCATTATGATGGATATTTGGAGACTCTTAACTGTAGCCTCACCTCTCCTGATGCTTCATGTCCTGCTGTGTCGTTCTGAAGGGAAATAACACAGAATGGGTTTAAGGTAAAGCAAGTAAATAAATGCACATATTTACATTTTTGGCATGTCACAGGCGAACTTTGATCAAGCTCTCTGCTTGGTTTTCTGTTATATTCCTTTATGAAGTGGTTGCTACATAGAAATACGTTAAAAACAGTTGTCAGGTGGTTGTGGCAAATTACGTTTAATATCCTTCTCTAATTACCCCAGCTGCTAATCTGAGCAAAACATTTGTGGAGATGATTTCAGTTGTACACATTTAGAGCCTTGGTGTGTATTGTTTATGCTCGGATGAGTTGTTTGTTCTTACCTTTGCCTTGTGACCCGTGTTAATGTGCAGAAAAACTCGCATCTCACTTATTGTCGGACATCACTTACTGTGACTTTAATAGACATTCTTTCAAAGTTCTCTGAACTAATACATTATGTCTAGACATGCTCATGTCTCTCAGATGTGAACCGTGTACAGAAAACCCTTAAAGATCACGTAGAAGATGCTTCTGGTGTAACCCTCAGGTCAGCAGAGTGAATGGCGAGTTTTGCAGACGATGACAGAATCTGTGGGAGAGGGTGGTATGGTCGGCCCGCGCTGTTGTGCAGTTGTCTGTCAAGTGAATAATTCAGTGTATTTCTGTGAAAGAAGCATGTCAGGCTGTCTGTAACAAACTGAAACGTCTTACGATTTCTGCTGTTCTGAAACTATAGTGGCGGTGAATCTCCAGCATTGTGAGGAAAATTACCCACCTGTCTACTGTTCAGTCCAGACAGCTGTCATACTGTAGAAGACGCCTCAGAATTATTTCAGCTGTACAATTGTGCTTTTGGGTTAAACGTGAGGTCACCCACAGGAGAGGTTAGGGTTGGGGCTGAAGGAGTGTTAAAAGTGATGCATTAATGTCACTGCAATTTGTTCCGAGCCGAGTGTGTCGTACAAAGACCGATGAAATCTTCGAAACGCTGCTTTAGTTGAACGTTTGTGTGATTCATTTAACTCTTGTGATCAAACTAAACATGGCACCCTGAAAGGATCTTACAAGTCCTCTGGAGCTACTCTTGCATGGGCGAGTATTCCTCTAGGAAACCGTTTCCACGTACGAAACCCTTGGAAACACTTTCTCCTCGTCCTCGTAACGCAAAGCGAGGAAGCAGAGGCATGCAACGCACAGATCCGAACCTATTAGCATCAATGCATGCAATGCAAGCGTCATGCAGACCCCCCACACCCCCCTATAAATGCATTGGAGGTGGACCCGGCGCTCCTATCCAATGCGCGCTCATGAGGCTGCGGTTCTATTTGGGAAGTTGGCAGCTCCAGGCAGAGGGGCTTTACTCTCGCGCGACTCTGGAATTATGAACAGAGCTGGTCCCACCAGCACCTTGTTTTGAGCCTTATTCCCAGAGATCCCACACCATGGAGTTCGGTGCGCGCATTTTCATCGCATTCCTCGTTTCCCAGGTAGGCGCACCAGGTTTCGTTCCGTCATATCCAGGAATGCCGCTTCGTTTCCAAGGCGGAGGTCCGACTTGCGTGCCATTTGGCGTGGAAAAATCGTCGCGGTAATTCGTGAGCCCGTCGCACGGGTTTAAAACTCGCCAAGTCGCAAGAGTTGCACGGCGACGTGCGTGAAACTGCAAGCCGGGAGGGATCGGTGCGGCGGCGCGTCCGCGTATTTCGTTTTCTGAACGGGTCGCAATGCCGTGCATTAATGTTAATGTGCATAGACTTTATAGGCTACGGATGCACGGACGTTTACTCTTGCCCGTGCCGGTGCATTCGTCCAATGCACTGGTCTCAGACCGGCGGGAGCTCCGCGCAAATGACGGGCAAACTCCGTCTCCGACCGCATCTGTATTCCGCTCAGCTGTGAAGTTGAGCGCTCCTTTGGCTTCCTTCATCGGGCAGCTCGTCTCCATTCACGGAAGCCCATTACTAAACGTCCAAAGAAAGCACGGCAGACTGAAGGCAGGTCTCATCTAGTCGTGTGAAATAGCGGAAACCCGAAGCACTAAAGAAAAAAACACGAACGATTAAAAAAGATGCGCATCCAGCTTAATCAAAGACCCGAAACTACACAGACGAGCTAACCGATTAACATGCAAAGCAATAAGTAAGCGACTGAGAAAACACGGGCTGTTTATTCACTCCAGAGCTTAAACCAAATCAGAAAATATTAAATGTTATAAAACCAATGAACGATTTGTGATTCAGTAAGTAAATGGAGAGCTTGGTTTCTCTTCCAGCAGTAATGTTTCCTAAATCAAAGCAATGGGTATCTTGAAGGTGATCTTTCAGACCATCAGCTGTCTCCATCAGTCAGCACAGGCTGTTTATACTGAGGCACTATTAATATTGTCTTCTTCTTTTCATTACTGTAGTTGGGGAGGCATCGCTATACAGTCCACCTCCATCTGTGACTTATTTCAGCCCCTCCTGCGTTTAAACTGTTGATGTGACTCTTTTGTAAAGCAATGCTGGAGTTAAGAGTTAATAGTTTGTGTGTATGTTAATGACAACAGGTGTGTTGGTGCTGTGGTCCTTGCTCTCTGAGAGATGTTATATAATGCTCAAGCACTATGAATTCGAGATGCTCACTTGTGCTTTCTTTAAAGATCGTATGCATGTGAGGTTTCTGTTGGATTAAAGCTGCTGTTGACAGTCGTGGCATGAGTCTGTATATGGTACAGTGTGTAAGCAGTTCGGCAGATGCAAAAATTATAATAATAAGTCCAACTTTACAGTGCATCTGTGTGGGGGTTTTTCATGCTTTGATGTGTTCTTTGAATACAGTATATACCCATCCAACAGGGAACGTTTACAGAATGTTAGCTGACATCCTCTCAAATTGATCAAAAATGTTCTTGCAGTAATGTTAGTAGAACCTTTTTAGGATATGTATCATATGTAAGTTGTACTGGACTGTTTTAAAAACGTTACAGAATTAAAAAATGTCATTCCTATAACCAAGCAATAATGTCTAACAAACTGAACACATTTTTAATGTTTATTATTACTGAATGAAAACCCTTGGGGAATGTTCTTACAACCTAATATTGTTAGCTGGGTATACCCTAAAAGTATACGCTGGCCTGCATTATGCATGATTTAATTGAAAGTCAGCTTTACTGTTGTTTATCACGCTAAAAGCTTCCATCAACAGCGCTGTGCTCAGGTCAGAGATACTTTACTCTTCGGGAGACCTCTGTTTTGTGCAATTATTACTTATTAGGCATTAGTCATATTTCAGTACTTCTTAGATGCCTCGCTGGGCTCTTACATTCATAGCGTAACTATGAATCATCACAAAGCTGTGACTCCTCAGGGAGTCGGCACAGATTACCGCATCCCTTTTAACAATTTTCTTGTAAGCAAGATATTGTCTGTGTGTTTGGCTCCTTTGTATAATAACCTGATTTTGTAGCTCTAAATAGATTATAGCATTATACAGTGCAGCCCAGATGATTGCCTCAGCCTCGCATCCTACCTGGCCACTAGTGCAAAATCCCTATTTTCCTCTCTGGCTCCGTGTGTGATCAAGTGAGAAGTATTTTATTTATAGTTGTGCAGGTAGGGTGCCAAGTTTCCCTTGCGTATCGGCAGCTATGCGTTCCCTTCCCACCTGCCCCCCCACCCCATAAATCCTCGTTTCCAAAATGAAACTATAAGCAGTCGCGAGTCGCTGAGATGATTCAGAATAAGCACAGCATACCCTTGAGGTGCAGACATTTATCTTCTCTCTCTCGCCCTTGCTCTCTCTCTCCCCCCATTGCTTTTGTGTTTTATTTTATTTACTTATCTATTTACTTGGTTTCCCCAGCACAGCTTTGCAAGATGTTCAGAAATGGGAAAAGAGGTAAAAAAATGGAAGGAGGAATAATTACTCTTGCTTTCTTCTGTAAGACCCCTAAGTGAAGTATTCCCTCGGAAGGAACAAGGAGGCCAATATCTCAGGTTATAGAAAGGGGAGGGTGGCCACTTAAAGTTTAGAGAGGCATTTTTACCTGTGACAAAGATATTGGCTTTAAATCTTGTATAGGATAGTGTTGGCTACACTTAACGTTGTTTTGAATTGCTGTCTACATCACTTTGAAATTCATGTATGGTGTGCACTCCTGTGACATCGCTGCCACTTACATTTGACTCCCATGATTCATCAGTCTTAACAAGAGCGAGGCGCAGCTTTAGGCTGGTGTCATTTCTATTTATTGCAGGGGTAACAGGTGCAAGAGCAGTACACAATCACACTTTCCCTCTTAGCCTAAAGGCAGTCATGCAGAAGGGAGTGACTTCAGCTGTGTCCACTCTCTGTGTCTGAAGCGCTCGTCTCCGGGAACAGAGCTGGTGTGTATATATAGCATCCCTGCTCTGTGAACAGCGAGGTGAGGTGGCAACCCTCCGACATGGGATTTTTACTCCAGATTTCGACTAATGAGACTGAGCATCCCATCTAACAGGGAACATTCTCAGAATGAAGGCTAACCTTTTGTAAAAGTTCTCTCAAAGAAAAAGTTCTCTCAAAACGTTCTTGCTGTAACATTAGTAGAATGATTTTTTTTTTAATGTCATATATCATATAAAAACCTTATTTTTAGGTTGTTTAAAATGTTTAAATAACATTCTTCTTATCAGGCAGTAACGTTAAAAAACAGGAACATTTTTGAACATTAAAAATGATATTTTTACCATTTTCGGAACTTAATGGAAATGTTAGAGAAACGTTCTTGCAACCTAAAATTGTTAGCTGGGATGAAGCTACTTGCATCCGAACTGTTCAATGGGCATGTTTACTCTGCTGTGGAATTTGGTTGTCACTTCTCTTCTTGGTGCCTCTGTACACACTGAATTTGGTTCTTTATGTATTTTCAGTTGAACCGAACAACTAGTTGTTGATGCAGAGACGCAGCATTAGATAAAACGTCAATGTCCAAAACAGTGTCTCTGAGGTGCTGTGCTAAAAAATCACAGAGACAGGAGCTATGTGACTGTCTTTATTCATTCTTTGATACTGTCTCTCTTTCCTAGTGGCTCCCACCAGCCCTGTGCTATAGAAGTAACACATACATTACGGTTCACATAGAACGTGCTGTCTACAAGCACAAGCTTAGTGTGCGTTAAAAAACGACTGCAGCTCTGTTGACAGCCAGCGCGTTAATGCGTCTCTGGTTGCTATTATTGTCTCCGGTGTGATTGTCTGCTGAAACAAAACTCTAAACGAATTATGTTTCACGATCCGTGCTGCCCTCAGGTGACTTTGTAATGAAACCCAGATAGAATATAGGAGGTTTGGTACTGTTTAACCTTACAGAGCCGTTCTTGCAACTCGTTTTTTCGTCTTTGAAGAGCAGCATCAAGAGAAATCATGTCTTACCAGAGTGAGAAAGTCTTGATTAATGCACACGCCAGCCGATGAGCACAATACCATAAATGAAGGTCCAGTAATGATGGAGATAATGAGAGCACCCAGTCATTAACGCCGCAGTGCATCTGAATGGATGGTTTCTCGTTTCGACCCTCTTTTGTACTCACCACCCGTGTTCTGCCAAGGTCACTGCTGTGCTGCATGGGTTAGGTTTGATTTTCCCTTAATTGCACGACTTCCTGGAAACTGTGTTGCGTGTGGGTTACAGCTGATAAAGAACGGGTGATTACAGAACACTGGTGGTGGTGTTGCGTTTGTCTGGAGTGTCAGAGGTTGTGGCCCTGTGACCCTCAGCTCATCTCTTCGGCTCCCGGAATAAGACTCTAGCAGTAAAGCAGAAGTTTTGTTGCTCTGTTTGATGTGTGTTGGATTGAAACAAATTTGTGTGTTTAGTTATACGTCGAGGCTTAAGGTAATAGTAAAAAGATATCAAAGCAGAGAGATTTTCTCAGCTTTCTGGGCTTTAAACAGCAGGAAAAAGACATGTCAAGAATTTGTATTATCTATTTGTAATAGTATAGAGTTTTGAGACTATAAATGCACTGTCATTTTGGACTGCAAATGCTTTGAATATGCTCAAACTTTTCAAAATTGTCAAGCTGGTGGGCTGGCAGAATGATTAGTTGACTAATCAGTCTAGAATATAAACCATTTGTCCATTTGAGCCCATCCAGAGTCCATTTGAGCCCATTTCTTTATATTTTTCTTCAGTAGTGATTGTGGCTTGGTGGTTTACTGTAAATGGACTGTGAAAGGGTGAGAGACTGTACACAGCTTACAAAGACCTTAAGCTGCTAATATAACCCAAGAATTCATGTTTCTCATTGACCCAACAAGGCCATCAGACCACTGCTTTCTGTCTTCTTTTCTTCCCTGATGTCTGTCTGTCTGATTGGTTGACAGACAGATAGACTTTCATGTATTGTACATGGTCTCCACATATTTCTTGCCATTTTTCTGTTTTATCTGTACAGTCTTTACAGAGAAGGCTGCCCTATTAATGTTTTGTTAATTCCAGTTTATTATTATAGTTTAATAAATTGCTGATAACCCCGCCCCTATCGCACATACAAATCAAACACACTGATCACTTGTCAGTCAGGTGGCTCTCCAGTCTGAGTGGGCAGTTTCTGCTCAGTTTAAGCTGTGAGAAGTCAAAGGTCTGGCTACCTGGGCTTGAGCTGGAAGTGGATGAACAGTATTGGACTCCTCCGGTGTTGGCTTAGCTGAAAGAGATCTCACGCTGTCTGTCCTCTTATTTCTCAAAGTTCTGCTGCTCTCTCCCTGCCTCTGGTTCTCATCTTTCTCTCCTCCCCTGACTATTTCCTCTGTGTTTGCAGAGATCATCTCTCCGTCAGGCAGATAATTGTGAGAAGAGCCACGAAAGCCTGGATCTTCTAATCCACTTCTCAAACACTTTAAGACCCTCAGAAGTCCCCGGCCTCTGCCTCTTCCCTCTCCACCTTCTGAAACAGAAATATTACAGTGTAGATTATTCTTGTATTTGCATATCAATTCATAGGCAATTACTGCTGGATTCTCTTTCTTAATATCTACAGTAAAGCGAGTCAGGCGGTCTTACTCTGCACATGTCAATGCTGATGTGATTGCAGTGATTCATGCTGTAGACACAGGTTGCTCTATATGGAACACTGGACTACCTGCTTGCTAGTTTCAGGCAGTAATTAATTGTGTAGTCTTTGCATGGTGTTTTTTTTGCATGGAGATGACCTGCGAAGCCGGAAACAATATGGGCGTGGGTATCAGAGACACGCAAACGTGTACAGATTTCACTGCGACAGCAACAGAATGTCACAGTGAACACGATACGTGTTTATCTGCTGATGCTTATGCTGCACAATTGCTTATGCATTAAAAGAGGAGCGTAGAATACTGATGACAGCGCAACAAAGAGGTGCTCTTCACTTCCTGTGTGTGTTGAATGAGAGAGATGCATGTTGTTGGGTATGATTGAGCAGATGAGTGGAAGCCCATCCCTGATTTGAGATAAGACTGACTCAGTTTACCAGCGATGTTGACCAACCTCAGCTCATATCAACCTCATGCCTCATCAGATGCAATTTAACAGATACCCATGAAATATCAGAGGATTGTAAAATGGTGTTTTTTGGTCCTTGAAAAGCCATTGAGCATAAAAACTGTAGAGATGCTCTGTCATAGCTCAAGAGGTATGACTGAGTTCAAATTGAGCATTCAAATTGAGTTCAGCTTTAACGTGGGTGTTTCTCCTTTATAAGCAAGTTGTTTATTGAAAAAGACCATGGAACTAATAACAAATTGATTGTGTAGCTAAGGTAATTTAGTTTTTGATAAATTTGAGGTTATACAGAAATCTTTAATAATATTGACTTTTCATGGTGGACATGTAGAATTTAGAGGTTTTCTCAGGAAAAAATTAGTTTCCAGTTGTTCTCTTTTTTTTAAAGTTTCCAGTTGTTCTCTTTTTTTAAAGTTTCCAGTTGTTCTCTTTTTAGTCTCATTGCTGGGTAGGAGAAGCCACTGAGATATTAATGAGATCTTATTTGTGATTACTCATTACTGCGGGCAGAGAACGTATCAGCCTCCTTTTATATCGTACTCTTGCATTGATCTCTTCCCTGTACTGCACTGATGCATTTTGAAGCTTTAGCTGGACAGTGATACACTAACACCTCTGTGTTCTCAGACAGACAGAGTGAGGACACATCAGGTTCCACAGTTTTCTCCCACTCTCTGCTTCACTATGGCCCCTCGCTCCCAGCTCCTTCTGTTTTCTTTAATTTGCAGTGATTCACAGCAGATCGCCTCAGCTAAGTGCCACATCTAAGAGAGGGCAAATCAATCTCTGCCTTGCAATCTCACCCCCCACCCCCCCACTCTCCAAACCTGCATTACTCGCTCCCACCACCTAGATGGTGATATAGTGCCAGCAAATCTGAAAGGACAATGCAGTTAAACAAGACAATGGTTGAACAAACAACAAAAGGTGAACATCAGCACCACTGTGAGAATTCATTTGGCAGGATTCTTGGAGAACGTACATTAAAACAGTACATTCATTTGGAAGAACCTCCTCATATGGATAAATATAGCTCACTGGATAGCATTTGTTATTCGGTTACAGTAAGATAGGTCTTGGATTTGTTCTTGATAAGGCTGTTGAATAATAAGAAATAAGTTTTTATCAAGGCTTGGCTTTTGTTATGAGGGCTAAAGTTCAACGTGTCATACAATATGTCAGAAAAATGCAGTTGCCTAGCTTTATCCCTTCAGCGAGTTGAGTCGAGTGGATCTAGTGGAGTGATTTGATTTATTTATTTTTTTTCAATTATTCTCAGTGACGTTTAAAAAAACCTTACTGTTTGCTTAATGTTCATCCACAATGTCGCATAGTAGACTTTACAAAGCACACTGAAGATATACGTCAAGTTGAAGCGACGTCTGTAAAGAGCTGCATTTATATTCGTAGGGAAAAGAAAAAATACATTTCAGGGACATAATTTGAGACAATTAAATACTCCGCAGTTTGCTCAGAGCTCTAAGCTCCTCGCTCATAAAGGCCCAACCTCCTTTGAAGCGGCGTGTGTTCGTTTCTAAGAAAAGACGACAAATCCTCTCTCCTGAGCAACCTTTTCCGCTCCATGTTGAAAACTGGCAGGATGTTGATGCAACGGGGAGCGTTTGTTGATTAGCGTATCAAAAATCTCAGAGTGTGTTCGCGTTTAAGCAGCTTTGCTCGGGCTATTTCCGTGGATGGCTGCTGTTGTTTGGATGGCTGTGAGGAAATGTATGGACGCGTTTGTTGAACTCAGTTTGAATGTGCATTTGTGAAGTTGGGTGTCAGGCAAATTGGCCCTCATCTTCTTAAACTGTCACACACATGCACACACAGCGTGCCTCTGTCTCTCTTTGCCTCCCCCTTTCTTTTGCCATCTCTCTCTCTTTCTGTCTCCTTAGAGTCACAGAAAATCTCCAGAGGCATAGATTAGTTTCCGTGAAGGCTTTATAAGCAGAACTTTTGAAAGAGCTGACAGCATTGTGAAGACCTCATTAGACCTTGAAATAAAGCAGGATGGATGTGCTTTATTGTAGGTATTAGAACTTCATGTACTTCAGAAACCTCGTCTTGTATTTTTTAGTCGGGTAAACAAGTGACGAGAACAAAGAATTCTTTGTGTTGAGGAATGACTGGATGAATCAGGCGTCACTGCTGAAGTGCAAATGAGTATTGTCTGAACTTCACACGCATCTTGTGTGCAAAGCAAATGTTTCCATTGAAATGAAGCTGAGAGCTGTATGGGAAATCAAACAATTCGTTTTTTTATTTAATATTCCAGGTTAGCACATGTGATTGCTAAGCCTGCTGGAAATATCAGTTTAACAGCTAGTGGCTGTGGTTTAGATGTTTTCTGCTGGGTCAGGCTGGATGATAGGTTGTCCAAGCTGGTGGTTGGTTAACCCACTACAACACCTTGTTCCAGAAACCATCTTGACACTATTGAGCTGGTATGACCAGTTGATGGCTGGTTTGTTGACCATCTGGTAGATGCTGGTCAGCCATCTTGGACCAGCTAATGATCAGCTTGGACTAGCTGGAAACCAGTTACCAGGTTCCAAGCACAGCTGTCGGCTTAATGTGGATTTTGAAGCAGGAAGTGGAATATTTGACATTGGGTTTTGTGATTTGATTTTGTTTTTTCATTTCATTATCTGGTTTGAGCAAAGGCCATCAGCAAGGCTTGTGATGTAAAGGCAGGTTTCTTGAAAATATGCATTGCATTAGATTTGGTTTGCATTAGAATTTCATGTCTTGGCTGTCATACCCTCTGCTCAGCCTGCATGCTTTGCTGGACACAATTTTCCGCTCCTTTGGACCCACATGCTTGGGCTGATCCCTGCCAGCTAGCATACTGTCCCAGCATCACATAAGTTAGATGGTTAGCAGCATTTCTCCATCTCACTCTGGCAGTATGGATGATGCGGGTCATGACCTCTGTCAGCCCCTCACACACACAATACACAAACCATCAATCTACACAAGCATGCTAGATTGTTTATCCTACTGCATTTACTGACCGAATCTGTGAGAGATCGTTTTATCGTGCTGCAATGCTAATAGAACGCAAGGTGGGTCAGACAGAGTCAGTGTTAACTACCATATCACATCATCAAACAACAAACTAGGTAACTGATTCATACAATGTGAGACAACTAAACTTTTCCAGCATCACTGATGTAACCAATAACGCTCCAATTGTTTGATTGTTTGAATTATTTGATGTTGCATTAATTTCTGCCCAATAAATACTGTTTTACATTTCCTTTTTCATATGGAGATGACACCAATTAACAGATTTTTGCATTACTGTCAGACGTTCCCCTCTGAGCCGTCATAGCTCACAAACACACGTTCAGTATAAGAAAGCAAGGGAACAATAACAGACGTCCTCTAACTCTGCTCACTGGACATTTAGCCTTCTTCCAAATAAAGTAGCAGGGCGTAGCGCAGCTGTTCGGCCACCCGACGGATGACTCTGGTGTGGTTTACTGGTAGCAGGGAATGCTCGATAGACATGGTGATCGTGTCCTGAAGCGCCCCGGTAATGACAACAGAAAAAGACTCAGCTGTCGTCACACGCCTTTTTACAAACTAAGATTGCGCCAGTGGCATTTCCAAACACCAGAGTACGTCCTGTTTTTAGTGGCCTCCACTTACAGCCCTCACCTTTCTCCCGAGCCTCCCAGGCAGAAGATTCTTTGTGTGGGAGAGCAACGGGCATGTGTGTGCGGCACATTTACTGGCTATTATTTTTAGCATCTCTTAATGAATTTGGATTAAACTGGACAACTGCAGGAGCCTCCAATAAATATTTATAGAGAACTGAAAATGAGTAATACATCCTATATCATGTTTATTTATAAAGTATTTTTTAATTCAATTTATTAAATAACAGGTTAAAACAGGTTAAAAAAAAATCGAGTTTTAGTATTGGAAAGGAAGACGTTTTACTGTTTACTGTAAATATGATTTAGATTTTTTATACACACGCCTACCACCCCACTTCCTGTCTGGTTGTTTTAACATACTTGGGTTTAGGAAAAGATATTTGACACTTCAAAGTACAATGTGGAACAGTATTTTAATTGGGATACAGTATGTGATAAATTACATATTTGGATAAGCATTTTACTCAGGAGTATTGGACTTGGTCAGTACCAAATTGTTGTTCATGGCGTGCGTGGTCTTCTAATTGCCGAGGAAACATTTTGGATGTGCCCATGTGGTTTAATGCAGCTGAAACAATGGTCATTAAACATGTCCAGGGTGAGAGATTCTCTGGATGTCTGTGGCTGTTATTTTTAGGCTTGTGCGAACACGGCGCCATTAATCCCTCTCTTCTGCGCCTGACAGGATGAAGAAAGTTGCTTTATTTTCCTAATGACCTGTTTACTCAGCCATGTTTATGTGAAGCTGAGGGGTCACGTGTCTGTGTGGTTTCATTAAATACTTCTGGAATCCACAGCGCAGTCGTGAAAAGCATGGCTGTGACCCTAAAACGTGCTGTGGATTTCTTTCTGTGGATCTTGACTAAAAACATGACTAAAAACCATAGTAACACCATCCCGGCTAACAGGGAATGTTCTTGTTGGCTAATGACCTGTAAAGGTTACCTTGAAGTATCAAAAATGGTCTTGCAGTAACATTACTAGAACTTTTTAACGTTCCATCGTAAGATTTCTATAGTTTTGGTACTTGGAAACGTTAGAGAAACGTAAACTTCAGAGAAACATTCTTACAAACTAATATTGTTAGCTGGCCTGGTACAACAGTTTAAATGTTTAACACACAGGTGATGGAGACAAATAAACAATGATGGGGAAGAAGACGACAGAGGTTATGCAGAGGAGAGAGATTATCTCCTGTTGGACTGCTGCAGGTGATGGGCGGATGGTTTGATTGAGAGAAGGTGAATTGTGGTTCTGCTGTGAGCTCTGACAGGCACATCTCTCAGCCACAGATTCACATTCCACCTTCCTCAACAACAGGAAGGGTGATTAAGAGGACATGCTGGACTTTCTCCTAAATGTGTTTAGAAGTAAGAGCTAGAGGGGAAATAAAGGAATGTGACCTCCTGCATCCCAGCTAAGGGAATGTTCTCAAAGTTTCCGAAAGTTATGGAAGTTCTTACAGTAATGTTATTATAACGTAAACGTTATTCTTAAGTTGTTAGTGGAACATTGTAAAAAGTTACTGTATTAAAAAATGTTTGAATAACTTTCTTATAAGCAAGCAATAATGTTACTGCAAGGTCTAAAACACTGAGCGTTTTCAACATTCTTAGAAATTTTAAAATAACATTTTTAATGTTTTTTTGTTATTTAATGGAAACGTTAGGGAAACATTCTTACAACGTAAAATGCATGTCCCTACGCATGTCAGAAGACAATCTACCATAGCCAATGAATATTTATACTGTGGATAATGGGAAGGTTTGATTAAGGGGGTTTGCTGAACTTTCTCTAAATGTGTTTGGAAGGTGAAGTAAGAGCTAGAGGGGAAATAAAATAATGTGACCCCCACTTCCTTTTCGTCCTTTATTCTTTGAATTTGAAGAAAGGTCATTTATACAGAGTGCCTGAAGGTACAAGTGACAGCCCTGAAATAAATCCATTCGCAGCTCTTTACCTGCTCACAAAATCCCACGTTTCACCAAAATCCGCCTCAGCTTAATGAGGACATTTGACTTCTGACTGGAGGACAGATTTTGCTCAGAAGTTCCTCTTGCATAGCTTTCACAGCTCAGGTCATTTAACAGAGTTCACAGCAATTTTTTTGGATGTTCTACTTTTGGTTTAGATGTTTCTCGTGTGGACAGTGACGCTTAGATATTTTGATTTTTGGAAAAAATGGCAACACAGTTGAGTTCATACTGAACATTTGGCATCTCTGCAGATCTGAGCTCAGTTTGAGATATTGTTGAAATCTTATCTGAAACTCGAGGAGACGTGAGCTTTCTGGAGTCTTAGGAGGAAAATATGAGAAACAAAGGACGTCAGCAGAAGTTTCTATTTGCTCTCCATCTGTGCCTAGGAAAAGCAATTGAGGTATTAAATAAATCTCATTTGCGATTTTTCTGCCCTATAGTTCATCATACAGGAAAGTGTCAACATGACTGAATAATGACCGTGTCAGAAAAAAGCTTTTGACATTTATTCAGCTGATTTTCATTCCTGCCTCTTTGAATCAATTTAAATCTCTTCCTCACAGGTAATTTGCCTCACGATCTTCATCAAGCATCGAGAGCTAGCACAGAGGTTAGATCAATCCGGCACACACGGCTTGCTTCAGACAGCTCCAGCATTTGCTTTATTCACATAACACAGGTGTTTCTGGGACTGCATCCAAACTCCAAACGAGATACACAGTTCTTCCATCATTACGGTGTTGTAATAAGGCCTCCATATTGATTATTTTTGTTCATGTTTGTTCGCCGCTCTCCATTTTTGACCCATCACTTACTATGTTGATTAGACACTCCAAGCATTTCGACCGCACATTAGTTTTGAGGAAATGATTTGATGTTTCGGATTTCAGAGCAAATTTGGCCATAACGTCTGTTTCAAAAGAGAGAGCTGCATGTTGTCAATAAGCCTCTTTCCTCAGGCATGCTATTGGTTTTGTGGTTTGATGGTTGTGGTAAGACAAAAATAAAATCTGATGAATGCAGTCGTTTACAGACAATGTACTGCGGGTTTTGCTGATTGGATTTCCTCAGCGAACCTCTTGAATAAAATGTCATGTATGATCGTTTACATCACGGGTATTTCTCAGCCTCATTATACGATATACCCAATTTATCTCACTGAATCTGAGACTTTAAATAGGATTTTTTTCAGCGCTAAGAAAATGTCAGAACCTCTAATGTAAAATGACTGACTACGAGAAAGAAAGAGACATATAATTTAAACGAAAAGACTTTATTTCTTGTTCCATTACCAATCGCGGAGGTGACACAGTAACATTAGTGGTGACGATGTCTAATGCGTTATTAGAAATTCGGTGCGTTGGATAAAATCGCGTAAGTGGCGCCATCAAGTTTGCATAACTATAATGGATTAGCTGCTAATCTAATGATGTCTTTCACTCCCGAGTAATGGAATGTAAATGCATTGGTTGAGACAGCACCTCACGCTCTGACGCCTTCTTCAAACGTCTCTGAGAGAGGGAGATTAAAGAAAAAAAGCGCACTGTTGTTTGACGTTCTGCTCTCGTTATTGTTTTCTGCTGTTTTTTTTATCACGACAACAGGAGCATGAGGCTAATAGTCAGGCCCCGCCACGGGGAATAACAAATCGCACTTGCGTTTGAGTTGGGGTGCGAGGATGAATAAAGAGTCAGGTTTTTTAATAGTGTCTGTGCTGTTAGAGAGGCCTTCATGCTTTCAAGATGCAGAAGTCTGCACAGAGAGAGGGCGAGAGAGAGAGAGCGAGAGAGACGTGCATTGGTTGTGTTATGGTCGTGGGGTGTCTGCAATGTAAATGGAGTTTTGATGTTTGAATTCATATATCTCGCACTGGTTGATTTAAATTTAATTTAGCCCGGAGAACATGTTAGTCTAGAGGCAATTACTGTAGCAATTTGATCAAAAAGGCAATAAATATCTGCAAATGTACATACTGTACGTTTGTATATTAGTTGTAGTGGAGGATCATCTAAACTGTGTAGATTTGGGTGTGAATGAAATAGACACACAGTCAAAGTTAAGAAAATACTTGCAGAATAAAAGTCTAAAATTACAAAGATCTCCAAGCTTGTGTTCTGTATTATGCTCTTGTTGGTCATTTACTGTCATTTTTCTTACAGTAAACTATTGTGTGGTTTAGATGATTTGGAATATAGCATATAAATCTTGGTAACTTTTATTATGCTTTATTGGTGTTTGTTTTGAACTGTTGCTGTATTTAAAACAACAGCATAGAGATCTAAATAACATGAGTGTGAGTAAATAATAACAGAATTTATTCCTTTAACGGCCCCATTAGACAAATCACAAAGGAAAAAAGAAACTCAAAAATTCATTCCAACGAGAGATTTCTTCAAACTAGAGATTTTTCCGAGGTTTGATTCGGCTTCTGCATGCTGGAATGGAAAAAGAGCAGCAGAATTCTGGAGGGAGACAGTTGCCCTCCAATCCCAAAGAAAAGGTCAGATAAGTAAAGACTTGTGTGTCTACGTGTTGTGGAAAACAGAGACCGAGCGTGAGCTACAGAGTTGGGACAGTGTAAAAGGACAGTCCAAGGGGATTGTTGATTAGTGTGTAAGAGTCTGGAGAGTGTCTGAGTTTTTAGCTCCTCAAAGAAACAAAGTGTGAGCCTCCGTCCCCAGAGCCCAGCATTAGGCAGAGGGATCTAAACGAACAACGCTCAGCCTCTTCATGTGGACTTTGCTGTAATGTGTGTCACCTTGTAGAAAAACCCCAAATCTGGCAACTCAAGGGTTCTAGATGAGAATATAACAGGAAGAGGCGTGACCAAAAGTGAGCAGACAGGAAATGAAGAAGGGGGCAGTTGAAGATGCAAAAAAGGTGACTTTTCATGGAAATAAGCTTATGGTTTTTTGAGTAAACTGGAGGAAAAAGACACAGGGAGCAATAAAAACATCTATACGGATAAAAATGTGGTTTATGAAAATGAGACTGCAGGCAGTAACCAAGGTGATGTGTACGTCTTTGGCATATAAATGATGATTGAAGATATTCCCCTGAGCTTTTCATAACCTTTCATGGATACAGAACTCCACTGAAGAAAGACACTCGGTGTCAATGTAGCATCTGTTGTTTAAATCAAGACAACACGAGAGCTCAGTTATTATGCCACATTATAAAAAAACAATATAATGTATAGGGACCGTGTGTCATAATATAACAGTAGATTAAATGACGCATGTTGCGTTGTGGTGGAGCTTTCATTTCCGTGTTTGTATTTGTGGGTGAACGTGGACCTGTCCGTCATCTTTCAGGCGATTATGTTCCCAGTAAGGTCCACGATGCCTGGGGCTAGTTGTCACAGGGTCTGTATCTTACATTTACATTACATTTCTGCATTTGGCAGATGTGTTTTTCATGCACACTTGTGTTTTATCATGCAGTGACCTTGTCATGTCAGTGCAATTTCATTCACAGCCCACATGTACTTTTTACATTGTTTTGTGTTTTATATATACATAGCATGTTACACTATGTTTAATGAGCACGTTCTTTGTGACAACTTACCCCACACATTGTGACGACATGTCTTCTACTGGACAATGACTCTGGAGGTGTGAAATTAGCTTGTTTTTGGTACCCATGCCTTTGAGGTTTGTAGAAAAGTTTCCAGCCTGGACTAGTATGCAGAACCACATACTAGTTTTATGAAATACATAAAACACAATGAATTCTTTCATTTCTTTAAATCTTAGTCCCTGGCATGTTCTTCCAAAATCGCCCACTCCAGTGAATGTCACTTGCGTTTAATGTAATGGTCTATTTTGTCTGTCCACCAACTCCCTCCATCTCTCCCTCCCTCTCTCTCTCTCTCTCTCTCTCTCTCTCTCTCTCTCTCTCTCTCTCCCTCTCCCTCCCTCCCTCTCTTCTCTCCCCATCCCTCCCTCCCTTCCTCCCTCCCTCTCTTTCTCTTTCTCTCTCTCTGACCTCCGTTCTCATCACGTCGCGGCGTCCACCTGTCCAGTTTAAGCATCAGACTCATGGAGAAGGATACGGGCAGCACTGTTTGTTACTATGGTGAAATGAAACTCTGCGTAGCCTGAGATCAAACGAGAGCTTCCACTTAGAGGAACAGAATATGATTTGTGCTTCATTAGAGTGGTGAGGGCTATGAGGCTCTTTTTACTTTTATTTAGGTCTGGAAACAGAGTGGAACGGTGTATTCAGCCATGAGAGATAAGAAATTAGAGTCACAGGAGAACATGGTGGTACATTTTTACACTGTACATGTCCTGTAGGTACAAGTAATCTGTGATGCTGTAAAGCTATGATTAGAGCTACAGCCACTGAACCTGTAGTGAACAGAAACACTAGGTCTGTTCCAAAACCTAGTGAGCTCTCTACCTAAACAGTTTTTTCTGCATCATAGGCAGGATGCCAATGCAAATTATAAAACAATATCACACATATCCTATGAGTATTAGATCATTCCAAAATGCATTGCAAAGCACTGCTTAGTAAAAAAAAAAAAAATCTATCCAAGACATATTTATGTCCTATAATTGTAAATGAACTTAATTCAATACTGAAAATAAGTAGTATAGATGCTTTAAAAAATGCATTAAAATTATCTCATGTAATGTTTATGTGTGCTGCTATATGTATTGTTATGTTGAGTGTCAGATTTGTTGTATGTTTTTAGGTGAGGAGTGTTATTTGTGTGGCATTTGTGTGTGAGTTGCTGACTATGTAGAGTGTTTCAAATCAGTTTGCAGTGAGCTTCAGTTTTCATTCTTTTGCTGCCTGACAGTGTTGCTTGTGTAGACAGTAAATAGGCAGCTTACCAGGTTAGAAACAGATTTGTGTAACAACCCTTGTTGCTCAGTCAGTCTATTCACAATAGCTCATAAATAAACAGAATTTCAGAAAGGCTCCATGACATCTAATGATCTGCAACAACGTAATGGAAACTTAGACATAACTAAGCAAAAATGTAAAAGTAAAAACACTTTTTACTTGGTTATGTCTGATAACTGATTATTTTTTGATTATTTACCTTTTTTAACCACTTCATCTGACCCCATTTCTATTCGTTTACGTTAAAGCTGCAATCCCTAACTTCTGCCTCAATATCGCCATCTCTGTTTAAAACATAAAACTGCTTTATGTACTTTTCTTTACGTATGTCGGTCAGCTAAAATCAAACTGCCATTTCTCAGGAATCGGACCTGACAGCTCAAATTATAAATCATTATGATAAACTTGCCATTGTGAATTGGGGTAAGGTAAGGCGATTGTGCTGAACATTGATCTGTTATGTACTTGCTCAATAACTGATTTCGCTTTCTTTTTAACCCAAAGACGTTATGGATTACAGCTTTAACTGCATGCACAGGATTGTGGGATATTATAGGCCGTGACACAAATATCCTGCATTTAGGGATCCACCTGATGGAGTCATTTTAGCAGACATGATGTTTAAACATCACATTTAGCTGTGCTTTGACTTTCAGCCAGTATCTTGTATCATTCGGACACAGTCATAGTCCACACAACTTTAGAAGCAATGTTATTTCTTACGTTTTAAAATGTCAAACCGTTTAAACACAGCATCATTCGTTAGTCCTGACCGATCAATTGCCATCCGTGTATTGATTTCACAAGGTGACAAAAGCCTATTACAAAACTGTAATACATCAATACCTTCTCGTCTTTATTATCCTGTTGGACTGGTAATGGAGCTGAGCATCATCTGTATCCTGCCTGCTTTCATTACTCTCGCTTCTGCCCGGTACAGCAATGGCTTCAGTCTTGACTATGATTTAGCGGTATTCAGCATAATTATTCCCTTTGCTTTTTGGCTGCATATTTATCTTTGTCTTGGTGTACCTCACGGCCATCCAGACACACCAGCTGAGAATAAAGAAACTGCAAAGTACTGTTGAATCCCCCCATACCCAACCCCTTTAAATGGATTTTGGTACTGATGGGCTGAATAGTAGGATTGTGACTGATGAAATTAGCCAGTGCTGGATTACGGAAGTTTTGGTGGTGTGGGCCGGAGTGATAGATGGACTGAGTTATTGCCATGAGGCACAAGAATGAATGAGGGCTTACGGCTATAAAAGGAAGTGAGGTAAGAGGCTGATGTTGAAAAATAAGAAGGTTAAGAAGAAAGATTGGACAGGAAGGGCTCGTCTGCACTGTGTGAGCGATTGAACAATGCCCGGATGCTTGAAGATGAAGGCGGCCTTCATGCAGGAGAAGACGTTGCTGATATGGATGCAGGAGGTAATTTATTCTTGCCATCTCGAGCAAAGCTTGCTTAAATCTGTGGCTAACTGAAAGTAGATAACAGGGGTGACAGATTTTCCAATTGTTTGAAAGTGGAGGCCAGTGAATGCATTGTGAGAGACGCAATTTTCAGACCTGAGCATCACCATTGGTGGTTCGATTCAGTGATAAAAGAGATTCTGACATCTGAAGGACGGCTGAGGCATCTTAAATCTGTACAAGACTGATCCATGTTGACATAATCCAGTTTACAGGCTAGAATCTTTTTGACTAAACACAACCTCATTTATTTATTTTAGGACTGCACTCAAAACTTAAAGGTAGGGTAGGCAATTTTGGAGAGGCTGGCAATAGCAGACTAGATCTTCCCTTCAGAGTGCTCTCCAAAGCCACACCTCACAGAACACATGAACACAAATAATGAAAATGATCCGCGTGAGCAGAGCACACAGAGGTATGCAAATACATAGTTTGACAGGAATCCTGATTGGGTAAATGATTGGACAAACATTTTATGACCCTCTGCCTTTCACAGAAGAAATATTTATAAGTGTATTTACATCACTTAGTGATTGCTGTTGGAATGTGAAGAGACTTTAAATTAGCATAACAAAAATATGTCTGCGAATTAGTCAACCGTGGACAGTGGTTTCATGTGTTGGAAACATTTTAGTATTTAATTTAGCAGATTAACATCTTTAAATGTACAAATAAGCAAGATTTTGTTTTTCTCTCGCTATTCAGTCCCATACAAAGCATTCTGGGAACTGCATGCTGCTTTAATGCCACAAAATACATTTATGTAGTCCCAGCTACATAAGCTGGTTAAGCAAGTTAGTTTCACTTATTCTGTGCCTGCTGATAGTCGCTGTAATACCAGCATCTAAAACAAAACATATGCTTGTGTTTTCAACAGGGCAACTGACAGTATGTATGAGGAATGTATCGACTCTCATAGAAAACACACACACACGTTTGAGAGAGTCACATGTCCCTTATCTAATTCATATTTATACTGTTTTTAAATTCAGCAGGCGAGTACCGTCTGGTCACCCCAGCTAACATTCTCAGAATGCTGCGTAACGTAGAACTTATTTTAACGTTATATATCATATACATAAAAAATCCAAAATGTATAAAAAGTGTTATTCTTTTAATTGTTTGTGAAACGCTTTAATAATGTTGCAGAATTAAAATGTGTGACGTGTGAATAACGTTCAAACAATAACATTAATAGAAAGACTAAAAATCTGGACTTTTTGAATGGTCCTACAACATTCAAAATAATACTTTTAACATTTGTTACTTAATGGAAATGTTAGGGAAATGTTCTTACATCCTGAAATTGTTAGCTGGGGCCGTCTTTAAACACCTTGCTTTCTCCAACCTAAGGCTGCATCTCCTCTCAATTTCACACTTACAGTCTGGAAGAATGTCCTAATTCAATTCATTTCTGTGTAAGAAGGCAGGGGCTTTCCTTTTACTGCGGCAAGTTTATCTCAGCAAGGGGCCGGGCATGTCGGATTTGTACAACGACACACAGCTATTTCCCATTAGTAACTAGAATGAAGTATGTAAATCAGTCTTGGGGCACTAAATCCATTAGGGCGATCCAACAACCCACCCATCTTCAGGTCTTCGTTACTGTGAGGTCAGCTCATGTCACTGGACTTCAAATGCTTGTATGTACTGTCTTTCAGCATTACCTTCAGGCAGATCAAAGAAACCTCATAACTTATAATGGTAATGAGAACTTCACCCTCTGAAAAACTGATGACCAGGGTAAGCCTTTTAAAACAGGAACAAAAGAGACTGCATGGCTAATCCGGAGAGACAGTGCATAGATCTGACTTATGTTTTTTAGATGAAACACAGATGAAACAAACAGTTGCACCTAAATGCACAGTCATTTAACTGGTCGCATTTTTATTGACGGTCCTATCAACTAACTCAATGTGTGACATTTAGAAACAAGGCTTACACTAGTTAACACTCAAAACAGACAAAAGTCATGCAGCGTTGTCCCAGTGACATTTAGATGTTCATCTGATACAGCCCACACGATTTTGAAGGTTTTTAATTGGACAGCAGTTGGCGAGTTCCTGTTTGCACGTCTAAAGTCATGCCAGGACAACCAGTCAGGCTGAAATAAAACCGGCATAAATTTCCATACTAGTCCAGGCTGGTTAATGTCGGTGCTGGTCTACAGTAGCTGGCACAGCTGTATAGTTTGTACTGTAGAAAATATTGGTTAAACAGCATGGTTGAGCATGTATAGGACGTTAAGTTGGTTAAAGGTAGGGTAGGCAATTTCGGAGAGGATAGCAATAGCACAGTGCATGGAGGTATGCATAAACAGTTTGACAGGCAAGCAGGACATCCTATCATTGCATTTGGACTGAATGCAATGATTGGACAGACATTTTATAGTCCAGTGTCTTCATAAATATATTTAGACTGCTTTACTTAGTGATTGCTCTCGGGATGTGAAGAGACTTTGAACCCAAATATCAAAAAAATGTTTTTTGCAATGTTTTCTGCATTTAAGAAACCTGGTGAGGGGGTCAGCACATTAGTATCTTAAACACAACATTTGCTGGTAACCTGGTACTGTATGTTGTGCTTTTCGGCATTTGGCTGGCATTTCAGTTTCCACTTTGTCAGCAGTCTATCAATGTCTGTACAAATGACACTTCAAATAAATGTTGTTATTGCTGCTTGCATTACTGAATCAATGTCTGTATCAGATGTTGTTTATCTGGTGATGAAGATCGTGTGATGAGGATGATCAATAATTCTAAGTGCCTGAATGGCAGTAACTGTAAATGCACGCTTGTAACCCGCATACTTGCACTGTATACTTATGCGGTAAATCGTATGCTGTGTTATAAAATATTTACAGGAAACCTTGTATTAGGGGCCATTTAATGTAGTATACCATGTGATGAGTGGCTGTAGCTTTTATGGTACAACACAGCCTGCAGGTTTTCTGTTTTTCTGAAGGAAACTGAATTAAATTGAACTCTGAACTTCTCTACAGTTTTTATAAAGGTAGAAGCACACTGGCTTGACCTGAAAGGCACACAAGAAAGAAACTTTTAATTACAAAATGTAAATAGGATGGTAATAAAAAAATGCATGAAGCTTCAGCTGGCTTTGTGGCACAGCTTGGCTTGCCGTGCTCCATGTAGTCCTCTGACATGGTGAAGGTCAGCACTTTGACGGTTTTTCTTTCCTCCATGCATTTCGTTGGCACCCTCAATGCCCGACCTTTGGCTCCTATCTCATTCGCTGTAGAGGTCAGCCTTTGAAATCGTTTGGTGGGCAGCTACATACACATTCACTAGCATAAATGTGACATGCCATTGTGAGGGTTAACCACCAACCTTGTGCAGCTGAAAAGCACCTGGAGGCCCGAAGCCTGCAATGACATTTCCTCACCGAGTCGGTGCCAACCTGCGTGTCATTTTTCTCTTGATACCTCCTCTTTCTCCATTGTGTGGGTGTCTGCGCAGAGGAGACAGCTTGGCAGGGAGATGGAGACGTGCACATAAAAGGCAGGACCGCAGGCGTTTGCGCACACCTCTGTTGCTTCGCTGCCTGGAAAGGTATCACGGTCTCGGCAGACACTAGGTTTGTTTGCGTCTGTTTATCAGTGAGGCGCAGTCAGCGTGTGCTTCATCAGAGCTTCTGCAGATGGCTTTCCGCCTGTGTTTGTGTGGGAGGGAGGCCGCCACTGTCAGTCTGAGGCCCCTAGAGGCCCGGTGAGGCCCTCCCTCTATCTGTTCTCCATCGCAGGGCTGCGTTTTTCCCCATTGAGGCACTGCAGGGGCGGTGCAGTATCGAAGACAGCACCAGTCAGTTTAAAGCTTGTATGACTGGGCTGGTACTTTATCCAGAACTCTGGTGAATGCAGAGTTTCAGAAAAACAAAACAATAAAGGAAGGTCACAAACCATAAAACCACTACGGCAATATGGTCAAGTGAGCAGCACGAGTTGACTATAGAAGCATTAACCCTAAACCCTAAAGACGTGAGTTTAGTCAGTT
Source organism: Chromobotia macracanthus (assembly GCA_036877525.1). Taxonomy (NCBI): domain Eukaryota; kingdom Metazoa; phylum Chordata; class Actinopteri; order Cypriniformes; family Botiidae; genus Chromobotia; species Chromobotia macracanthus. The sequence continues at coordinate 3,561,342 of JAZGTH010000067.1, read as the reverse complement.
TGTGGAGCAATGTAACTTTTCTGTGGATATGTTTGTCTTTCCTGTTTTTGTTATTAGTTCAGGGCATGCTGAACCACTGGGTTATTTTTCAGCCAGAAACAAACCAGCTCACCGAGCAGAGCCGAGCTGGCTCAGCTATATACATCCTCCTGGGTGAGTGAAACTCACATGCCTGTGGGACAGTTTTCACCTCCCATCCATAAATATTTACAACACTCCAGGATGCAGGTGAGGTGAGAAAGAGCCTCATGATTAAATTCAAGGTTAGAATATTCACACAGGAAGCACTGGGGCTCTTTTTGTTCCAGCAATATGTCGTCTTGAGGTATTTACCATGTAAATTACCCACGTAAATTTATTTTTGCATAGGTTAGCTTATTGTTTAAAGTGACGGCTGATTGCAACTTCCCTGATGTAGAGACACAGGGCACTATGAAGGTGAAGAATAACGTGTATCTTTGCGCGCGTGATGGATTTTTCACTCTCACAAGTGTCTTGCCAGTGAATGTGTGAGGAATGAGGGGGAGTTTAGCTTTAGTCACAGGTTTAAATGAAGCTCTGTTTTTCTTTTGTTTAAATGCATGAAAGCACAGAATGGGGTCATAGATTGTGCTATGACGTCGAGAGTGCCATTGTGACAACCTCCTGATTCTCGAATCAGACCAAATTCACACTATTAGCTTTAAATGGCAGCCTTGCATAGCTACAATCCAGCCAAAAAACAAGTAATTTTCACTTTATCAACTTGATAAATAGTATACAAATAGTCAGATTTAACATGATTCCTGCGTGTGTGTCCTCAAATCACTGTCATGTGTTCACAGAGCCTGTCTCTAGACAAATTTCTGCAGGGTGAATGTTTACTAGGGCATCAGGCATGGATCTGAAAGGCGGCTGCGATGCACATGCGACTCTTTCCTGCTGTGAGATGCACCATCGATGAACGGCAGCAGGCTGTGAAATTGAGAGGACGGTCTGCTGAAGGTATGGGGATAGCGCGGGCCAGCGTTTGGGTGCCTCGGGTTGAAGGATTGAATGTGGAGAATGTGATTAAATCCCCCAGCTATCGGTCTGTGGTCTTTATCTCTCCCCTACCCCCGGCACACAGGCTGCATACTGAGTGACACATTGATTACTGCTGTTAAATCAGTTTTTATAGGGGCTAGTAAAGTTGGAAATATGTGTTGGTGTATGTCCTTTAGAAAAAGCTTGGACTACAGGTAGACTTTGCAAAATGGTTGATACGATGACCTACGACTGGGCAGCATGCCAAATTTCACAATATTGTAATGCCTCAGAGGAGACAAGAAGTCAAGTTTACTTGCAGCAACGTTTTTATTTTGATATACACCACCGAATGCTCAGCAAGTACATAGCTCACAAAAGCAACTAACTTATGGAGCCAACTTACACTGCTGCCAGAGGGTGAGAGTAAATAGAAATACCCGTACACTGCAACATGAGCAGCCAATCAGAACTGTTTAAAGTTGGGTTGTAATGCTGCATTAAATGTAGCCCTAATGTGCTAAATGTTTAGTTTGGTGTCTGGTTGAAGGGTAAATAAAGTGAAATGGTAAATGTCCAGCCTGAAGAAGCATGTCTGTAGTTTTGGGCTGAATACCATTTCTATAATGGATGCTGTGATTCAAAATCTAGGAAGTCATGCAAATTAGTTGCATTCTAAATGGATTTTTCTGTCAGACTCTGTGAATGGCTAGTGCTGTTTTCCCGTGATGCTTGAGGGCAGCAATTTCATCTGTGGTGATGTCAGACATTTATAGTTCTGTTCTGAATCATTAAAAGAAGTCCTTTGAAAAACCAATTGATAGGACACATCACACAGACAAGTGGACATTTTTATAGTGTTGCAAAGTATTTTTGCTATTTTCAGGTATAGAATAATGTTTATCCCTTATGAAAATGAACCATGTTTTTTGTTGTATTGATTGCAATTTATATAACCACAGTTTTACTACAAGTACCATGTTAAAACTATGGTTGCTGCAGCAAAACTATGGTTAATTTGTAGTTACCATAGTTTATCTATAGTAAGCATGTTTTTTGGTTTAAATCATGGTAAACCATGGTTCATTTTCATAAGGGATGTCTCAGCACACTTATCACACACCTTTTAATGTTATAGTTCTTTTTAAATTTCTTGCCCAACGCATTCATTAATTTCTTCTGTTTATTATGGCTGGCACTCTCTCACTCTCTGTAACAGTGCAGAAACACGCCTTTGTTGGCCTGCTGTTTAACAGCACCCAAAACTGAGAATTTCAGACTCTGTGTACTGAAGTCTCTTTTAGCATCTCTGCATCTTTCTGGCTGTCAGCAGGGAATTGCAATATATTCTTTTTGGGACACTTCACGTCGTCTCCTGCAGATATGAACGTTTTTGATTCCCTGTTTTGAGGTTGGTAGCAGTTGGTATTTGTTTCTGTTGGAAATGTGTTGTAATGTTTACTTAGACATAATGGCAGCTGCTTCACCTGTCACAGCTCCTGGCATTATGTTTGTAATGTGCTAATAATGTCAGTGCATGATGGGAAAGCAGGTGGAGAATAGCAGCAGCGTTTCAGACGAGGTGGCTCCTCTGAGTCTTATTCTTCTGCTGGTACTGAATTTCAGGTGTGGTTCTGAAAGGCTTTTTGGTGACAAGCTGTAGCTCAACTGGTTGAACATTGTGCTTACAACCCAAGTCCTTGGGTTCATTCAAGTCAACACATGCTGATAAATATATACCTTTAATGCATTGTGGGTTATTTTGTATAAGTGCCCATTTATGGTAAAAGAACATGTTTTAATGCCTTTCACATAACATTAGATGTTGTCCAGTTGTGAAACTTAACCTGTATGATGGTGCATGTGATTTTGTGCATTGATAAAGCTTGTATAGATTTGTCGATATGCTTCAGGACTCTTACCATACTCTCTTCCGTGGATATTGTCTTGAAATTGATTTGCCTCGGAACTCAGAGTACACAGTGGGGAGATTGTTTTGCATTCCCGTTTCGTCATTTTCTGAACATGCATAGAAAAGGCTGGGTAAGAATGGGAGAGGAAATATAAGCAATTCGGAAGCTTACAGGTTAGATTGCTGCCTTATAACAAGCACTTACCATAACTCCCCGGTTCTACCATGTTATCAAATATGCTCATTCATGATGCATACTAACACATCTGAAATAGAATGCTCTCTATATCCAGTGCACCATCTCTGCTCTCGTCTGTAGCTCAAAGCAGACGCAGTGTTATCTGCAAACCTACATCTCTCTCTCATACCGGCTCGCCCGAAGCAACTCGTCACCATGCCTTCGAATAATTAACTTAAAAAGAAACTAAACCATAATCTAATGCACCATTCTCCTGTTTTCTGACAAGATTATTCCCATTTATAGTCATACACGAGCGCCTGAGGTTGAGTGCTTAAGGAAGGTTGTCGTATTATTGCGATTATCGTCTCATGGCCGTGTTTATTTAACTAGTCTTTCAGCCTGACAATGTCAAACGCACCAGCGCAGAGTCCCGCGATGAGTCTCTCTCTCTACCATAAGCTCCTTTAAGTAGACGGTTCAGCTGTAAATTAATGGCCCTTCTTGTTGGTAAGTGAAGGTTCTTTTGAGTGTTTAATTACTGGCCTTTGATCACTTGTTTAAGAGGAGAAATGGTGGAAATATTGGCTTTTTAACAGCCGCTGCTTCTCAGGTTCAGACTCAGGAATGAGGAGAGGAAGTACTGAGGACATCATTCTAATGGCCTCCATTCAGAAAACACAGCTTAAGTATTTTCAGTCAAAAGCAGTCACAGCCAACACATTACAGTGTCATTGTTAACGTGAGAAAGGAGATTGAGCACAAGTATACCAAAGTGTTCACATACTACCACCTACTAGCAAATTTAGGCTGTAAGAACATTTTCCTAACATTTCACTAGCAACAAAAATGTTAAAATATTCTTTTGAAAGTTCTAGAAATGTTCCAAACGTCCATTTTTTTAGATGTTGTATTGACGTAATTGCTTATGAGAAAGTTTTCAAACATTTTGTTAAATTGTAATGCTTTAAAAATATTCCAGTGACAAATTAATTTAAGAATTTGGATATGATGGCAATGACAATAAAAAAAGAGAGTGTGTGATTTGATTGGTTAGCAGTGACAGACTGGGTGGTACCTTGCAGTCCTTTCACGGTCACTTGTGCTCTTTACACACACTGTCTACCTTCAATACCTGTACAACTTTTTAAAGATACTTATAATGTTTTTAGGAAGTTAAACTCAAAATTCATTTCGCTTAAAAACCTGAGGCCATGTACCTTTGTTCTAGTTTTAAGCAGTTCTACAGTAGGTTGATGGACGACCGAAATGGCTTCATTTGTCATATGTACTGGCTGCTTTGTCCCCTGTTTACAGGAGTCCACACAAGGTTAACAGATCACTCCGGTTGGCTCATTCATAAAGCATGTGTTTTGCATTTGTGGACACACAGGAAGGTTGTTAAGAGTAGAGAAAAATGGCAGTGGCCTCATATCCGTCACATTTTGACGTGCTTCCTCACCTGTGTTCCCACCTGTTTCCTTTTCCACCCTGCATTCCGTTGCGTGGACACCCTCAGGTGGGGTTCCGCCTGCCAGCTCGAAGGGCAGGGCCAGTCACACCGGGCATCAGTCATGTGGCGGGAAGCGTTGCCAGTGTAAAGCTTTGATAAAGAGTGTCGTTTGAGCCGAAACCCAGTCAAGGACTTATTAAAGAGCTGCCTCAGTGTGATTAACGACCCAGCGTGTTCTGCCAGGACTGGCCTCTCCAGGACGAGAGAAAGGTTGAGGGTGTGATGGAAGCCGTGCAGGTGCACCCTCACTCTCTGAGGAAGAGCACGACTACAGGAAGAAGTACACTACAGGTACAAATGAGTGTTAATTCTGCGGCTTGCACACAATCCCACGGAGACACGCTCACAGAAACTAGATTTCTAGAAGTTTCTTTTTATTTAACTGCATCTTTTAATGTCACACAAACATGGGTGTTTTCTCAGCTGTGGATTTTTTTGTTTGTTTGTTTTAGAAATACTCCTAAATGAACATTTCAGCCACATTTCAAATGTTGTGTTAATTGCTGAGCCCATCGCTTTATGTATCTTAAATACATAGAATGCAATCAAATGATTACACTTTTCTGTATTTCTTTTGTATGTTGAATCTTATATTTCATATCAAGCATACTCATAGAACTTTGTCTCTTTGGAAAACAAGTTAAATGTTGATACAACTTTTGATCAAACTTTATTTATTATTAATAATATATTTATTTATTCTCTTTAAATATTTATTAATAGGAAAAGTTTGAGTGGCATAGTTGGACGTTTTGTAACAACAGGCAGATATCGAAGGGATTTAAGGTTTTTAAAGTTTAAGGTTTTTAGAACATTTTGTTTAGATGATAAAATTTCAAACTGTAATAAATACAATTTGTTAATTTATGATGATTTTATACATTTTAAATTGAAAAGCTGGGTCTGCATGGGGCAAAACAATAAAATGGATACATCAGTGTCATTTGAATACATGTTATCAAAAAACTCCATTAAATGTAGTTAATCTGTTAGTTTTAATTAAAATGAACCCCTGGGAGATAAACGTGCCTGCAGTTGACGAAACACCCAGAAACTGAAATCTCTTGACCTTTATCTTATTGGGATGCAGACAGAAGGACAGATCCACATGCCATTCTGCACACCACTGCTCTCTCAAATATCAGAGCTGTTTTTAATGCTTCCTCCATTATGAAGTGAATTATTAAATTTGGCTCTCATGTTGTGGTATTGCAGCACAATACTCATGTCAGACATTGAGGAGAACAGCTTAGAGGGGCCTCACATGTGTTCCTCCTGAATGCAGAGAGTCTCGTTGTCGGGTATCACACGCTCTTCACACCTTCTCACATGCTGATGAGTAATCACAAAAAGACAGTTATCAGCTAAGAGGCATGCGAGCGCAACACGCGCGCATTCTCGCATTGTGTGCAGCTGTAGGCACTTCACTATGTTAATGTCTCAGGCAGGACCAGTGTTGTGCTGTGGCATTTATAAAGCCTTTTTAGAGCCTTTGGGTTTTGTAGATCTGTGCGCATTTCCTGCAATTGTGATACTGTCTGTGACTGACAGTTGACAACATGGTGCAATATGTAGTCACGTATGGAGGCCAAATCCCGGAACCCCTGAATGAAACACACTCAAGAACTTCCCAATTAAAAATTCTCTAGGAATGCTCAAGACATCCAGTTTATTAGGCGTCAAAGTAACGTTAATGCTTGGTTATAAGAATGTTATTTAAACCTTTTTTTAATTCTGTAACAATTAAAACGTTCCACGAACAACTTAGCAATAACGTTTTTGATAAATATTATATCTAAAAGGAAAGTTCTGCTAACATTACTGCAAAAACTTTTGGGAGAAAACTTTTAGAGAACATTAGCCAATGTTCTGAGAATGTTCCCTGTTAGCTGGGTTGTGCCTGATTGCAGTGTTGAAGCAGGGGGCCTGGGACTTTTGACTGGCTGCATGACTGTGCAGTTTTGATTTCTTTATCATCAGTTTTCCCCTCAGCATGCGTTGCATTTTTAACAAGAGTTCCAAGGGCGCTTTTGCCTGTTTTACTGGGATTGAGCGAGCTTGTTTTTTACTTATTGATGAGGCTGTTCCCTTTTGCTCAAACTGCAGACTATTTTCAGCGGCTGGTATCCACGGCTGCGATGATGCAGACTCATGAGTTCCACAAAGTCTATGTTTCTGTTCTGTTAATAAGTTCTTGTTGAGCTCTTATTGGTGATTGGCCTCATTTGTGGAGCTTTTTGAGTCTCTGGTTCAAGTTTGGAACTTGTGGGGTTTATTTCTGGATCTGTTGTGGTTCATCTTCATAGGCATAATCTCTCTTCCAATAGAGAAGAAAAACACATTAGAGACTCTTTAATATCTCAATTGTTTTTTCTAGGGTGTGATGGGATTAAAAGGAGGGCAAACAGGGATGTTTGTGTAAGTCTCTTACATTTCAGATCATTCTGTTGTCAGATTTTTCTGTTTCTGTATGTCACAAAACTGCTCAGATTACCATCATTTGCAGTGAGTGGTTTCAAATGGTTGATTAGTGATAGCTAGTCTTCATGCTAGACCAGATCAAACCAGCAACCAGCACACCATTTAAGACTGGTTTAAGATACTTTATCGCAGCAACCAGCTGTTCTCTCAATTTTTTTATAGTTCCATAATAATGTTTGTATATGTCTACAATAGCCCCATCTGTGTCTAAATTTCTTTAATGCCTTCAAAGAATTTAGGTTTGCCTTTAAGTTAGGGAAAAACATCTAACAGTTGAAACTTAATGTAGAATTCCAAGTCTTGAGCTGAAGAAAGAGTGATTTCTGAACAATGAAACATTCCTCTGGGTCCAGAATGGCTCTCCAGACCCTTTATTTATTGGCATGTCTTTAGTAAAGACCTGTAGTATAGGTACACCATGGAGACTGCCCACATGCTAAAACCAATAAACAGAATGTTTGTCTATATATAGTCTAGGTGTCCTAGATTGTAAACTCAAACCCTGCATGTGGTTCTCTCCTGGAGTTCGGCGCTCTGTTTGGTCTGACAAAGGCTGTGTTTGTAAAAATCATCTGATGGATTATTGTAATGAAGTCTGTGTTGTTTACCAGCATCCTCCTGCTGTCTTTTGAATGCCTTTCTTTCCTTCATTCTCTCCGCGTCAGTTTTTCATTGTTGGTGCTTATGGGTTCAGATTAATCCCAGCATGCCTGCATAAAACATCATCAAAACCTCATCACATAATGAAATGCGGAAGAGGCAGAAATGCTTTTAGATTATACTGCGTGAGGATTCACCCAAGGAGAGGACAAACACGTTTTTCTGTCAGAATTACAGCAGCGCTGAAGGGCACGTTCGGCCATTTCTTTGATTTTTGGCCTTGTGGACTTTTAGAAAACATAAATTCCCTTTCTAGACTCTAGCTAGTTTGTTTTCAGTACATAAACAGAAACTAAAAAAATTAGTAAATTTTGCGTTTTTAAAAGTTAAATGGAAATACCGCACAGAACAACAATAACATTAACCTATATATGATCGATACTGTTCATACAACAGTAAAGTCAATACATATAAATAGACGATGGCAAAGGGTTTTAACATGACATAATGTGATGTATAACAATGAGAAAATAATGAAATCTGTTAGCTTAAATCCATATAGACTCTTTAATGCCTCAGTGTTTGAAGAATCAGCCATATATGGTCATTTTCCTGGCGTTTTGCTCTTCCAGTCCACATTAATGTTGTTGTCTGGAAACGGCCTACATGAATTATTCAGTCAAGCGGTTGATTGTCTCAATTAGATATTGCATTGCCTCTTAATCAGTGTTTTGTTAACCGACGCACAATTTGCCCACTTTTGTCTAATTTGCAGAGGGGGTGCGTTCCCTCCTCGCAGAAGTGGAGATATTCAAAATGTGCAATCTGTGTAGACAAATATCATGATTTCGTGCTGTTATATTAAATTAGGCTGTTGTGCAAAGCAGAAAGAGAACATAAGGACACCCATGCATTAAATTCAATTGAGACCACTGTGGATAATTGAAAACAAATCTATTTAAACCAATATCTGCATGTACTGTCGCCCAGTGATGAATGGAGTGAAGAAGAAAAACAGGCACCATGTTTCAGTTAAACCTGTGCGCATGAAGAGAACCGGGAAAGGCAGGTACTGCAGTAATTATACTTCATCACCGTACATAAGTATTCTTTTGGGAATTTTTTCTTGAGTCTGTCGAATCTGCTCACACTTTTTACCCAATTACTTAGTTCTTTGAGGGGGGGAAATTTGTACTTTTTATTACAATTTTATTAAGACCTTCAAAGTACAAACTACATTACTGGTATGACTAATATAAATATTCTCTTATTAAATTTTGTTTTCTCACTGGGCTGACTAGTCAGATCATGTTCCTGTGATTTCTTCCACAACTTTTAACGTTGTGGAAGAACGTTAAATCTTTTAACGTTAAATGTTCCACTAACAACCTAAGAATACCGTTTTTTGATGTATGATATATATAATGTTAAAAAACATTCTACTAACATTACTGCAAGAACGTTTTTGATAATGTTTAAAGATAAAGAGACCTTTTAGAGAACGTTCTCTTTTAGCTGGGAAGGTAAAACCGCCACTGTTGGGAACTGAATGCTCTCTTTGATACAATCTGAATTGAATCTGGATGCAAGCGTTTCTTTTTTGTGTGGGTACATGAATAAATTCACAGGTGATCTGGTTATAGCTGACGCATAATATGACTCTATGAGTTTGGTCCGGTCTGTGGGATTCTATATTTTAGATATCTATAAAACACGCTTAGTAAAGTTATTCTTGAGAGCTAAAGCATTCTTTTATACAACCGCTGTAAGCTCCAGAAGTATGATCTTCAGTCAAGTGACAGGAAGAAAAGAAGCTGAATAAATGGAACAATCTGCTCTGGGAAAGCTGTATATTCCGCAGCAGTCGTGGCAGCCGTACTTGCAAATTGAAACCCTCACAGGACATTATTCCCCAGACATAAAAAGATGACCGTGCATTTGTTATCAGACTACAAGCAGCGGGCAATATTTTCAGACAGCCCAGCACAATTGCGAGCTCTCACATCTGAGAGAAATTAATGAGTCTTCAACACTCGTTCATTCAGACCTGCGGTGGGTTTGTCTTTCTTTGCAGAGAAATCCATGGCATTTCAAATTACATCGCAGACAGTCAACATCTTTCTCACTTGTTTGCTTCCACCACATGACAGGTAGAGCTTCTGCTTTATCTGAACTTCAAACGTAGCCGCATGGCGTAGGTTAGACATAAATCAAAATGTTTCCCTCCCATCACTTTTGTTTTGGCCTCTGTTGTTGTTTCTTTTTTGCGCTTGATTTTATTATCGATATGACCAGCAATCATCCACCGTGAAGTTTGTTCATCCGTGAAAAATCTATTAATTCTTTTCTTAGAGCGGTGTATTACATACCTAACGTTCTCTCGTAAATTACCTGACAAATTCTGTGACACCGCTGCCCCTCCTGTTTCTCCAAAATGACAACTTCAGATGAGTCGATTTGATTCTCGTAGGTGAACTCAATTAACGCGACTTTAATTCCATTATTTGGGATATTGGAAACAAATAACACTTTTTCTTCAGTGCTTGACTCTGTGCCAGACATTTTTCTTTCAAAGGAAGAAAATTAACTGGCAGTTACCAATGTAGACTCCAATAATGAATCTGACATCTCTCCTCCTGCTTGACTATCTGTTTGTCTCTTGCTTCTTTTTGAAGTTTTTAATTTTGGAGGCGTCTTGTATCGGTCCCTTTACTGCTATGACTCTAATTAGCTGAAGAAATGAAGGGCAGGTTAATGAGTTCACAGAGTACCCAGCTAACAGGAAATGTTGAACGTTGGTTAATATTTTCTAAAAGTTCTCTCAACATTCTCTCAAGTTATCATGTATAATGTTCTTGCAGTAACATTAGGAGAACTTTTTTTAATGTTATATATCATATATTAAAAAAGTTAAGTATTTAATGGGACATGTAAACAAAGCAATAACTTTAATGTTCTTACAACCTAAAATTGTTAGCTGGGTAGGTTGTGGTAACATGCCATACGTGTGATAGTGCCCAACATGCGTATGTTTGTTTACCTGTGCTGTCTGTTCCAAATAACTTGTCCTGCAAGAGTCCAAGAACGTGAAGACACCCTTTATTTTGTTAGATGGCCATATTTTGAGGAGGTTATTGCATGCTCTCCAAAACGGATTGAGGCCTATTTATAATTTACAATTCATTTTGCCGTGTACTTTCTGAACCAGCATTTCATTTAAACAGCTTTCTGTTTGCGTAGCACAGACCTGGGTGAGGGACCTTCATTCAAGGGCACTGAGCAGTTATAAAGATTTCTGCATTCATGTCCTCTCAGAAGAGTTCTACAAATCTACAAAACCAAGCATCTGTTCTGCCTTTACAGAAGATCTGTACTGCGATTTAGAAAAGATGAGAGCTAACCAAAGGATGTATTTTATATTGTGGCAACCCCATATGTTTTTCAAATGTTCTCGAATGTTATTGTAACATGTAGATGTAAATTACTTCCAAATATGGAATTTTTTTCATTCAGCTAAGGTCATTTAGTTCTACACCTAAATTACTTGTGGAACACAAGAGGTTTAGAACTAGAAGTTTAGTTTAGAGCAATGTCTCAGTTGCTCTCTCAGTGTCTCGGTTGCTCTCCCAGTGTCTCGGTTGCTCTCCCAGTGTCTCGGTTGCTCTCCCAGTGTCTCGGTTGCTCTCTCAGTGTCTCGGTTGCTCTCTCAGTGTCTCGGTTGCTCTCTCAGTGTCTCGGTTGCTCTTTCAGTGTCTCGGTTGCTCTCTCAATGTCTCGGTTGCTCTCTCAATGTCTCGGTTGCTCTCTGAGCTGGATGGGGCCAAGCGCTGTCAATCTCCTAAAAAGATTTTTAAAAAGCGTCATTATAGCATTAAAGTACTTTTGTCTTCTATGTCTTTTTGTCTTCTGAAACCACACAACAGCTGTGTCTGAGTCACCATTCACTTTTATTGTATGAAACAAAAAGCAGCTGGGATATTCTGCTATAAATAACATCTTTTATGTTCCATAGAAAAAGAAAGTAATACACGTTTATAAAAACACAGAGGGTGAGTGAAGGATACGTGCTTTATTACTTTTTTTGTAAACCTTTCCATATTTACAAAAACTTCAAGGCTGATTCTGTTGATGATTCATGACCTCCTGTTTGGTTTCTGCCCAGCTAACAAGGAACTTGAATGTTGGCTAAAGATCTGTAAAAGTTCTAATGGTTTTGCGGCAACAGTAGTAGAACGTTTCTTTAATGCTGTATATCACATATCAAAAACGTTATTCTTAAGTAGTTAGTGGAACGTTTTCCAAACGTTACATAATTTAAAAAAATGTTTGAATAACGTTCTTTTAACCAAGCAGTAACGTTAGTACAACATCTAAAAAAACATGCTTTGAATATTCCTAGAATTTCTTTTTAAAATAATCTTCTTAATTTAATCTTCTTTGTTGCTTAATGGAAGGTTTATGAAAACCTTCTTTCAACCTAAAATTGTTAGCTTGGTGTACTGTTTGACGTGTGTGTGTGTGTGTGGGGGGATACAGTGAGGGCAGATCGGATGCTGCCGCTCTGATGGTCCCTTCATTCCACGCCGATGGCCACAGTGTCTGTCTTGGCACAATCACTGCGGTGCCACACTGTGACGTGCGGATTTTGAGCCCAAGCCATCGATATACAGTCAGCTGTGAGGAAGTTAGCCATGCCATCTGTTCAGTGTGGCTTCTGCCCTCATCTGTGTGGAATCCCTCAGCTCCTATTCTCTGTACTACAGCCCTTTCTCTTCCCCTCATCCAAGTTCTGGTTCTTTGATTCAGTTCATGGCTCCTCCACATGCCTGGACAGACTTTGTGGACATCTCGGATGAAGAAAGTGGACTTTTTGTTGAAGTTTTTGCTGAGTTCAGTTACGACGTCACTGTTTGGGTTATTGTTTATCAAAGTCGGTTTTGTGAGCCTAGCATAATGATATACACAGTAAAATAATCATATTCTGAGCGTCATTGACTTGTTTTTTCAGTAAAAATGTCTGATTACAGAAACAAATTCACATTACAATTTTACAAAATTACAATGTTCTTATTTATTTTGCCGCGTTTTGTTACATTGATTCCTTGACAGGTATACTATAAATAACATTGGACTAAATACTATTGTTATCACCAATTAGGTTATCATGTTCACACGCTGGTGACACAAACTATACTGTATAAAATTTTAGTAACAAAAAAATTCTAGTGACTCCCAGGTGAATGATGCTTAATATGTGGTTACATAAGTGTTTAAGGGATTGTTTGTATGTAAATATGTGCCTCAAAAAAAAGCATTGGATTGAACCTTGCAAAATAAATGGGACTGTTGAAACAGTCTGCTGATTTATTACTGTAATTTACTGTGACCCCATTATGCTCTAATCCATCACATTTATGGGGTTTGTTAAATGTGTCTACACTCTTATTTTTATTACATGGTAAAAAATATAAATCCTTAAAACAAGATACATTTACAGCTTTTGGCAGACGCTTATATTCAAAGCAACTTACAGTGTATTCAAGCTATACATTTGATCAGTATGAGTGTTCCCTGGGAGTCGAACCCACAACCAATACTCTACCAACTGAGCTACAGGAACACAATAAACATTTACCTGATAAGCAAAACTGTGGATCTGTTAAAGCTTGTTTTCAGAGAACGTATCTTTAATATTCTGTTGTGTGGAACAGACATGATGTTTTAACATGCGTAAACATAAAACACAAGTGAATCTGACAGTCTGGCATGTCAAAACAAATATTTTCATGATAGCTTCCTCGAAAACAAGCCTTAATATCTCACATGATTTCGTCTCGTCTTGTTTTGATGATGTTTAGATATTTTGACAAGACAGAGATGCTCATTAAGAATGCTTTTTGCAGTGTATTCCCGAGTAAAATGAATATGATCTGTAAACTGCGAATCACCCTCTTTACGTTTTTGACAGCATGTTTATACATAAGTGTTTATGCTAATGCGAGACATTAGCTTCAAGTCTTGCCTCGAACGTACTGTAAACCGTATATAACTGTTTTTGTTATTTGTTAAGTTTTGGTTACTTAATGGAAACATTACGGAAATGTTCTTACAACCTAAAATTGTAAGAACTGCTTAGATCTGGCAAATTGACTAAGCAGTTCTTACAATTTTAGCTAAGATTTACTGTTCAGGTTAAGCCGTCCATTTGAAACATCTTTGATAGATGCTATTTATCAACTGCATGTTAAACGTCTTGAAAAATAAGACAAATTTACAGTAGGCAGCTGTGTGTTTTTCATCTGCATGATTATGTATAAGTCTTAACCATGCAACCACACGCTGAGTTTTGTGCATACATCATCTGAAGTTTAGTCCATGTCACAGACTCTGCGTTCCATTTCCTCCATCTTCCAACATTTTTAATGAGTTTGCCCACCCGGATCTCCCACGGCGCTGGCCTGCACACGTGCTGTGGATTTTTCTTCCTCTCTCACCCGTCCTGCTGCAGGTGGGATTCAACCAAGGTTTCTTGGCCGCCGTTCGGTAAACAAAGCATTCAGCAGTGGAGAGCGATTCAATTAAGGTTAATTGAAAAGCTCGATCCGTCTGGGGCCCCGAAACCCTCCTTTGCCTCCTTTGCATTCCCTTCGTTTTGCCAGCCTGGTACAGAACACTGCTAGTTCTCCTCCTACGCTACATCCTGTCCTCCTTCTCTCCTTTTCACAGACGCTTCTGTTCGCCCACCGTTCCCTGGATTTTATCTCTATGGCCAAGCTAAGTCTCTAGGGCCGCCCGGCTAACAGTAGTTTCAGCTTCAGGCATCACACCCACAGACCGTAGGCTGAATGTCTGATACATATGGCACATCTTACTGAAAACACTTCAGGAGTTTCAAAGTCATCATCTGATTGGTTGAATTCTACAGAATGTCCGGGAGATTACAGCAAGAACGTTTGTGAGAACTTTGAGCGAACTACTTGGCTTGTTAGCTGTGTAGGCCAACAGAGGCCTTGTTGAAAAGGGATGCGTGTTCAGATTTCCTCCTGGTGTCTTCTCTAACCAGCTAATTTAGGTTAGTATACATACTGTTAGTGTAGAGCAAAATACTTAGAGGGCAAAATTATCAGATGAAAAATAGTAAGTATTGGAAACTGCATTCGTTTTGACGCCACATTACAATACAAGAAATGTTTGGTTTCTCCGCTGGAACAGGGTTGTGAGGTGAAATATAGATTTTGTGATAAAGGGTTAAAACATTGCCATTAAAGCTGACATTTTGGAGGGAGCACGCAAGAGCATTTTGAGATCATTACGTTGCATTTTCGCTGCTGTGGGTTTGTTTTTCTGATGGTAAAGCTTGGAGAGAACACACTCATTAAGTTAACAAGCATTACGCTCCACTCTGAATTGCTGAGCAGGTGAGAGGCTCTTTTTTAAAGCAGCAATATTCCTGATGAAGCGTTTCGGTAAACAAACATCGGTTGACCTGTGTGCAATGTCACTGTTGCCGGCTCTTTTGCACCTGCTCATAAACGTTGAAGTGCATTTACAAACCTGAATGTGTCTGCGTTCTCTCAGCTGGGTAAAAATCAACAACCCCTTTCATTAGAATTACTTTAGAAACAGCCCTTCAACTTTAATGTGCCACTGTTTGTCTGACTAATGAAAAGCCACCTACACAAAAGAACTTTGTTGTTGCGCTCAGGGGGAGTCACATGTAACATGGTACAGTCTATTGGCACAACTTTTGTTTGCGTTAAAAGATGACCTGGGTTCAAAAAAAGTTTTTTCAGTTTTAGAAATCTAGTAAAATCGCAGCTGAATTGTTCAGACGAGTTGGATGAGGGTGAATTAATGATGACAGAACATTACCTGAAGGAGATTCGACTTGATTGGACTGACTATTGAGTGGATCATTTCTGCCACTGGCTTTTAAAACCCATTTATTTATAAAAGTACTGTTTAAAGATGGGAACATTGTTGTTTGGAATTTGAATGTAAAAACTTGATTTCGAATGGTCTAGATGAGTCTGGTTGCACTGTTTAAAGTTACCTAAACTAGCTAAACCTGGTAGCTTGCACACAATGTCCAGTCACCTACATAATCTGATGTGTGCATTTATATATTGCTGATATGCAATGTATCAGCAGTCCCGTTCACCAGATGTCTTCAAGAGGTTTATCATTGACAATGTATGTAAAATTTTATCAGACGCTTATTCAGAACATTTAGAAATGCAGTGCTTTCCAACTGAAAAGCTTCTTAGAAAGCATCTTTGAGACATATATCTGCTGTCTTGCACCACCAAGATGTTTACTATTGTTTCTTACATCAGCCATCTTTAAGGTGGTGTGTGAACGGGAGTAGATTCCCTGAACTGTTTGGAAAGCCAGAAGCATGTTGGTGCATATGGAAGAAGATTCACCTTGTCTTTGAGCAGCTGTAGCTTCATTAAGACCTTGGCGGTGAAGCGGGAAGTCCCATCTGCCGAGGCTGATGGTATTGGCGGTGTCATCTGAGCTCAGCGCGTCTAATTCGCCCAACGCAGCCGCTACATGAGCGACCCGACGCCGAGCGAGTGTTGAGCATTACCTAACCTGTTCCCACCGGCCCATGCCCAGATAACAGGAAACATTCTCAGAACATTGGCTAACAATCTCTAAAAGTCCCCATAAGTTCTTGCAGTAAAATTTGTGGAATTTTTTCAATGTTATATATCATAAAGTTATCCCAGAAGTTCAAAATAATATTTTTTAACATGGTTTTTGTTACTTAATGGAAACATTCTTATGAGCTAAAATTGTTAGCTGGGTCTGCCCAGCAGAGGTACGAGAGCTGACCCAACTATCTGCATTAAGAAGAAGCTGTGGGATCAGGAGATACATGAGATTGAGCAACAGGCTGATATTTTAAGACGGCAGATGCGATTGTTGCGCTGTTTGCACTCAACGTTACATCATTGTCCTGAATCATTGAGCTGTGAATCTTCCACTGAGATCTGAATGCTTCTTGTCCTAGGGCTTCAGGAGTTCTGTAGGACTCCTGAAGATGCCCTGCTAAAAATTTTAGGTTGTAACGTTTCCATTAAGTAACAAAAACATTAAACATTTTATTTTGAAAGTTCTAGGCACATTAAAAATGTCCAGTTTTTTAGACACATTAACATTATGGCTTGGTTATAAGAACATATTTTGTAAATCTGTACCATTTCACCAACTTAACAGTAGCGCTTTTGATGTATGTGACGCTAAAAAAGTTCTGCTAATTGCAAGAACTTTTTTGACAGCATTAAGAGAACTTTTAAAGAATGTAAGCCAGCGTTCGGAGAGCATTTCCTGTTCGCAGTGTTTTAAGAGCATACAAATTGTTCAGCCTATGCTTTCTAATAACCAGGAATTAGTGTGTTAAACTCTGGGAATTGTCTAAGATTTCAAATGCTGTTAGAAGCTGGAGAACAGTAGCCTACGGGCTATATGCTCTATTGTTTTATGAAGCGCTGTCAGCATATTCGGGCAGTAAAAGTGTTTTCTTCAGCGGCATAAGCAGAAACTATATTTGGTCAGCTGCCTCCTGCAGTAGTAGAATGCTAAGTCAGTGTTTGGCATCCGTGTAAGGACCTTTAATGCTTAACTGATTGGTGCAGGATTTGCATGTGTTTCGAAATACATGCATTCAAAACTCCTTTACTCCTAAATTAAGTATGTTGACAGATGTTTAAAGGTGGTACTTGGGTAGGATTTATTGAATGTAGCGGGCATTAGGAAAGTAAATAAAAATAAACTTTCTCTTTTGTAT
This sequence comes from Chromobotia macracanthus, assembly GCA_036877525.1. Classification (NCBI taxonomy): domain Eukaryota; kingdom Metazoa; phylum Chordata; class Actinopteri; order Cypriniformes; family Botiidae; genus Chromobotia; species Chromobotia macracanthus. The sequence goes on along the minus strand of JAZGTH010000067.1, from coordinate 3,543,857 downwards.
GTAATTCTACATCTGTTGCTGTAGTGACACACTGGAGAAAAACAATGCCATAGGAATGGAAATGAGCTCACGCTGCCCAAATATCCTGATGATAAACTCCATTAAATCAATGACCCGTTCGTGGAATGATCACTTATTATGTCTGTACAACAGAAGAGATGGCACATTTCCAATAAACTATTATGTAGTCACTTATTTTAACAAGAGTATTGACTTGGAAGTTTATTTAGGACACTTTAAAACGGACATCGTTTTGATAGCTGTAGCATGTCACCTCTGTCGCAATAAATACGGTTTGGTTTTAGCAAGGGCTGCGGTTGTGAAGGTCTTTGTCAGCTGGTGCAGCGGCCATGCTGAGTCTGAGATCATTTACAGATGTAGTGTAGATGATGTGTATGTTTCAGTGTGTGTGAAATGGGTATTTAAGGTTAGATTTGTTGTTAGATTTTGTTGTTAGGTTTCTGTGTGTGCTGTTACTGCATCAACATCAAAATACTTAAAATAATGGGATGAGCTGGGATTATTTATTGGAAGTTTGGGAAAGGCATAGTTCACCTTAAAATGAAAATGTTGACATTACGTTCCATCATGTCGTTCCAAACCTGTTCCAAATGATTCATGGTTGTCTGTTTGACTTGTGTATTATATTCCAAGTCTTAACAGCTCACTGGAGGAGAAAATAAAGTAAAAAAATGACTTTAAAGTTTTGTTCTGTGTTGTGACATAAAGCTATTGTATATACTGTATGCCCGTGTGGGAGTTTTTTTTAGCGTATCAAATAAAATATGGGTTTTGCTAATTACTAACTGGCATTAGTAAATATTTTAGTTTACAATGGCATAGTTTTCACTTTTGGGTGAAATGTTTTCTTGTAATGTTAGGAATTCGTTGCCTTTATTATATACAGTCGTTGATGTTGGAATATACTCATATTGGTGATCCATGTTATGTTTTAAATGATTAAACGTCAGTGTTTTTGACATGGTCTTGGAAGAGTCCTGTTAACTTTTCACCTTTAACTTTGCAAGTTGCATAGCAAGCACATTAAAATTGTCAAAATGAATCGCTCTCGCTGCCTCTTTACATCCATGTATGCCTATATACACAAAAGAAGCATGGAGTATTGAACAGCTAGTAAAAAAGAAAACAATATAACCATGTGCATATATAAAACTCCCTCATTCTCTTTCTTTGAGGAACAGAATATTAATGTTTTCTGTAAGCTGTGAGGTAGCAGGTGAATTTCTCTGTCCAAAATTGTGGTTATGGAAGGATCAAAAGAATCGCAACAGTGTAGGGTGAGCGGGGTGAGGGACAAATTTTCTCCACTATTGTTCCCTTCAGAATTTCCAGGCCGATTGTTGCAGGACGTGGAATGAATCGCAGGTTCTATAGCATCACTGACAATGCAGTGCTATCATCTGACAAAAAGCAGCATCGCAAACCAGAGAGCTGAATCTTACAAGTAAGTGCATTTCCAATAAACGGGCCAATTTTAAAGCCAGAGAAGCAACTGAGAGGAGGAATTATGAAAGAAATGACAGAATGACACAAGCCACCTAAAATGTTTCTCTTCCAGTAGCTGTCCTGCAGCATTAGTGGCCTCTGAAAGTGTGTGTGTGTGTGTTTGCAGGTGTGGAGTATTACCTTTAGCACACTGGTGCATACTTCTGCCCCCCCTGAGGAGAAAAGCGAGGCAGATGTTTTATTGATCAGGTTTTCATTCAGGTTGTCTTTTGTTTCCAGCGTGCTCTTTCATCTGCTTGACTGACATTGATTCTTTTCACACCTCTGCTCCTGCCATCCTGCTGTTCTGTTGTATCTTTATGGTAATACATCGTGATATGGTGCGAATGTGGCAGAAAATCATGCCAGTGATTCTTTTATTCTCTTTTGGATTGGTGTGTACTGTACTTCACCGCTGGTGTTGCTTAAACGAGTTGATCCATCTCTGTTCAGGTTATTCTATCGTTGGACAAACACCCCAGCTAACAGGGAACGTTCTGAGAGCATTTGCTAACGTTCTCTCAAAGTTATCAAAAAAGTTCTTGCAATAGTGTTAGTAGAATGTTGTTTTAATGTTATATCATATATCAAAAACGTTAAGTTAGTGAAACATTTTAAAAACATTACAAACTTTTAACATTTTTGTTACTTAATGTAAGCCTAAAATTGTTAGCTGGAACAGCCCTCTGGTGTGAATGTGACGGCAATGAGAGCTAGATTATCTCATCTGTACTTTCTCTTTGTTTCTGTCATTTGTCACATTCATTGTGTAGAATCTGTCGTTTAACCGTCACCTTAACAACAAAAAATGCTGCGGTTCACATCAATTCAGCATCAGAGCAGACTTAATAATTTTAAAGAGCCACTTTAATAATTTATCTTATCTAATTACTCATAATTACTGTAGGTACTCATAGGTCCTCCTAATTTATACTAGTGAATAATTAAATCTTTGAGCTTTTCTTAAGAAAAATGATATTAATTAATTAATTAATAAAATAATATCTATATTTTCTTGGCTCTGAAACAACGAGGAATTTTTAATAAAATAACCTTGATTATGGTGATTAAATACAGCGAATAAGAAAACTGGAATATAACTTGTTAAAAACAAAGTGATAATTAACAGCATTTAAAAGTAAGATTTCGGAGAGCTTAGCGGTAGCAAGCTAGCTTTGAAAGCATGAGATCTTCACAGCCACTCCCCCAACACATGTAAACGTGATGCAGATACTTAGATTGACAGAGTAGTATGTCCTATCATTGCATTTGGACCGAATGCATTGATTGGACGAATGTTTTATGATCCTTTAAATATATATAAATATATTTATATCACTTAAGTTCATGATTGCTGTCAGGATATGAAGAGACTTTCAACCAGCATAAATAATATTTCTGGAATAAATCACTTACTTTGCCTTTAATGAAATATTTCACTTCGAAAAGACGTGCAAAGTTTTCTGGGCAGTGACTAGAGCGGTATCGCTCCACATCTTACCAACCACTAGGAACATAAAACTGTTTGATTGTATTGATTCAACAAATCGAATAGATTTACTATTGCTGCATGTGATAACCGTCTATGGTGAACACCATCTGGTTATTGCCTCTGTTTACCACACTTTAAGGTTTTGCATGCAATGCAGTGACATAAGCAGTGATGTCGCATTTAATCACACTTCACTGCTACTTACTTTAAGATACGCTACCATGAAAACAGTTCAAACTAGGTGTTTTGGTAGCGTGACGGTAGATAAGTTACTAGTGCCGCTTATGTTTTTATTAGTTACAAGACTTTAAGGCTGTATAGAATACATTAAGCTGGATGGATTTGGATGTATATCTTTCTGTTTCAAAGAACAACTCTGTAATTGTTTCTGAATGTTTGCACATCAAGAACAGATCACATTCACGGTGTATTATGTAGTAGCGCATACACTCTACATTTTTAATAATACCAAAGTGCACAATAATGGCTTTGACAAGAGAGAAATGATAGTTTTGAGTCAACACTCATAAAATGGGTTGTAGAATGTCAGAATTTGTCGGCTGAAGATGTTTGCACAGTTTCATCATTTTTATTCATTGCATTTTTAAATTTTTGACAATAGTCTCTTTCTCTCTCTCTCCCTCTCTCTCTCTCTCTCTCTTTCTCTCAGTGTCTATTTCTGTCCTTGTCTATTTCTGTCTTCGTCTACTTGAAACCAGTTGTACTTTTCCCATCTACGACATTATATGTAGTGTATGAGATCTACTGTGAGATGTACATCAGCATACTGTCTGTATGTGATTCGTGTTCTGCGCTCTGCCGACACAAGGTGGAATTTATTCAAATGAAAGTGGAAAGTAATGCATATGTGTTTTGACATCAATCTGAATGGTGTGTATGAGGCCGTGTCACCTGATATGACTTTATCTTGTCAGAATTAATCTGCAGCGTTATGTCCATTATTGTAAGACACGTTTTTGCATGTCTTGTGTTGGTAGGAGGAAATAGGGACATTTTCTTGAAAGAATATCAAGAAGGAAGATGATTAGCTCCGCCTTTCCATTTTTGATCTGATGGGATTGTGTTTTTGAAGTGGAATGTTGATAGAAGAGCAAGATGACACAAGATTGTAGGCTTGGAAAAGTAATACATTGTAGTCGGTCATGCAACTAGTACCAAATTGAAGAAGTGAGTCATTTCTGAAAGATGGCTGGTGCTTTTCTCAGTACATAGCCTTGCATTTCTCTGTTGGATTTGGTTCTTGGATTCATTTCCGGTGTCATGCGAGGATGATGGAGCTGTTTGTGAGTTTGTGACCTGGCATTTATTTGCTTAAAACTGACAGGAGATTAACGAACTAACTGCACGTTGTCGCACAACAAATGTTTCTCGTGATGTTGCAGGTTTTTAGAGTTGTTAAAAACATATCTGGCATATCCAGATGTCACTGTGTGTTGAGTGTTCTCACTGTTTTATAATGAGCTGATGTGTCAACAGATACACAGTAGTGAACCCTGCAGGTTGTAACAATTTTAGGTTGTAAGAACGTTTCCCTAACATTTCCATTAAGTAACAAAAATGTTATGTTTTTTAAATGCTCTAACAATGTTCAAAACGTCCAGATTTTATATACGTTGTATTAATGTTATTGCTTGGCTATTGTTATTGCTTGGAACATTTGATCATTTTTTAAAATTCTGTTAAAACGTTCCACTGACAACTTATTTACATTTTTGACATACACGATACATAATGTTTAAAACATTTGACTAACGCTACTGCAAGAACATTGTTGATAACTTTGGGAGAACCTTTAGAGAATGTTCTTAGCCAACATTCTGAGAACGTTTCCTGTAGCTGGGTGAGCACCAAGGCACATTGTGTTGGAGCATGAGTACTAAATGGTAAGCCATGGCTGCGACATGCTGCGTGTGAGAGCGTGAGCGTGTCAGACCGGTGGAGGCGGTTCGAGTGTGTCTGATTAAAGGCACGTGTCCCTGAGCTGACAGTCCTCTGGCCTTGCTTTAGTGCATGCGTGTATTTATCACCATCTTAAGTGCTCTCATGAACCGTCTTCTCCACTATAACTCTGTCTAATGGAAAACAAAGGCACAGCCAAGTGAGCTGAGACAGTGTGTCTCTCCTCTGGCACTAATGCACCATCAAAGTGTGCCATATGCACACCTCTGCCGGTCATAGCTCACATCTGCCCACGGCTGCACGTACTGTATACAGACTGCTACTCAATATATTGTGATGAAACCTTTGCAGGGAATTTAATAACCTGCCTGGCAACATAATGCACAGATGAGTGAGACGAGCCGCTGTTGATTCAGTACTGGGTGACGGTACAGTCTGTCTCAGATAGTATAACTTATTCACTTGAAATTAATTGATTTATTTTATGCTTGAGTTAAAGGCAGGGTAGGTGATGTGTTCCAGAAACATTTTTGTTATGCTGGTTGAAAGTCTCTTCACACCCAGATAGCAATAACTATCCAATAGGCCAAGAATAAAATATATACACACACACACATACACACACACGAAGGTGCAGGACCATAAAATGTTCGTCTAATCATTGCATTCGGTTATGGATGGATGGCTTTGGAGAGCACTCTAAAAAGAGGGCAGGATCTTATGCTTTCAAAGTTCAAAAAAGTCTGAAAAAGAGAGTGACAGCCTGTAAACGCAGCCCACCCGTTTGAATAAACTAGTCTGAATTGATTTGTCATCACATTAAAGACCAGCATTTCTTGTTTAGTTCCACATGTTATGTTTTTATTTCTTCATAAATGGCTCATTGTGACAGAACAGCATGTGATGACTTTACATGCAAAGCATTTGAGAGCCTGTAGAAGTAACATGTTTCTTCCGGCCTTTTCCTCTGCCGGTACAAGCTGAGCTGTCAGGATGATGTATAGCTGAGATGCTGTTCCTCTTTTATACAGATACTTTTTGCTTTGATGCTTTAAACAGAAGCTGTTTTGCTTTTTTGCACTCACCGTCTATGGCCAAATGGCCGGTAAAGCATCAGTGTACAAGCTGTCAGGTTTTCACCTCAGTGAGTATTCATTCCTCCTTTTGCCCTTTTTTATGCTTTCAGTCTCCGTCACTTCACTGTATTTTATCATGGAAACACAGAAATACACTGAAATCCTTTTAGGTGTGAAGTTACACACTTTGGGACATCATGCATGCTAAAATGCTTCTTCTAAACACTTTGCTGATCAGAATTAGTATGTGTTCACTGAAGTCTGAAATACCAACAAGCATCTAATAATACATCTAATACATCTAAGAACATTTTTGTACGTTCATAGTAATGTACCATTTATATAATCTTAAAGAAAAAAGTGTGTGTATTTTACAATTAACAATTTGTGGTGTAATATTTCAGTGTATCTTCTGTTTCTAGTACGTTATTAGCTTAATTTTATTAAAAGTCACTTTTTATGGACAATTAGGCAACAAATGCTTGGTAAACAGCGGGTGTGATGATGGTCAAAGAAATGATACGGCTGCAGAGAACTGCCTCACTCACAGATCAGGTCAAGTTAAGTGCTGTTGTCCGAGTGGTTGAGTTGAACTGGTTGAGTGGTGAATTAGTCTGTCTGATCTCACCAGTTCAATCCATTCATTTGGATTTGTGGATCAGTTGAGGACATGAGACGAGCATTATCACATGACAAGATGATCAGCCAATCACAGTGCTTTGGAAACACTGGCTTCCTGTGAAAACTGGTGATGTCACTGTTGCACAGGCTTACTTTAAAGGAAAACTTTATGATCTTGTATTTTGTAATATTCATTTTGTTTTTGTACCGTTGACTTCTTTCCAAATTAGTTTAGAGAGGCTCTGCCTTCTTTGCCTCTTCATAGATAATGTCAGTGCTTTGTGTTCTGTATAACAAGTGTGTGCTCATCCAGGTCACGGTTCTCTTTTTAATTCTTCTTTCTCTTTTTGATCATGTTTCTGTCTAATGGGACACTCGTTCAGGGTCAGGTCACGGAGAGCTGCACGTTACAAGGCGTTTAAAGATCTCATCCATCATGTTTTCATAAGGTCTTGTGACCAGAACATCCAGCTTTAACAGGTAGCTCTGTTTTTGGAACATGGTGGTTGTTTTCTAGCTGGTCAATAGCAAGAAACCAGTTACCAGGAGATCATGCCATCTAGCAAGCTGTTCGTTAGAACACGGTCATTGGTTGACCAGCTAATGACCGGCTTAAAGCATCTACCATGTTCCAACATGCGACTTTCATCTTAAGCTGGATTTTCTAGTAGACTGTACCCAGAAACCCCTCTATTCATCACAATTAACTTTACCTGTATGGTTCTCCTCTCCTAGGAGCAGTAACAAGAGGAAATAAAATCTCACACTGCTTTCTGTTCACCAGCAGGGATTTAGACGATAAGGCTATTATAGCAGAGAGAGAGCGCAGGACATTCATTACTCATGGTGCCACTCTTTTAAAACGTTACCTATACGCAGATGCTTGGTTTTTGTCTGTTCTATCCAACATTCCCCATCATTCCGCCATGCTAACCTCTTAGCTTAGTATGTATGACAGTGCCTGATGTGTCAGTCTCCCAACCCAACAGCAGATAAATAGGAACAAACTGTTCGATGTTGAGTCCTTAACAACTGTAAATCAACATAAGTGCTGCAAGCCTTCTCTTTTCTCCCCTTTGGGCTATTAGGACCTCATCAAATGAATTCGCAACATGAGGACGCAACATGCGATTGGAATCATTGTATCAATAGCAGTACACTATTCTTCGGGAGTGCTGTGCGCCCCTGTGATGCAGAAGTCGCAGCATTAAGCATCACAGTGTATTGCAGCGAGGGGGTTCTCAAGGTTGCAAAGAAAGGACAGGCCACATTTTCACAGGGGATCGATATTTTGGATGCCAATGTTTCCCCGCCAGCACCTCCTTTTGCCATCCCCCTGGGGTGGTAAAAGAGGTTTTCGGAACTGTGAGAAGGGTAAAAGAAACAGATTCTTCCAATCCCCCGGGTCACATCTGTGCTTTACCTGAGAGAGAGTAGTGAATGCGCAGAGCAGCATTGATTGGTGGCTTGACTCATTCCTTCCATGCGTTATAAATCTAAAAAGACTACTGGCTGCAGCGTTGGGAGTATCATGTTGTCTGTACATGGGGCTCTCCATGTTTCAATCATATTTTGTGCTCTGCATTAATACAGCATCAGTGATTATAGGGCATTGTTTTAGGGTTTTTCCATACAGAAACTTTGTTACAGGCAACTGTTTCTGTATGGAAATATTGTAAATATTTAATTATATAAAATATGTGTGAAACTTGATGGTCAGAAGAATTTGTATCACATTTGTGGTGGTGGGGTGGAGGAGAGTGAAGGTAAACAGATCCAGGGATTACAGACCTCCACGTCCTGGCTCATTGGGCACTCTGCACAGGTCTTGTCGTTCATGCATTTACTTTTTATAGCTCTCAAACCATGTTAATCAAAGATTGCCTGAATAGCTATAATTAAGAGTAGTGGAGGGAGACAGAGTGGGATGGCTACAGTATTGACATGCTTGTGTTTTGTACCACTCTTGCCGTGAACAGACACAAAGAAGTGTGAAGGTCACATCAGCAGACCGGGCGGAAATCGCTGCTGCTCCTGCAATCAGCCCTTTTCTCTTGAACTGTACGCTTGTTCTAATTACAGCTCTCATTCAGCAGGCCGCCCTGTTCTAATTACGTTTCCCTTTAAGCACATGCTGGGGAGACCTTTAATTAAGGACACCCCTCCCATCGGTCCACAAAATGGGTGCTGGTGAAAGCGTGACCTGTGGCCTCTGAGATTTTTGTAATTTTTGCACCCCTTCAAACTAAAATCACTGTAGTGTGAGGGTATTCTCCTGAGGTTGCCTGGAAACATGGGTTTTCTAGCCTTGCAAGATCAGCATTGGTTTTCTGGCTGAAGCTAGCTTGTTAAAAATCTTCATGGTAGTGCTGTCCAAACCTTTGATGTGTCAGAAAAAAGCTTCAGTAGCAATAGTTTTTGACTGAGTTTGCACTGAATCGATAATTCAGCTCTTTGCAAAGCATTAGCGCAAATGCTTCTAGTTATGCAAATGCAACATCATACTTTATTGTGATTTGAAATGTGTGGGAATGCAACTGATAATTGATTTCCGTCTTTCCGACTTCAGTCAAGTCTTGCTGAACAAGTTAATTAAATGCTAGTCATGTTTATAGTAAATCTGGTGTAATGGCACAGATATTTAAAGTTAACTCTATTGGCCCAGTGAGCATTAGTTTGGCATCGCCATGGCAACACAGGAATGCACATTAAAGGTAGGGTAGCAATAGCAAGCCACCTTTGAAAGCATAAGATCCCACCCTCCCTTCAGAACGCTCTCCAAAGCCAAGCCTTCTCCAGTAGTGAGTGAATAGTGGAGGTATGCAAATACATAGTTTGACAGGCATGTAGGACATCCTATCATTGAGCTAAGACCAAATGCAATGATTGGACGAACATTTTATGGTCCTGCGCCTTCCACAGAATATTAACAAAAAATTGTCTCTGGAACAAATAGCCTACCCTGCCTTTTAGAAAGCGTGATTGCAAAGAATTGACCAAGTATTCGCTAATGCATACTCGTGTGGCGTTTGTTTCTAGCACAAAAAAAATCTCTTAAACGAGCCTTTATAAACTCAGGCTAAAAAGGCCCATGCGAGCTGCCGGACTGTCGTTTTACTGGACCCGCTCTAAATCTCTTCGCTTATCTTTCAGTTGCTGTGTTTGCTCTTGGGTTTGACAAGTGTAGTGCCCTTATGCGCAGCGTGCCAGGGCCGGTTCACCTCTGCCAGAGATTGTTACCCAGTTCATTAATCTCCCAAGGGCCCTGTTCTCTCAGCAGGCTAAAAAACACACGCACAACACATAATAACATCATCAGAGCCGAAGAAAAGAAAGTCATCACAATATGGGGTCCTTCCCCCCTCTTTTGCTTCAGAAAACAAGGGCTACTAATTCTTATTCCTCGGCAAGTCCTCATCAGGGGTTGCAGGTTTGATTGAGTTGTTTAGGGAGGTTTACAGGAAATGCATCATTTTTGTGATTTTTTTTTTTTTTGGTCATGCATTAATGTAAAACCCGTGCAGGAGGATTCACAGGATGACTGCAGCACAACAAGTCTTAACTTCACTGAGCTTTTGACTGAGACTTCTTTTAAGCGAAGAGACTCATTTTATTCATTTTGTAAAAAGAACTCTTAAATAGATCAGAGGAATCTCTTAAAACCTTTGATATTGCTCTTAAGGGTACAGTTATTAAACCGAAGGCTCGTGTGTTAGATGAATTGTGATATGAGATGTGACTGTAGATTATGTTGAATGTTTCAGTCTGTTAGTTATTATTCCCTGTGTAGTTCGCAGTGATTGTCTGCACACGCGGGTCTGTGCATACAGACGCATACAAAACATATTTGTGTGCGTGCCGCACAGCATATTTCTCCATCAGTGTCACAGCGGGAACCCACACAGTTCATCTAATATTTGAGCACAACATCACATGCATTTTTTTCTTCTCCTGTTCTTAGAAAGACGGTGAAGCAGAGCGCTCTCTTAAAAGACAAATAGCTTAGAAAGAAAGGGAGGACATTATCTAACAAACCGATCCCCATACACACCTGTGATAATAGAGAGAAACTAGTACAGACTTCAGCTGCTGAAAACATGTGTCACGATTAAGCATGCTGGGAAGAATATGTGGAGCTCTCAGTTTGATTGAAGAGGCATGTTGAGAAGCACAGTAATTACATGAGCGCCACAGGTGGTGTGCTGAATTTCTCTGATATGGAGGAAAAAGGCCATTCTTAACTCAACTTCTGTGTGGCAAGAGAGGTAGATTTCATCAGCAAGACTTAACCGAACGTGTAAATGTTTTTAAATGGGTGTTGTTTTAACTATAAGCACTTTTGGCTCTGTGGACTTGCCAGTTTAGCTGCATTTAAAACCTGCATTCCTGCATGTTTGATTACTGCATGTTTGGTGCTTAACACTTGACTCAACACACAGGTCTGGGGTCTGTTGTTACAAGCCCCATCATTAAACACCAGAGTTGGCGTTCATTTGGGTTTGATTAAGCCCGGCTGCCGCAGCTGTGTCCCCGCACCTCCGCCGACCTCGTCTCTGGAGTGTTGCCGGGCTGGATGTCTCTATTAAATCCTGTTTGTGCATGCATGGTTTTATTATTCTGATTTAATACAACAATGCCACCAAATATCCATTCTGTTTCCATCACTTCTTATTTATGCCAGTTTCTGCCTGCCTCCGTCTCGCTGCTGAGGTTGGCGGGACAATGGATATTAAATCAGATTTATTGTGAGGGTTAGAATAGTGTCTGACCTGCTGCACCAGCGTCTCCTCTCGCCATACCCCGCCTTCTCGTGCATGCCGCAGCCGACAATGCACCCCTCTCACAATTGATGCCTCTTCAATTTGCTCCTGGGAATTGGTTAGATTCAGTCTTGGAATGACAACAGGCTGGAAATGGAATTAGGGACAGGCGGCTAAACGGTGCGCTGGAACAGTGATGACCCCCCCAATAAGCAAACACACACATTGGCATATTTGGTTTATATGAGAACTCTCCATAGATAATAGTTTTAATACTGTACAAATTCTATCCCCTAAACCTATAACCTCACAAAAAACTTTTGGCATTTTTAATTGCCCGAAGAAATTACCATTTAGTATATTTCAACTTAGTTTATGAGGACTCAGGAAGTGTCCCTATAAACCATTGTTATACACATTATGCACACCTCATTATACACAATTGTGTCCTCATAAATCACATATTCAACAACCCCCCCCCCCCACACACACACACACACAAACAGGAAGTTACGCAGCACAGAAGTACATTTATCTTGATAAATTCTGCTTGCAGTGCAGTTACGTGTGTGTGAGAGATGTTAGGGGCATTTGGTAATGTGGGGGGCAGAGAGACTTGCTGTGATTTGCTGTGGTTGTTTTCGTGACAGGAGGCATTCAATCTTCCATTGTGACACATGGTGTATCTTAAGGGCAACATGACTGCAGTGTGTGGAGGATATTAACATACAGTTCTTTAAATATTGAGCACAGCATGAGGTTTGAAATGCTCGTCTGGTGGGGCTCAGGTTTTAATTGCAAACTCTAATGAGGTTCCTTGTTCCGTCATGTCATCACATTTTTTAGGACGAGAAATCATAGTCGTTGATGCTGGCATTTTGATTTGTAATAGTTTGGTTTTTAGCGACCCGTCCACGAATCACCTGCAGTCTAATATATATATATATATATATATATATATATTTATATATATTTATATAAAATATATAAATTATGGGTTTGTGTGTTTATATGTTTATATATACTTATATATTCAAAATGTATATGTGTGTGTGTATTTATATGTATATATGTACTTATATATGTATTTATGTATATCTGTTAAGAATTATGTATACAAATGTTTGTCCCTTATTAATGTTAATGTGGGTTATTGTGAAGTGTTTCTGGTTACTGTTGCTCGGGCTGTTTAGTGGTTTGGTCTGTTGACTGAGCTGGGAGAGTCTGAGAAACAGCCAGGCGTTTTCCCCTCCTGTTTAACATTCTGGATGCATACAGGGAACAGGAAAGGTTGTCCCTGACTGCTGCTGTGTGGAGTTTCCCCTTGCGATGTCTCTCAGACTCCATCCACATGGTGTTTGTAGGGGTGGAAAAATAAGATTTCAAAACAGTTATTTGTATCCCTCAGTCTTAGCTTGAAATTGTGTTTCTCATGGGACAATCACAAACTGGGTCTTAGGGATCTTGTATCAAAGCATGTTTGGCTGCGGGCCAGACTTGTGAGTTAATCGAAAATGAATGTGAGAGAAACTATGACTATGATTTATGATAGTGAAACATGAACGCTTTGTATCTGATTGATATTGATTCAAAATCTAGAAGAAGCTCTTTGGTCACCCCAGTCATAGCTGATCTTTGTCCTTGAGCCACCTTTATTTATGTGTGTGTGGGGTACTTGTTGTTTTACCTAGACTTGTGTACATTGTGTACCTCCCAGAAGTTAATTGGACAAGCAATTCAAATACATTTTTATTCTAAAAATAAAAGCATTTTATTGTAGGGACAGGATTTGGGTTAAGCTTAGCCTATAGTAATTTTAATTACTTCTATATAAAACCAATAATTCCCTGTGTATGTCTACATTTGGATCATCATTCAGGCGAGCAAATGGTTTTAACTAGTCAAACTGCTTTGTAAACATACTAAGTTTCTTAATGAATAAATACAAATGCATTTTTAAGTTGGGTAGGTTTAGGGGTAGAGGTGGCTGATAAAGTCATTAACTCCTCATCATGATAGACAAACAAATGTGTTTGTGTGTTTGTCTTTGAGTATTTCTGCTCTGTCTCACATGACTCTGATTTCATTTATCTCCACTGTATTAATGAATTAGAACCATTTATTTTTCCCTTCACGGTTCACATTGTCTATTTTTGTCTTTTCCCACTGCAGCATGCAGACGTTGCATTTTGTCTCTTTGTCCATAACATACCCACCATGGTTCATCATGTTCCATTAAAGATAAAATTGTTCTGCCTAATGCACTCCGCTCGAGTACGTATAGCGCGTGGCGTCCAGTAAATGGAGGAAGATTAGAGGCATTACCAGGTAAAAGTTTCAGAGACGAGTTCAGCATATTTCTGGAGTAACTCCCCAGTTAACAATTGTAGGTTGTAGGAATGTTTTGCCAACATTTCCATTAATAAAAGCATTAAAAATGTTATTTCAAATGTTTTTGGAAAGTTCAAAACGTGCCTTTTTTTTAGATGTACTGCTTGATTATAAAAACGTTATTCAAACTTTTTTTGATTCTGTAACTTTTTAAAGTGTTCCACTAATAACTTAGGAATAACGTTTTTGATATATCATATGGAACATTAAAAGAGATTTTTACTAACGTTACTGCAAAAACGCTTTTTGATAACCAACCAATGTTCTGAGAAGGTTTTTCTGGGTCCATGATTGACTGTACGGTTGTTGCAGTATTGTACGCCAGTATGCTTGCAGTAAGGCAACGTGGCACAGTTTTCGACTGTCTTGTGCTGATTTGAAGAAGGTGAAAATATGGTGGTACACAGAGAAATATTCGGTTCTCATGGGCGTGTAATGTCTGACTGAGTCTGTCTGATTCACAAGCCTGATTGAGTAAATATCCAGATCAATCCATCATCTGATCCATCCATAATGCATCGCACCCAGAAACCTGCATCTGATGTGCATGCATCATTAAACTCTGCTTTTACAAACCTCCGCACAGGCAATTCTTCCTGATAAAATGCAACAACCAGTCCAAACTAGCAAAGACAGACCTGGCTAGTCAATTATTACAATCAAAATTAGTATTTTGTAGCCTTTATCCCATGTCTTTCAGCTTTAAGGCCATCTTTATAATAGTTTACTCCTTTAACATTGATAAATAAAGAGCCTTTCAATATGTCCCACCCAAACTTTTGAAAAGTTTCAAAGGGCAGATTTCGTTCTTGTCAACTCAGGAAAGAGAACTGCACTCCTAGCATAGCTTGGACAGGCTGTGTCTATTGGAACGGCATTTCTTTTCCGTGCAATGTCAAAGAATGTCCTCAGTTTTCTCTGGCGAGGGGAGATATGGTGTTTTTATCACGGTTTTTCTGGTAAGGGCAGAGGAGAGATTACACTCACACGCTCCGTCCAATCCATCTTCATGATTCCACCACACCTTTAACATCAGGAAGGCTATGTTTAAAATATTTGTGTTCCCTAAATCTTACCAACCCATATTGACTTTCTACAGATTCTGTTTGTAGGTTTAGTAGTCAGTAAATCTGTAACTGTTTTGATTAAAAGTGAACACAAGTCAGTTATTGAGGAAGTGTGTAACAGATCAGTGTTCAGCACAATCTCATTACCTTTGCAACAGTAATAATGATTAATAATAATGATTCAGAATTTGAGCGGTCGGGTCTGATTTCCAGTGAATTGTCAATTTGACCTTATTTGGCTTCAACATATGTAAAGGAAAGAGTAAAGTGACCTGCGTTTTTCTGTGTTTCGAACAGAAATTGCAACAGAGAGACAAAAGTTACAGATTGCATCTTTAAAGAAATACTTTCATCTTTGGGCAACTTGAGATGGGTGTCCTTCTTAAGCTCCTGATAATGAAGCTGATTCATACCTCATTCTTTGTGGGCTTAAACCAGCAACTTGTTGATTACTAGTCCTGAACATATAGCCTCTGTGCCAAACAGAGGAATAAACGGCCACCTCTGCCAGATTCATGTCCATCAAGTTTAATTAGGTGAGTTGTGTCTGCTGAAGTAGAAAATGTCGGATTTTAATGGAGATTTGCATGGAATAAAGAACTAAATTAACCGAATGAACAGAATAACAAGCCATTAAATGCAATAATTAACTAATGACCCATTCTATAGCCCTAATCATACATCTATTATTTCAAATTCATGTTTCACGTTTATATTTCTGCCAAGCTGAATTGCTTTGAAACTTTTAACAGCCATAAAATAGCTTTTTCATAGCTTTCCTGTAGCTCTACTGCTAGAGTATGGTGCTAGCCATGCCGACCCAGCCATCAATTTTAGGTTGTAAGAACGTTTCCCTAATGTTTCCATTAAGTAACAAAAATGTTAATGTTATTTTGGAAGTTCTAGAACCATTCAAAATATGCAGTTTTTTATATATTGTATTAACATTATTATTAACATTGCTTGGTCATTAGAAAGTTAATCAAACATTTGTTTTAATTTTTTCGTGTTTTTTAAACATTTAACTACTTGAGAATTACATTGTTGATAGCATGTAAAAAAAACTCTACTAAAGTTACTATAGGAGTGTTTTCTGATCATTTTGAGAGAACTTTTGGAGAATGTTCTGAGAATGTTCCCTGTTAGCTGGCAAGGTCGGGTTCGGTTATCAGGGAATGCTTTGCATGGAAGCGTCTGCCAAATGTGTAAAAGTAAGTACTCAAGATAATGTTCACTGCGTGTCCTGCTTTGTTCTGTTGTTGGTGCTCCTGGCAGCTGTTTAATTGGGCAGCTTGCTCACAAGTTCACAGTTTCACAAATCCTCAGTGTTAACACTTCTGTGTTTTTGAAAAGCACACTGAAAATAGAAGCGCTAAAATGTCGATAAAGTGTCAGCAGGGCCACATCGAGAGAAAGTTACTTTCTGTGTGTTACCGTAGCATAATGTTCTTCACAAAAAAGTGCAAAAAGGTTTTTGCCATTCCGAGTGTGTAAGAAATTGATTTGTTTGTCAGAATTCTGAGACAGAATTGTAACACGCTCATGACAGACAGGTAATCAAGCCCCGCATGATACGAGAGAGACCACACAATAGCTAAGATATGAGCCCGACACTTTTGAAACAGCCTAGAATTTTTAAGCTGCCAGTCTGATCTCACTAACATATTCCTGGCCGACATTGTATTGAATTTTTATGCCTCGGCATCAATATCTCCTCTTTCTTTTGTTGCGTTTAAATATAACCCACCCCCTAACCCCCCCGTTTCTTTACACAGTTTTTTCTACATTATCTCAGAACCGCCATGTGTTTGTCTTTCTCCCTTCTTCTTGTCACTCTTCTCCACACATAATTGTCAATCTCCTCGTTGAGTCTCTTGTGCTCTGACGAGTGAAAGTGACAATATTGTAAAATTATCTTCTGCAGTTTTTTTTCAAACCTCTCACTCATTTGCAACATCTCCCTCTTTTACATTGCAAATAGATGTTCTTTTTCACTAAAGAAAAGAAAAAACTAGCTAGCAAAAATTATCTGATTTTAACACGTTTAGAAAAAGCGTCATGAGATGGAAAACTCTGTTTTGCTAGTACATCAAATCGTAAAGACTTCAAAGAACAAGGTTCATATAAAAATATAAAGCTGTTCTTCAGTATCGCATGAGAAGTTTTTAATGATGCCGTGATGTTACAAATTATCACTAAAATACATTTGTTAAGGAGCAGTTGTATGTGAATGTTTTAACTGCTGTATATGATTACTTCTTTTTCTTCCTTATAACATCAAATGATGATTTACAGGCAATTTCAGTTATAATAACTGTCATAATAGAGACAAAATGTGTCTGCATTACAAAAATCATTTTGTTAATTGGTATTTTTGTCCTGTTTTCCAGTAAAAATATTCTAAATGTCTTATTTGCATATACAGCTCTAAATTTAGTTTGCCAACGGGGTAAGAAAAATAAATTGCATATTCCCTGAAAACAACTCTTAATATCTTTTGCAATTTGTTAGAAAAATATGATTTTTTTCTAAGATGCTTAGATATATTTTAACTGAAAAACAAGAAAATGTTTTTTGCAATGTAGCTGTTTTCTGATTGGTTCATTATGGGTTTGCTCTAAATTGTATGGAAATGCAACACGTTCATATTGTATTATGTGATATATATTAATATATACAGAGGGCAGTGGAGTGGAAACGTTTAATGGTCGGTACTAATGAAAAGATTCCAGCGGGTGAGTGAAAGTTCTGCTTGAACAAAAAAAGAAATGGGTGGATCAGTAAGACTGTACAGCGGTCAGCATTACACATGACTTGACTGGAACATGGAGTTTTTCTCATGTATTAACAAGCCTTAACAGGAGTTATAATAACCAAAGTTTTATGTAATGAGACTGCATTAGGCCAGTAAATTCAGAAGATGTTGTACAGAAGACTCCTGTAAAGAAGCAGCACGTTATTGATTATAAAAGTAGTTCCTGTTAGTAGATCTGGTTTATGACAGCATGGAAGTGGATGGGTTATTCGGGTCAGACTGTATAAGTAACAGGATAACCGGAATATGGAAGCAGGCATGAATCTGGATAATACATACAAATTGAATGTGAAAAACGGACAAATTATACTCTCTGCTTTCATTATCTGAAGCCCCATTTGACTTCAAACAGCCAATGGAAATGTTAGAACTTCAATTATTATAATATTTTAGAGGCAATTTTGAATAACATGCCCACGGTGCGAAGCGTTATTTTTCGGGTAGTAAAAAATTGAATGACAGGCTTTTAAGATAATGTCTTGTCATATACAAATGTTCAGCTGCTTTTTAAGTTAACACTCTCATAGAGAAGAACAGCAATGCTCTGGGGATGTAGCTAAAGGTAAATTATTATCATTACCCACCCTCGCTCCACTGCTGAATTTTCTCCCTGAGCTTTTAAAACTACTTTAGCGCGGTAACCTTTAAGTTCCTTTTTACTTTCTTTGGGGGGTTGAACAAAAGACCAGCTGTCGATTATTTTGGGGGAAGACAACATCAGGAGTAAATATTGATTCAGACAAAATGGATTTTTCTGCTTTGCCCTCTGGAGATGATAAAAAGGGGGAAACAGACTGAGGCTTTCACGGCTTGTTCAGTGGCCTTTTAGCATGCGTATAAAATGGTATTAAAGAGTTTGAATCGGAGGAAAACAACAGACATGGGCACATGGCCTCTGTTGTCGTTAATCACACCAACAGTGGGGGATTTAACAGTAGGAGATGTACAGAACTGACGCCGAATAGAAATGAGAAAATGAAAGGGCCCAAATCAAGCATGTTGATGTATCAGAACTGTCTGAATAAACGTGTTCATTTGCATATCACGCAATCCTTTTGTACTGCCAGTTGTGTTCCTTTGAGCTTGGCATCTTATTGGCATTTGTGACAGGGATGTCACATGTTTTGCTCTCCTCCGGTACATAATGTTAATCAGAGCAGTTTGGAACCCAAACAGAAAATAAGATCCATAAGATACATTAGCACAACGTTGGATTGTGTTTGTACCAGAGCTGGGAAAGGGATTGAAGTCCAGATGTCAGGAGACAAATTCTTTCAAGCACACATTTCACTTCTCTTACAATGGTAGATTCTCGCAGAAACACTCAATACAGATGCTGCAGCAGAAACTCCCCAGCGGTCTCTCAGGAAGGGGGATGAAGGCAACACCACGTCAGTAGGAATGAACTGAGGTTGTAGAAAAAGCAGACGCTCTGTTCGATACCCATGCAGCTCCCCCACAAATATCGGCCGATGGTTTACTTGCGCTCACTCGAAATGTCTGAGGGAATCTTTCATTTCCCCTCTCAATCCACTATTGAATAGTGCTGAAAGACAGAAGGAGGGCCTCTCTGTGGGTTGGTAAGTTTATTGGCAACTTTGCCCTTTAAACTGATGGATAGTGTGACCGCGGCTGAAACTGACGGCAGGACTAGAGCAGATAATCGTAGGAACACAATCGCTCACACCAACCGTATCTCGTATTCAGACGTCAGAGCTCAGAGGAAGAAGGTATTTGTTGAGTTATTGGGCCGCTTTGCTGGCCCAAGTTATTGGGCCGCTCTGATCTTGTCTGTCTCCTCTATGGCCTCTGTGAAAGGTACGAAAACAAAAACTTGATTTTGGACTTTTGTAATTGTTTATCCCTGTATAGAATGGCACACTGTGACCCTTAGGAAAGTTATCTTGAGGTACAGCATTACTGCATAAGCTGATAGTACAGTGGAGATGGGTATGTTGTTTACAGTCAGGCGTGATAGAGATACTGTGGAAATTCACAGCAAGTATGGATCAGCACTTTCTTTTGCTAGTTATTTTAATGTACATTGTACAGGGCTTATTTAAAGGTAGGGTAGGCAATTCCGGAGAGGCTAGCAATAGAGCCTAGCTTTGAAAACATAAAATCCTCCCTGTGTGAATCCTCTCTAAAGCCATGCCTCCTCCAATACAGGGGTTTGCAAATACATAGTTTGACAGGCAAGTAGGACATCGTATCATTGCATTTAGACCAAACATTTTATGGTCCTGCACCTTCCACAGAAGATTTATATGTTTATATAAATATATTTAAATGTCTTTACTTAGTGATTGCTATCAGGATGTGAAGAGACTTTCAACCAGCATAAGAAAAATGTCTCTGGAAAGATGATCTACCCTGCCTTTAAGACTGATTATTCATTTAGATAACCTTACCTACTAGTTAATGTTTAAAATGAGTAGTTCAGCGTTACAGCGTTAGTGTTACATTCTCAACTCTCGACCAATGGTTGTCAAGAAAACACTGAATAAATACGGAAAAAAATACGTACACTGAAAAAATACATATGGACTCTGGATTTCTGGCCTTTTGAAAATAAAGAAGCACATGTGGACTTTTACTTGGATACCTTCAGTTGTGCTAGTTGATATCTTGTTTACTTTCTTGTAAGTGCCTCAGACAAAACTGAGTGCCTTTCAAAGATCTGATGCCGCTTACAAGGCAAACTTTGGTAAATCCAGTGATTATTTCATTCTCTAAGGCACTTGATCTTGTAAACATGATTTTGATTGGTGCAGGAGTCATTAGATGGTCAGTGAACAGTCTCTGGGCGATCTGTGAGTGTGCCGGGTCGGCGTCTGAGAATGGAGGTCTAGTCTGGCTCCAGGTTCCCTGTTTATGTTCAGCACGCAGACTGCCCATGACCCCTGTGATCTGCCTAGTCATCCAAAGTCTGATCTCTGCCCTTAAACAGAGTGGCTAAGTGCCAGCTGTTTCGTCCAGCTGAATAGTAATGTCTTAAGGTAAACACTGGGCTATTTTCCACTCTGTCCTGATTTGCCCCTTAGTCAAACTGTAGTGGTTTGCTTTATCTGTCTATAAATTGGACCCCTAAGCTCAGGAGACTCAAGTCTGGGTTCAGTGGTGCAAGATAAAGTTGTACTGTCCTGTTTTTGTTTCACCAAGGTTATAAAAGCTGTTAGTTAAGCTAGACATATTTGCTGTCATCTACTGCTTGCATACAGTAGCTTTCACATTTTAGAAGCATGACTGTAATTTTCAAAATAAACCTTGAACTGTTGGCTAGAGCTATAATGTATGTAAACCAAATAGCTTATATAATTTTGCCTTTAAAAAATTTAAATGAGAAATTATTGGGTTTATTTAAGTCCCAATAAAGTCTCAAATCTGAGCACAGTCTGAGATATTGTTGAGATCTCTTCTGAAGCTCTAGAGATGAGTGGGTTTTTTTGCAGGAGGAAAATCAGATAACCTGGGGACCTCAGCACTAAGTTGCTATTTGCTCTCCGTTTCATCTCATTGCTATAAAGGAAAAGCTACAAACAAATTTTAAAGAGATCTCATATGTGATCGTCTTTTCCTATAGGCTGTCAATATCTGCCTGTTAAATCAATGCAGATGTGTGTTCATGTATATTCTCAGACGGAGTGCGGCCAATAAGAATGGAGCTTGTGCAGCATTTTTCATTCATTGGCTCAGCAGGTGTGCAGTGTCCAGCATCCAGATGGTTGGGCCGTCTGCTGCTCCCACTGGCCAGTCACATGCAGCTGTTTGGAGTGCAGTCTGATTGATTTTTCTGCAGACTCTCGCTGTGACCAGGCCCGGGTCAGTCCTGCTACGCCCTCTGTGTGCACTGACATTTACCACCGAACAGAGGACCCAACCGGGCCGCTGGCACAGGGAAAGGTGGAGAAATGTTTTTTTAGCAGTGCTGAGGGCTCTACGGGACACTGTGGTCTTTAAGTTTGGCTGTATGGAGGGTGTTGATGAGGATGGAGGTAAACCAGAGATGTCAAGAGGAAAGGATTTTGTCTGTCTGTCGCGTGTTTTTGTGAGTAGCAGCTATGCAGCTATAGCATCCTTTACTGTGGCCATGTTTTTAAAGTATTTTAAAGTACAGATTTAGCAAATTTTCTCTTGTCATAAAGACAGACAGCTTTTGAATTCTCCCTTACTGTTTTCAAAATTCTGTACATGATAGAAAAATTTTGGCTCACGCCACTGAAGGTGCTCTCAATCAGGTTGTCTCTCTGAACTCATACGGCCATATTGATTTTTTTCCTCACCACTGACATTTACACCAGACTACGCCTGGTGGCTCGGACTCCTCTGGCTTTCATCAATGAAGTCTGAACCTTAATCACACTCAAGGTCTGTCACAGCACCTGCTTGCGGCCCATCAGCACCTCTCTTTTAAGAGTCACCGCCTCCTTGCCATCGCTACGTGACTGTCAAGGCTGATCGCTCTCTCCACACCCTGGAGCCTGTGTGCAAGTTCATAAAAAGCCACATGCCCAAAATAGACCTCCTCTTCATGCGTGTAAATGTCATACGTTGGACTTTGTTTACTGTGGCATCCATGCAACTTACTAACAGAGTTCTGCTTACACTTCATAAACAGAGTGACATTTATCTGCTTTTGAGTGTCATTACATGCATTGATTCAAAAGTGTTTGCTGGTACTGTATATTTATAGGCATGACATTTTACGGAAATCACGCCTACACTACTAAGTATAGTATGGGAATATGAGAACGCTACATCCGTATTTGCAGTATTCATTTCAGATTCTTCAGATTCTGTAATAGAATTCACTATTATTGGCTATTTCACTTGATCTTTGCTGTGATGGTTTGCTTCCATGCAGACACAAGAGCATCAGTGAGGTCAGACAGTGAGGTCAGATGATGTGATGTGTCTTATGTCTCAGATCAACCCAAAATGGGTTCAGGTCTGGGCTTTGAGGTGGCCAGTCAAGTTCTCCTGGACTTCTAAACTGTCTTTATGGACCTTGCTTTGTGCACAGGGACACTTTCATGTTGGAGCAAAAAAGAACCATCACAGCCAACAGAGAACGTTGGCTAACGTTTTGAACGTTTCTAAAAGATTCAAAATAACATTTTTAACATTTTTGTTATTTAAAAGAAACATTATGGAAATGGTCTTGCATCCTAAATTGTTAGCTGGGGTTTTCCAAACTCTTGTTGTGAATATGGAAGCACATATTTCTCTAGAAGTCATTGTGTGCCGTAGCATTCAGACTGCATTCACTGAACTTGTTGGAGTAGCTGAACTTGTTAATTTGTGGGGTGGCGACATACAGTTTGGTCACGCAGTGTAACTTCACTAATTAATTACTGCTCTGTGATAGTGAGATAGTAGCCGATATGAGCGTCAGGTTGGGCTGATGTGCGAGACTTTCCTGGTCTGTTTTAGCTTCCGAAACTTTCCCCACTCGCTGAAGTTACCAGTGGCTTTAATGAGCTAATTAATTAAAAATGTGGTTCTTCCAGCAGCATTAGGGAAGATGATCAGTAAAGAATGAAGACTCTCATCTACAGTCTTCATCACTGCATGATAATGATGCTAATATCAATTTACTCTCATTTACTAACTGAATGACACTTGAATTGTGAAAAAATTGGGGCAATGCAATTAAAGCTGCCGACGTTATCTAAAAATATAGTGTTAAAAATATATTTAATTTGCCTTGATAAGGCTTTAAAATTTATTCTGTCTGTTTAAATTTTGACATCTTTATCTAAAAATGATTAAAATGATTATCAATTGACATTTCTTATTTAAATATATGTGAGATGCATAAAGAATTGGTGAGTATAGACGAGTGCTGTGTGATTATGTGGAATGATGTTTTTACTCAGAACAATTAGTTATCTGCAGCCTGTAATGATTTCCAAAACAATATTATTTAAAAGCTGACAGTACAATAAGGTGTTTTCTGCAGTCTCATTTGATAGCAGACCAATAAGAGCACATTTTGAGACCATGCTGAGAACATGAGAGTCTAGGTGCTTCTGAAGCTCAACTGGTAGAGCATTGCTGTTGCAGCTCTAAAGTTTGTGGGTTCGATTTCCAGGGAATACACAAACTGATCAAATGTATAGACTGAATGCACTGTGACTCTAGATAAAATCATCTGCCAAATGCACAAATGTAAATGTTTCTTTCTCAGGAGACAAAGTTTCAATTTCTCCAATCTAATCTCATGTGAGAAAACACTGAGAATTTAATAAGATACATTTTAAATGGTTAATTTTACAGCTGTTGCTTTTTGCATCTCCACGATTACAGTAAAACCCTTCAATGGAAAACTAGTCTTCCATGTGAACACAGATGGTGTACGACCGAGTTTGCTAATGACGCAAACTAGATTTAGACAGGCTGTAACATGCTTTTTGGGGAGGACAAATTACTTTGGTTTTCATTGCGTCTAAAAGAAAATGACTTGCAGTCTGTGTTGTGGCTGCATTCTGATCTCCAGCTATTATCCTCCAGTAGTCGTTTTGAGGTTGTAGAGGTCTAATGAGAAGATTATATGACTGGCAGTGGGATTACAACACTTTAGACCTGATAGCACTTTCTTTTCCAGCGCTGTGGTTACAGGGAAATTTGTTGGTTCCAGCCGTTCTGTGGAGAGAATTAATCTAGGCATTATGGGTAAACTGAGTTGGTGTGCCTCAGTCGCTTGGCTACATTGATGAGTCTACAATCCAGCTATCAAGCGCTGCAGAATTTCTAACGAGCTTCAATTACATGCATAAATTATGGCTTCAGTCTTGGAACGGCGTTAAAACAAATGAGCCAGAGAGTTTAGTGAGAAACTCATCAAGCAGTTCGGTCCAGACTCGATGTTAATGTAGTCGCAAAGTAAGGCCCACGTTCAGATCTTCAATATCACTCAGAGCTTTATAGCAGAGTTTATGAGTGGAGGCGGGATGGGTTTGAACTTTTCTCTTTCCTCACTGAAGGAAAACAGAAAGCCAGATTTTCTCAGGCAGATCTGGGTAAACCCATAACCTCTGTGTTTTAGCTGAGCCTCGTGAAGACAGCTCGTCAGTCTTGAAGTTTTTCCCAGCTAGTTTTTCCTCACTGTTTTTTGTGCTTTTTTTTAATTCAGCTCTCCTTCAGTTCGAGCAATCGACTTTAAATTCTGATCAGCTTGTTAGTGTGGTTGGAAAGCTACAGTTTCTAGATTAGTTTATTAGTTAAACTAATCAAGCTTATTTGGATAAGTAGTTCATCTGCATATTACTGACATGAGAACTAACTATAAAAGCTGTTTAAGGTGGTAATCATTTGCTGTTGAAATCAAAGTGGTTTTAGTTGGTGACCAAATAAATCAGATTTTGAGCTTATGAACACGGTTACTAGTAATGAAGTTTGATGCATCTCAATAACTTGAATCTTTTGATTCTGTTTAATTGAAAGGCATATAGGATACTCCGTTTTTGCCTGCTGTTTTATTAAACGCACATTTCCCATAACTGCACAGAAATGGTCTATTGTCATATGTATCTTTCTTCATATCAAACATTTCTTCTCCTGCTACATTACATCATTTTTCCTCAACATTAATTTTTCCATTGTGCCCTTTACAGATGGCGAGACCTTTTAAAAGAGAAGCAGGGATGTTAAAAACATATTTAAATGCGTTTCTCCAGAGCAGCAGGGAAGATTGTCATTTTTTCACCCCTCATCCGTTCGATCAGAGCCTGCCAGTGTCATCTTCTCAAGTTGTGTTTAATAAGAAAATCACGCTGAGTCAAATTATAAGAAACTAATGAAGTCTCCACACAGTGTATCTCACAAACCAACTTGATAAGGTGACCAGCATGCCAGGCAATCAATTATGCTTTCCAGTTCAGAGAAAGGAGAAGAAAAGCCAGCGTTATTGAGGGAGGGAGAGGCACGGGGGTGAGCTGAGGCAAGGCAGCAGGTGGCATGTCGGCTTTGGATGCCCGTCTTCCCGCAAGCAGCCACGCAGCAGAGATGAAGGCAGGCAGGCACAGTGCTCGGCTGGCTTGTGTCACATCAAACAAGGGCACACGTTTCTTTGGTATGAGCGCACATATCTTCTGTTCCTGATTTTTCTTTTCTGTCATTGGATGTTCTGTTCTGCTCACACCAAATTAGACTTGTTCTCATAGAAAGCTTTATGATTTTAAATGTAGTGCTTTTAAGTATTAAAAACAACTACATGGTGGTGGACAGAATTGAACTGAAGGTGTGTTTAAAGTCGAATTAATTCCCATACACTGTTTTTAGATGAAAACATTCGGTACGGTTGTCTGTGTGTAAATATGCTTATCCAGCCCTCAGATTAACCTGATAAAGCTGTACTGTGTGTTAAAACTGGAACAGTTTCAGCTCGGTACAACATCTTAAAATGCAGCATTCCTGATACGAGATGCGGCGCGATGGCGTGATTCCATAAACCAACAATAAAACAAATAGCGCAGATGGAAATCAAGAACACATCCTGTACAAACAGAGCCGAACACCCTTGTAAACTTTATACAAGTTTCATCCAATTATTTTTTACAATTTTCAGTAAAACTGCAGATTTGTGCACCATTTGAAGGACACGACACATCTGTCCCTTAATTATTGTAATTTTCTGTTCTCTCCTTTCCTTTCTCTTTCTGTTTTTTCTCGCCATCGTTTTGTCTTTCTCTGGGAAAGGGCAAACGTTGGCGCAGATGCCCTGTGATGGTATCTTCTGTGACAGTTTTTGTTTGCAACGATGTTCCATTGATGTGTCTTCATGCTGATTGGAGAGATTTCTGTCATGCTGTCTCATAGGCAATGTTATCTCCATCCTGCTGAGGCACATCTAAGAATATTTGCTTGGTGTGCAGCTAAAAAAGTCATCGAGTTCACAAGCAACTAAACTAGCTTCTGTTCTGTAACATGGGATGTCTTTAAAGACCTTCAGGAGTTCATTTAGAAACGCTGTGAGGAATGGTAAGGACTATTAGGAGCGGAGACCTTGTTTGTAAGCAGGAGCCCTTAACCCCAGATGTATTTGTCATTAAATAGGAGATAAGGCCCTGGTGAATTCAACAAGAGACGACAAAATGGAGTCCAAGCATAACCTGAGGCTGCACTACTTTAGCAGCAAATTAACCAGTAGGAGAAGAATGATAGTATTTTTTTTTCTAACTCAGTAAGCACAGCAGTTTTGGCTCATTAAGTCTAAAAAATAAGCTAAAATAAGCATTTATTTGCCCCTCAAAATACGCCATGCTAAAATTCCCTATTTCTTCCCCTCCTTGTCGTTTCCTCTGGGACCCGTCAAACAGAACTCAGTAAGGTATTGCTGACTTGGGCCATTGTAAACTGCTTTTTTATACTGTTACAGTTTTTCTTTGAAACTCTGTAAGGTTGTAGTAATAACATGGTTGAATGCTGAAATTCCTGGGCATGAATTTCTTTTTCAGGGGATTTTGAGGTCTATCACAGAATCCCACTTTTGTCCGCTCATCTGAATAGACAGAGAGGTGGAGCAGCTGTGTGAGAAGTTCTGTTAATGCATCCTGTGTCCCAGCTGGCTTCTTACATGGCCTCGCTCGCCGTGCTCTTCCACTCAGCTCTCTGCACTGCAAATCAAACCAACACTTTGACATTTTCTAGTGATCTCCTAATTGGCTTGGATATTAGCTTCAATCACAGCTAAAGGCAAGGACCTTGGCAAGGCACAGCTGAGCGGTTTGGTAAAAGACAGGTGTGTGAAATGTTGACTGATATTGATCATTCAACACCCACAGGTGTCTGTTTTAACATGTGGATGAAAGTTGTTTTGCTGGTGCTATTCTTTTGTTGATATTATTATTATTATTATTATTATTATTATTATTATTAGAAGACCTTGATATTGATATAGAACTTGGAAATAATAACAGGAAATTAGGCCAAATGGGTCTCTGAAATTATGCAAGCCAGACTTGAACTGTCGCCCGCAAGAACGCCATAGCTCAATGTGTTGATGCATGTGTGAGGCCCTGTATACACTGTATAAGATAACATAAGGTTGCTGGATTTGGTTTCTGTATTTTTAAATGTAAAAGGACACAAAGTAATCATGCGTATAAATGTTTATTTAACATCGACCCAACTAGCGCTAGATAAATGAAGTGTACACAAAGCTGGTGTGCGATTAGGCATACCCTGTCATAAATAAATTAAATTATAGGCTTTTATTAAATGAAAAAGGAGAAAAGTAAGGCAGAAGCTGCATTATTCATGAAGGGGTTATCTAATCTGAAATATTTGCGTCTCAGAAGGCCCGGCTGATGATTTATGCTCTGTGTTTCTGATGTATTGAATCTGCGTTGAATGCATCGCTAGAAAGTGCCTCTTGAATGCTGAAATTCCATCTGAACTGGGGGGAGGAAGGAGTCGTTCACCCAAAGACGATTGCGTGTGGAGTGCGCCGTCGTCAGATAGAATCCCGCTTCCCTCCGTCTGAAAGAGTGATTGATGGAGAGCAAAAGCAGGTGTGAAAGAGTTATAATGTTGGTGGGAGTAGAAGAGGAAATGACAGTAAGATGGACTGAAAGGTTGGTTCTGCTTGGCTGACTGGCCTTTGTGAAAGGGCAAGAGTCTCAGAAACGTTCTCCCAGCTAACAATATAAGGTTGTAAGAATGTTTCCCTAATGTTTCTAACAGTGCCAAAAGTGCTACTAACGTCACTGCAAGATAACTTTGAGAGAACTTTTAGAGAACGTGAGTCAACATTCTGAGAACGTTCCTTGTTAGCCGGGCTCTGCCTTTACCATCGACCTAAAAGCCATAGCACAGAAATTTCCCTGAGTATTTCATTCAGGATGATTACTTGAATTCTTAATGAAGACAAGCTCTGGTTTGCTAAGTGGAAGGCAGCCTAAAATTGGTATAATTGACCAGAAAAGCCCCCAGTGGAATCATCGGGCTTTGGCTTACTCTAAAAGCAGCATTTAGTCATTGTAGCAATGGCAGCAAATGGACTTGTTGATCTGTTTTGGTTACAATACTCCAGCTTCGGTCAGTGCACTTGTTTTAGTGGTGCGGTTTGAAAGAACTCTTTACAAACGACTGTCAGAAAGCACAAGAGGGTTTTCTGCTCTTTCTATAAACAGAGAGAAAGTCCTTCCAGGAATTAAATAACAGAGCACAACTGAGGCAGAATCCCTGTTACCATGTTTATTTATGCAGTCTGAAAGGCTGTGGAGTTTCTGTACAACTTCAGACATGTTGTTCTGTTTTGTACATAACTGGCAGGTTAGAAAAGTCAGAATAATAATAATTTTACCTTGAATTATTTCTGTTCTAATCAGAATGTGTATAATTAGTCACATTTAATGGGTATTGTGACCAGTAGGGGGGAATCGATTTCAAAATTTTAGATTCTGTACAATACCACCCCTTGTGCCTCGGTGTTGATACAAAATCAATACCTTAAAATCAATACCCTAAACACCAGGTAAACAGCCTTGAGGGACTAATGAAATGAATCTAGGGCTGTCAGTAGATTTAGTAATTTAATGCAAGTAATCCGCAGTTAATTTCATGCATATATATTTTATGCAGTTAACATGTGAAAGCATTCAGTTCTTTTTCTAGAGAAAGAAAAACTGCATAAGCATTGTGTTCTGCAGTTTATGTAAACATACGTAGCAGAATAGAAGTATGCAGTATAGAAAACAGTATATATAGACAGACTGATATAGAGAGCTCTGCTTTTAGTTTTACGATGTTTGACATTATAATTGTTTTTTGAGTGACATTATAATAAAAAACGTGCATCTCACATGTCAACACATGAAGTGTAATGCTGTATGTTTTGTTGTGTCTTCAGGTTGTGTGCATCGGCGCACAGGAAGAGCAGGAGAAGAGTGAATGTGTAGCAGGATTTCAGCAGAAGGTGTATCATGTGGAGTACAGCGGAGGGTTCCTCAAAGACGTTCCTCTGCTGCAAGGTACAGCAACCCTGTTATCAGCAGATTGAGAAGGTTTATTAAAGCTGCAGTCCGTAACTTCTGCCTCTCTAGCACCATCTGAAATGAATCCAAACTGACATTTTCTTGGAAATCAGACCCGACAGCTTAAATGATAAATTACCACTATAAACTTAGTTGCAAATCAGGGTAAGGTAAAGAAATTGTACTGAACAGTCATCTGTGTTGCTCAATATCTGATTGTTCTTCATTTTTTTTACCCAAAAAAGTTACAGGTTGCAGCTTTAATAATGTTTGCAGAATTATCTCTCTCTCTCTCTCTCTCTCTCTCTCTCTCTCTCTCTCTCTCTCTCTCTCTCTTCTCTCTCTCTCTATCTGAGCCACATGTGTATGCCAGCTGGAGAAAGAACAGTTCTCGAGGGCTTTGGTGAATTTTGATGTTCATTATTCTCATTATCATGCACGGTACTTTTCCGTTTATTAAAAAAAAGGGAAATAAAGGCTGCAGTGTCCAAACAAAACATCAGAATGCTGTAGTGCTCATAAATAATTCCACTTGATTGTGTGGATGTTTACAAAGCCTTTGTGATTCCTCTCTCTCTCCTCCACCGTCTGCCGCGTGTAACGTTTGCTGTAGTGCACAACTTTCTGCATAACAATTCCAGAGTCTGGCAGATGTAGCGCAACGAAGACGAAACCAGACAGAACATTTCTGTCCTGCATCATGCTTTCTCTGAGACCATTAGTACAGATATTATCAAAACACAAAGAAGGTAACGAAGCTTTTACAGACCAAACGAATTCAAAATTATAATGTTGTGGCTTTATTCCATTTGTGTGCTTTGAGTTTGTCTGTATTCTAGTATACTCCTAAACATTGATCAAATTTTAATTTTACTGTGCAGTTTTCCCTCCTCCAGGGAAACCAAAGAATAGCATTCATGACTCATCATGCACCACACAGATTTTTGTCCAATCATATTCTCTCTATAGAAGGTGCCATTTTTTAATATTCCTTCAACCAACTAGCAACGAGCCAATCATGGCACATCACTGTGACATAACTAAAGCCTATTGGCTGTTGAAAATAAAGGGATGAGACCCGGATATATCCTGTCCAGAGGTTATGTTTTAATAAAAAATGAAGTACATTAACACAAGAAAGGAACCGCTTGTGAAGTGAATTCTTTTAACCTCACAGGTTTTTGCGTTCGCACAATAAAACTCCTCCGAGAACTCAAGAATCAGAGTGATTAATTAAATTACAGTCTAATTACACATTAAGCATGAATTTCCCCACAGGATACCCTTACACTGCCTCTCACGAATGAGGCAACACCACAAGTGTTTTGAGAGCAGTAACGTATTAATCAGTTCTTCGGATAAATGATAAACAATGTGTTTTGCCTGGTGGAATTGAATCCCACCCCTCAAGCCAAACATGAAAAAAGAATAAAATAAATGAAAAAATTCACTATGTGTTGTTCACATCAGAGAAGTCCAGAGGTCCTGTACAGCTCGTGAATACAAATCAGGCTGGAAATCAGGGATGCAGCAGAGGTCAGAGCGGCTGCGACAGCCAGCCAGACAGCGGCTTTACTCAGTCAGGCAGGCTGGAAGACATGTGTGAGGTGCTTGTATGACACTGATCTCTGTTTATGGGAAATCCGTAGAGCTTATATGACTAAAGCTTTATGCGCAGAAACATGGAAGCATGGTTTTCAGTTTTGTTGTTGAGATTTTGTTGCTTTTAACAGAGTAGAATGCAGTGTAAATAGGCTGGAATCGATCTGTGTTTCTGACATGAGCACCCTAACTCAGTGTGATAGCAACACGTGCAGCTAACCTCTAGACCACAGTTGGGAAAGAAATATTCAGGTCTTAAAGGGACAATTCACTCTGAAATGTATTTCAGTTATTTCCTCACCCTCCTGTTTTTTCAGACCCTAAGAAACGTAAAAGTAGTACATTTGACCCTGCGCTACATTTTAAATGTTCTAAAATCACATAAAGCTTTGAGGAACCATGTTAAAGTTATTCACTGAAGCCCTGTGTCTGTGTCCAAGTGTATTTTTTAAGTAAATAGTAATTATAAGGAATTTAATAGCAATTTATAAGTAACATTGTTATGGATTGCAAAGCTGCAATCCATAACTTTTGCCTCTCTGACTTTTGCCTTGGGGTGAGGTTAAAAGATTGTACTGAACAATGATCTGTCATGTACTCGTATCTGTCAAGTAAGGTTTTTATAACCCCCAAAAGTTACAGATTGCAGCTTTAAGGCTGTTTAACCATCACTGAAAAGCTCTGATTCACAGAGAAACTTCTGTTTTACTTGAACGTGGGCGAGCGGTTTGATTGTTTAATTGGGCTTTGTGTTCTCTCATGGAGTCCTGCCATAGCTGTCAGCACTCATTTAAAAAAAACATCGTTCTCATGATTGTCACAATTCGCTGGTTCGCGTTTCCTCTGAGATTCACAGTAATGTCTTCAAGCTTTTCTTTGACTCTTCTGGGACAGGCAGTAATGTTTGCTGGCACAGCTTTGGGTCCCAGTGGGAATCTAGCGTCTCTGCCAAAGTGTCTTTCTCTCTCCTCTTCTCATATTGACAGTCGTGTCAACACATTGCAGAGCTAACAGAGGAAGAATAGGCATTGTAGTTTGCCAACATAGATCCGCGGAAGCTGCAGTTTACGCGACGAGGTTTCTCCTGCGCGTTCGTGCGCACGACTGGGTGTGACTGTCGAGTTCACACGCAGTCACCGATTTGGAGCCGGTTTGACTGCTGTGTTCCAACTTTTCATGTTTGGGGGGGACCATTGATCCATGTAATTAGAACAGTGAGAACAGAGGCAGTCCTTACCAAAGATTGTTCCTTTGAATTTCAATTTATTTAAGCTACAGAACATGATTGTGCTGACAGGAAACACCATTCGAGACTATTACACTGACAGCAGGAGAAACTCTGTGAAAGCAAAGTCATCAGGCCCCTAACGCAACGAGAAGTACCACTTTTTCCAATAGAAAAATATATATTTTATCACCAATACAGCAATCTTGCCTAAAGTTTGTTCGTTCAATCTTTTTATTTCATTCTGTTCGATTGGGAAGAGCGCTGAGGCATTTTGTCATCTGGGGATCCAGCGATCCGTGCACAAGAGGACAGAGCTCAGTTCCGCTTAACTGAGTCTTCCTGTATCCGTCGCGTACTTCCATTACCTTGAATATGCTCCTGTCAGCAAAGCGCAATACACAAAAACGCCCCCTCGCACAACAATCTCCAGCCGACAAACAGGTGAGTAACTTTGGTAGTAAAGCTAAATTTAAACGCAGAGGTGGCATTAGCACGCCGCATTGATTGCAGAAACATGATCGTTCAGTCAGAGAAATACCCACACACAGTGTTTCAAAAAGCTTCGATAAGGACTTTATCAGCTGAAAGCTTCAGGATCAGGGGTTCTGGAGTTTTGAACGTAGAAGTTCGTAGGAAGCGCATCTGTCACAAAATGTTGTTCAGTTTTAAATAGCTTAGACAAGTTTTTCTATATTTTGAAACTTTATTAAAGTTTCATTCAGACATATGGAAGGGCTTGTTTCTAATATAATATTTTTTTATTTAAGGTCACAGCCATAAACCATGATATTTAGAGGCAGGTAGCATTTATAATTTAAGAGGAGGAGATATATATGATAGGACACTGTGAATCTGTGCAGATGTGTCAGTAATTTAGCCTGTTCGGTTTATTTTTCACCTAATGGAAAGACTGTGCATGTTACACTGTATTTATGTACATTTGTTGACTTATAGGAGTGCACTAGCGTATTGCCTCAAAGCTAATAATCAAAAAGCAACAGAACTCCAATTTCAATTTCTGTGTATTGTAGATGTCACATTGCTAAACAAACGCCTGTGCTATAGGATTAGGAGATAAAAGAGTTGTTTTCTGCATAAAATTGCTGCAATTTGCAGGAAACATTGGCAACGTGGCCACTGGCATGTGTCAGACTCTTCCAGACACTTCCATTATACGCTTAAAATGATGCATAATCGCACAGATTTAAGTTTTTGTTATACGGCAGCACAATAGGAATGAGGTCATTCCGAGCGCAGAATCCCGCTGTTTGTGTACGCCGCAAGCGTTTACAGTGTGCATGCGGGACGAGCGTGTCTCTGCAGGTGTGAGGCTGGTGACTCATCGCTAGTGTCAGAGGCAGTCAGCTGCGCAGGTGACATATGCAGATTTATGTAAATGAGCTGCTCTCCTTTCCTCCTGTTTGGCTGGTCCTGCTCAATAATTATGCAGATGCAGTCAGGTGGTCAACGCGAACCACCTGAGAGTCCCGAGTCAAAACAAAATTCATCCATTTAACTCCCAGAAAGACCACAAACAAGCACGAGTGCCTGAATGCGTATGAAGTTTCCAACTAGCAATTTTAGGTTGTGAAAACATAACGAACGTTTTTATTAAGTAAAAAAAAATGTGTTAAAATTGTATTTTGACTGTTCTAGGGACATTTTAAACATGCATAGTTGCTTGGTTATAAAAACGTTATTTATTTTTTATTATTTTATTCTGTAACGTTTTTTAAATCAACTTTGTGATATATGATTTACACCATTAAGTTACATATGTATGTATATATATATATATATAGATAAAGATATATAAAGTTCTGCTAACGTTACTGCAAGAACGTTTTTTGGACAGAACTTTTAGAAATTGTTAGCCAACAAATGTGTCCTGGGTTATTAATCAGAATTCATATTACTGTGTGTTTGAAAATAATTATTTGTTGTTTTGTGTGCTTTTTTGGAACATGCATGCAAATATGCTTGCATGCATGCATACAGTTTTTAACATTTTAACTCAGTATGGATAGGTGATGATTACATTTTTACACCCAATTTTAACTTCTACACAATGCTTTTGCTACAGGATATGCAAAGATTAGGATTAGGTTTGCATTTTCTGGAGGAAATACAAGTGTGTTCTCATTATTTCAGTATCATCCTCATTCGTTTTGAGCTATGAGAAGTAGTCAGGTATAAAAAAGACTGGCTGCATATACATGTTCACACATCCATAGCTTCCAAAATATAGCAAGATAATATTGTAGAATAATATTAATATTAATATTGTAGAATAATATTAAAGCTTTAGGCACATGAAAAGTTGGAAAAGTTGTAATCCCAAATATAGGTTTGAGAAATATCAATATAGTTATGCCTCACAAGCAATGTAATAAAATGAAAGTATTTCTGAACTTGTCAATTGCTGGTGCACAAATAGAAGATTCAGTGTATTTAATTTAAAAATCATCACATAAACCGAGAAGTCCATCTCGGCATCTAAATTAAAATATGATTACTTTCTCCTATACAATCACATTCTGCCACCCAAATTAGAAATGAAGTTATTTTCAGAAACGGTTAACCTTGAATGGGTGCTAACAGAAATGCGATGTTCTCTCAAATAGGATATCGTTTTTATATTACTAAAAGGAAAATCAAATAAAAGTGCAGTGCTCTCATTTCTCCGGATGCTTGGAGTGTAGGTATCTCCATCCTCTCTGTCCTACAATATAATGAAGAAGAAAAATGGAATGCAATTTTATGAAAGCCAATGAGATTGATCTTTTCTTCTCCCAGAGCCCCTCACCGTTAATTCAACACCAGCTCCAATTTCACACACTTATTATCCCACCGCCAGTCGCACCAAAAATACAAACCTGCTCTGCTCTAAACTCCTCTGCCGCTGGGAAATTAGAATATTACCCGATGCAGATCAGAGAGATCTTGTATCAAAGTAGAAGGTGACACCTGTGAGTATTGAGTCGCGGCCTGAAAACTGGACTATTAATTTTTTTTCTCGGTGCTCAGCGAACCAGTTTAGCTTGATTTGTTTTTCTTGCGAAACTTTAGCTCTTTGAGAGTTCATCCAATAATCGTGTTACAATTTTCTCGAACCTTATCTGCACTTGTTAGTCCCAGAAATTGGAGTTCGCAAAAATGGTCATAGTACAGAACGTCTCGAGTACTTCAGGACTTCTGATTACATAATTGGCCCGATTTCATCGCTCAAAGCAACTGGAGTTTGGGATTCAAAAACTTGGAAAAGTTTCTTAATGGAAACACACCCGTCGCTTCAGACTGGGAGGTTTATGCGCCACAGCTCAGTTCTTAAGTACTCCCCGACGGCAGTTCAAACATTTACTTTATTCTTGTTGCTCACTGTTACATCAGAACCAGACCAGAATCTGGTAGCAGTTTCATTCCTCTGCCCAAATACAGACTGCCGCTGTAATATAGTGTGTGATTTACTGTCGACCTTATGGCAGTGAGCCTCTGACTTATAGTGTCTTTATTGGTCATCATCACAAAAGTGTTTGAATGTTATTCTTGGCTCTCAGTTCATACAGTACACTGTCTCTACAGGCTTGGCACTGTTGGCTGCTGACTATTAAGGCTGTATTAAGCATAAGGATCTTCTCCTGGAAAGATTGTTTGACTTCTCTACTGTGTTGCGTCAAAGGCACAGACACACTTTTTTAGTGAAGCCCTGTTTTACTGGAATAGTAAAGTATAGTGTAAAAATGCAGTGGTAAAAATATAGTATTTACTTACAGTAATTTCTTTATTGTGTTATAGTATATATAATATTTATACCATGGTATTTGTGTGATGCTGTGTCTGTTAAGTGTTTGAAGAAATGTGTTTTCTTAAAGAAACGCTATAATAGTCAAATGCTTAATCTCTCTGTTTTTCCTGTGTAGCACAAGCCCCGTGTAGAAGACCTCCTGTCTCTCCAGATCACAGCTCTCTCACACTGTCATTTTAAAACATTAATCACCCAGCCCACATACAACACGGCCCACTGCCACTTTTTGGGGTATTTTTAATTGACTATAAATCAGGCACATGCTTGACAAATGACGGTAATTACAGCACAGCCATTACAGCGCTAGAGAGAGAGTTTCTCTTCAGTAAAGAGAGGGGTCAGCAGGGTGACACAAACACTTGTGTGAGCGTGTGTGTGTGTGTGAGAGAGACAGAGAGAGAGAGAGAGAGAATATCTCAGCCTACTTGTCTCTCACCCTCAAATGCAAGCTGTCCTGACCTTGGACTGAAATATAGGGCATGCGTGGCAGGCGATCATAAAAAGACGTGCTTTAGGGATTGGTCTAATGATCAGGCAGGGTTAACATATTGGCCATGAAAAGAACATATAAGAACATGCACATCAGGGTCTCGACACTTCCTGTTGCTTGGGGTGTGTGTAAGTCCTGCCTTTGCACGTGTGAGCACCTTTGATAGATCTTCCCAGATGCTTAAATATAGTTCCGGCAGGGATGCCCGACTTTCTGCCTCTGGTCTGCTCTGGATCCAAAGCACTGACCCATAAAATTCCAGGACTCCAGCAATGGATAGAGTGAGGCTAGCTGAGGAGAGATGTAACAGGATTGAGTTCTAGGACACCATTGAGGTGGCCTAGGGTGGTGGACCATACTGGCAGCTGTTCCCAGTCCGCCTTGGGCGTAGTAACTGCCATTTGATCTCTCCTCCGCAATAGTGAACCGCGCTATGCAAAATGGCCCCGCTCCACTCGCTAACCTACTTAGATGAGGAATTTACATTTCTGATGCAAATCGAGGGTGCATCTGCCCGGGCTAACAAACACCGTTCACACTGCCGATGAGCAAAATAACCAAACATGTTTAATTCAAACCCGCCTGCTCGCCGAGGCGTGTGTTCATCAATTAGTAACATGATCTTCTTAATTGCAGCTTTGAAGGGGAATTTAAAGAGTGTAGCATGTTTCACACAGATACAAACTGTCAGAATTAATGCTCTCCGGTGTTCGACAGTCGCCTATTCAAATTGAATCGCAACGCCAAAGCATTAGAGTTCAATCAGCTACATCTCCCCTGCCTAAAAGGTCAACAGCAAACATATACATTTTCATGAGCACTTGAAATTCAAGGCTTATATGCCATAAATTTGAATAAGCGTTGAAGAATTGAAGAATCGTCTTTCAAAGCTAAATTTTATTAAAATCGTTCACCGCGATCAGATTGTTACATCTGAATGTAATGATTCAGTATCAACACCTTCGCATTATACCGCACGCTGTTTAACCTGAACTTGTGCGTGTATAGTAATATAGACAGCATTTTTTTTTTTTATTAAACTCTGAACAACAGCTTGATCTTGTGAGAATTAAAGCATATGTAATCTTATATGTAGTTTAATAATTAAAGTCTTTGAGCGTGAGAGGATAAGAAGGAATTGTTCTTGGTTTAACTGTTGTGACTTCGTAAATCTGCTCTAGAAATTGTGTTGGTTTTGCTGGTTTGTCTGAGTGCACCTCTGTGTCCACCGATATTTTGGTTACAGGAGATAAAGCCACGCTACACTTCAGTCTAACAATTCTTCACTGTTGCCTGTGTCCCGGTTTGGTGTGTGTGTGTGTGTGTGTGTGTGTGTGTGTGTGTGTGTGTGTGTGTGTGTGTGAGTTTGTTTATGTCTGTGCAAGGAGAGGTCAGCCTAACATACCGAAAGAAAGTCTAACAAATACAAAGGAAACCGCAAGAGACTCAGCAAACAGACGGTGTTTTTTGGTAAAAAAAATTTGAAAAAAAACATTCTATTTCCTCTTTCATCTCTGTTAGAATAGCATCAAAAGCTTCTTTGTAAATCAAACCTTTTTATCATCTCCTTATTATTTCTGCTCAACTCCAGTGGACACTTTTGGCTACTTAAAATTGCAGCATAGTTGCTGATGATTGTGAAATTGGGCATTTATACGGTCAGCTGTAATAACCTGCTTCTCAGAACCTCTGTAACCAGCACTAAGCATCTAGACAGGAACAATGAGTCCATCAGAGTCTGTGCGGCTCATCGTCTTTGAGAAAGCAGTCAGTCTGTAAGTGATTACCTTATTTTATCTATTGTGATAAAATGTTCTGCTTTACAACTCGGGCAGATGATGGATCAAAAATATGACTGGAAAATTACAGAAGCTCAGATCTGCAGAGGCGGTCACACTCTGTGTGTGTTTTCTCTTTGAGGTTGTGTGTGTTCTGCTGTGTTCTGGTTCTGATGGCTGACTGGGAATTTGGCCTGATGCCATACGCCCCGGGCAGTATAGTGGCAGCAGGATTCTGATCCCATGCGACTGGGCTTCCTGTGCTCAGATCGATTCACCGGTGAGCGAAAGACGTGCCATTCAGCAATGTGCCGGAGAATGACAGGCCTGTCTCTGTGGTTCCTCCCAGCAGGACGTGTGCTGCAGGAAAGACGACTTCTGAGGTCAAAACAGCAAAGCACACAAATAGTCATTTGACACGTCACTTAAAAAAATAGAAAACTACTTGAGTTTATGGACAGAAAAGAGAATACTTTGTAATTTGGGATTTTGTGAATCTGTGGTTGGTTGTTATTTATTGCAGGGCTCTTTGGGTGTGTAGGAACTCTCGATGTGATACATTACTGATGTATTTCACGCCAGAAAAGAACATTGTGTTGTTTGCTCACTCGTTTGTCTTTCCAAACCTGCAAGACTTCTTTTTCTGTGGAGCACAAACGGGGTTTAGCAGAAAGGAGATGCCGCTCTTTTCTCTACAATAAAAGCATTGATCAAATGCTGTCAAGCTTGATGAAGAAAAACAAAGTAAAGTATCATGAAACAAAGTAAAGTATCATGAAGCTGGGGTAGCTTCTAGCATCTAAGTCATGCAGTAGCTATGAGTTAGAAAAACATTGAAAAATTTCCCAAAACTCATTTGCATCTCTGCATGGAAGAAGCAACAGCATTTACCACCGTTGATAAAGCTGTCATAAGGCTTCACGATACTTTCATGTATGTCCTTGTGTTGTGGAAAGGAACAGCTGGAATATTCTGCATACTGTAACATCCCTTTTTGTGCCTCAGAAGAATGTCACATGGGATTGGAACAATGCTGAGGGTGAAAATTACAGCAGAATTTTCACGCCCCTCGAGCTCGCCTGAGTCAGCTTTTCTGCAGCACGAACAGAAAGAGATTTTTATAAAAGACCGCTCACCTTCTCAAAGCATTGTTTTTTTCCCTCACTTGTTTTTTATTTCCCTGTCAGAGAGTCAAAAAGCTGCCGACAGTTATTCACCTGGAGCGTGCCGACGTGTGTCCGGCGTGAGCGCTCTTCTGTGAGCTGTCAAATGAGATTGACAGATGTTAGGCTGAGAGCCCTTTGAAGGGTTTTTTTTTTTGTGCTGACTGACGACAGTAGATGACCGTCGGAGACGAGAGGAAAACCAGCTCTGACAAAAAGACATGCTTTTAATAAACCCCTTTTGAAGTTTGTTGTTATGATAAATTAAGATGCCAATCCTCTTCGATTCCTTGAGCGATTCTCCAGATCAAACACACATGTTTTATCCCAAACTCCGAGCTTAAGAGATTTAATGGAAATATACAAATATATAAATATATATATAAAAGCTGGGCTCCGAATGCTATAGAGGTTTGAAGTAATGCAACCTTGTTATGAGTAACATCAAAGCACTCTGCCCTGGGCTAAACAAAGCCGGAGTAAAATAAATAAAGAATATATGTGTGTTTATTTATACTGGCTAGTATTTCCTGTCAATCACTTAGTTGTGCCTGATGGATGTTTGTCAGGCAACAAATATGTATTTACTTT
Source organism: Chromobotia macracanthus (assembly GCA_036877525.1). Classification (NCBI taxonomy): domain Eukaryota; kingdom Metazoa; phylum Chordata; class Actinopteri; order Cypriniformes; family Botiidae; genus Chromobotia; species Chromobotia macracanthus. Next base: position 3,503,574 of record JAZGTH010000067.1, on the reverse strand, counting down.
TTGTAATTATCTTTTATTCATAACCACAAAACAGCTAGAGCTTATTTAGTCAGTTTTGTTTATCACAGTGGCTTTCATGGTCTAATTAACTCAAGAGGTAGCAAAACATAATAATAGGAGGTCTGTGGTACTATTTGAAGCACACAGCGATTTTAAATGATGAATTCTTGTGTAATAATTTAAATATTTTAAGTGTAATTAAATAATGCACCGAGTGCTTTCGTATATTATTTGTCCTCCGTAGCTGCATATTCATCAGGATGAAGGCGTGTCGGGTCACATCTCTCTCTGTGCCAGTGGCGGCATGTGTCTGGCGTTGGGTTGACAGAGCAATTTATTTGTTTGGCATCTGTTATTTCCTGTTGCTTATCAACACATAGACACCCAGTAAAATTTACAGCGGGCATCAGATGCAGTTTGTGTTGCATTTGCTGGGACTTTCCAATAGGTGCACAGGTTTATGGGTAGTGGTGACATCACTCGTGCCAAGACAGTAAAGAAGCTGGCATACTGTGCACACACATGCAGAAGGTCTAGAATGAAATATGCATAAAATGTTTAAGAAGCAAACTCTTGCATGAAAAAACATGCATAAAGAAGCAGAAGCAGATTTTTGCCATAATCTGTATTTTACTACAGATTTGAAATGTGTTGATGGAATGTACTCTTGCCCAGCTGTTTTGGAGATTTTGGTCCTTTTCCATTCAAGTAGACAGGAGCTGTACTTGCATGGCTCAAAATTGCTGCCCAGGGGTGTTACAAATACAAGTGACAGGGCCCGAAGGGACTTTTCTTTTGTACGTTGGAAATACGTTTTCACATGGCGGTTTGCTTGCAGATGCCCTCATCTACACTGCTGATGGACACTAAAGCAGAAACTGGAAGACTCTGAAGCTGTTTGTCTGTTTGTAGTGAAGGTGAATGCATTTTTACTGTCTAAGAACAATTCTCCTCAAACTCTACTGTCTCGTTCTTGCTAGTTCTCACCTTCCACGTTAAAAAGTTTTGCTATCAGCATGGCACCCTATTTTGTTCTCTGCTCACTCTTACCTAAGGGCATGCAGTTTCTTGGCTGAAAACATTACATTAGGAGAGCATCATTTTACTGTCTGAATAAAGTTTCAGTGGGCCATTAGAATTGGTGTAGGTCTGTGACACAACACGCCTGGCTTCCTGTTTTGGTCACAGGAAATCACCTGTCCTGAGGTTCATACATTAAAGTCAGGTGATTTTATGCAAATGAGGCATTAATGAATGGTTAATGAAAATAGCCCTGGTGTGCCAGTACGTTCACTACTGACCTGCCATCTGTGTGTGTGAGACGTGCATGTGGCATTATGATGTAGGATGGTGTGACATCTGCCATGTGACAAGCACCTTGACACATTTATTTCTCATGCGGTCCACCTACCAGTTCGAGATGATGCAACATTTGTGGAACATGATGGGTAAACAGCCTCGCTTACTGTCTAACTCCCACAGTGTTCAAAATCATCACTGTTGTGCTGTATTTCTGTAAAATCGATTGTGACATCTGACAGTGTAGCTCTAGATACAAATGAATACTCTATAATATTTGTATTCCTGTAATAATATTCAGCATGTCAATAAAACTGGTTGATTTGCCTTTGGAATGCGCAGCTGTCGTGAGATAAATTTATTTCGTTCTTTCTAGGGAGAAAATTAAAATGGAATAGAATATTGATAATAAACAGAATTTAGGAATATCAGTATCATCTTAGGTGTTGGGCGCATCTTCACGCTTAATTAGTGGTTAATTTAATGTTTATTTTAAAATGAGAGAGAGTGAAAGTAGGTGAGAGAAAGAGAGAGAGCTTATTGGCTGTGATTCCGACGGCTTTGTGTCGATAACAAACAAGAAACGGGGTCCCCATAGGGGAAATACACAAAGCAATTATGGCAAGAGAAAGTTGCCTGGAGAACCTTATTAAAATTTAATAAGCCCAAGGTTCTTTTCTAGCCGTTGTTCTGTGATGGCAGAACATTATGTTTCCCAATTCTCAAATTAAATCAGAGCGAAGTGAGAAAAAAGATGGAAATAAAAATAGAGCGAGTTTGGATTGCTTTTTCTCATGTTTGTGACACTTTTAAAGCATGCTACTTTAGAGGCACTTTTGACATGCTGTGACTTATTTGTTCACACATGGTCTGTCTTGCTTAGTTTGCCATGTTTCTTAAACTATCACTTGAGGAACCCAAAACTGAAGAGAAGCATCAGTCTATGTACAGCTGCACTGTTGGCACACATGCAGTGGGGTCCAAAGAGACCAGATTAAAAATCTGGGATTCTAAAAATAAACCTAAAAACAAACGAAAGTTGTACTTTTTTTGAAAGAAAAACAAGTATTTAACTTTCTACTTGTGGGTTGCTAATCAAATGCCAGTTCATACAAACCCAATTTAATAAACTGACCATGTGAACTCACTCATACAAAATATGAAATTTCCGTGGCTTTCACTGAAGAACCCAACATGCTCTGTGGAACATTTTCATATTCTGGAATAACATGGAACGTTTGCATTATCTTGCAGTTATTTTAACGTTTCACACAAATATGTGCGATGTTTAATATTAATCTATTAAAAGCATTGTAACAAATGGTGGATTTAGGATTTTGTATGTATAAGCAGCTTCATTAAAGATTAGAGGTGTTAAGAATGACGTGCCACATTGTTGTCCTTCACATTTGGCTCATTTTTATTATGCCTGTGTGGTTGTTTGTGCATGTGTGGGTGTATGATGGTGGGAACCTGTTGCTCTGGCCCACTGACTATGAGAGATAACAAGCAACAGCAGAATTGGAGAACATGAGAGCTTGCTCTCATTATTCTACCATCATTACCATATAGCACAACAGCACACACACGCGCACACGCTCTTCCATTGCTAATCTGCAGTAATACATTGCAAAAGAAGGCAAGCACATGGCAAGTCCTGCCACACTGTAGCTAACGCAGAATTCAGCTGAACTCAGAGGTTACCGCAAGAGTGAATTTTTGACCTGAGCGTCAGAACCGAGAGGCTTAAACACAAAAGTTATTCCAACAGTTAATCCACTGATGCGATTTGTTGGATTCGGCTAAAAAAAAAAATGTTTGAACTTCTGCTCCGCAGCAGCCTTAGGGTATTGAGCTAAAATTGCTACTAATGCCCGGTATTCCATCCAGAATACAGGCGTTAGGTTTATACAGGTCAGTTTTGGTGACTCTGACAGTTTATAATATCCGGGTTATAGCCTCTCTGATCACTTTCTGCTGCAGTACCTGTGCAACAGCAAAATAAAAGCCATTCTCTATTGATCGGGTCGGCCTGTTTTAAAAGCTTCGGGGGTGAGATGCATTGCATTATGATTGATCGCGCTCGTTTGATCGCTGTTGATATCATGCGTTGCAGAGAGAGGAAATTACATAGTTCTGATATACAGTCAAACTCATTTATGCTTTCAGAAGGTCTTTGAAATACCTGATAGAAGTGTTACACGTTTAAAACCTTCATCCACTGTGACCTTTGAAGTTCTGGTATTTGCGGCTGTGTGTTTTTGCAGAGAAGTATTTACCCATAAACACATACTTAACAAGTGATTGTGTTAGTAATTAGGTGGTTAGTTTCCCATCACCTGATGTAAATTAGTTAAGGTTACATTGTCTCAGTGCTGTGATTATAATACTACCTGAAATATTGCCACAAATTTCATTGTGTCTCCAAACAGATCACAGAACAACAGAAATGCGCCGCCTCCCCAAAAAAATCGCAGCTTTCACACTGCAGCTTCTGTCTTGCTCGTTGGTTCTGAGTGCTGCTGTATGTTTTGGAGGATGTAACAGGCTGCTGTAATCTTGCACACTAAACAGGGACTGTATAGCAGCACTCCACTGAGATCAGTTCTTTAAAATGCAGTATGATCTCTTATCTGTATTGTGTGTGTGTTGGATTAGGTCTGTTTTTGATGCGCTGCTTCAATGTTTGATCTTTATTTCATCTGAATTTCTGCTGCTATGATCAATAGAAAATGTACACACAAATCGTGTTAATAGCACCAGGCATACTGTAGATTCACAGGTTTTGTGATTATATAAGCATCATTTGCATAGAAAGAAGGCATGTTCTTTTTATGCAAATGTGTTGACAGTCATTTAAATACAGCATGCCTCTGTTTCAATGCATATAAGTCTTTGATTAAACCGGATTGTAGGCGATTAAGATGCAGGTTTTTTGAGCTGAAGTACCGCGTGCAAAAGTGCCTCTTAATGACAAAAATAAATGAAAACGTTGCTTTTGAATTTACTCCACTATATAAATGATAAAGAGATTTCTGTAAGATCTAAACATTTGTTCTCTTTTTTTTTGAATAAGAGCATCTTACCGGTGAAACAAAACAATGGCACTCGGCACCCACTGTGCTCAGAGTATCATGTTTGTGAGAGTTCTCAGAAGCACTACATTATGGTTGTGATCTCAAATAAATGCAGACGTTATCTCGGATGAATACGGATTAATTGGTCGGTTTCTCCTGGCTATCATTGCTCATTAGCATTAGTTGCATGCATGCTGCAGGAAACGCATATGTGTGTGTTTGCATGTGGGCAGGTACGTGTTTGTGTGTGTGTGTGTGTGGCTGAGGTTAAGCTCTCCTGCATTCCTGCTTTTAAAATAATAACAGAAGCGCTTTAGAACTTCTGAAGAAACTTCCTTAGCATGCACTTTTGGCTTTAGTAATGACAAGCTTGGCTGAAGTATGTAATGCACTAACTTGTGATTAAACGTTTACTTTATCACACTGAACAGCACAGATTAAGGTTCCCATTAGTAATATTGGTACACGAGTGTCCATCAGAGTAATGAGGCAGCTGCAACAAAAACATGTTTTCATCCGTGTTTTAATGAGTTCGCCATAGCAGATGTACAGTTAAAAACACAAAACAATGCATATCTGAAGAATGTAGAATGTTTTTAGGTGGTGGCTGATATCTGACCAAATGATTTCATGATGTCATCGCTTGTCATCAGTCACATTGCCACTGAGCTACACGTAATGCGTAGTTAATCTCCCGCTTTTGAAAATGAAGTTAGCTACATTGCAAGCTGATGATCGCAAGCTAAAGTAGTTAACCTAAAGCTGCAACCATAACTTTTGTCTCTCTACCGCCATCTCAGTTTTAAACATATAATTGCAGGTTACATTACATGCTTTTCTTTATGTATGTTGGAGTCAAATGAAGCCAAACTGTCATTTATTGGGATATCAGACCCAATTGCTTGGATTATAAATATTATTATAAACTTACCGTTGTTAATCACGGTAAGGACACCGCTTTGAACTATGATCTGTTATGCACTTGCTTAATAACCTGTTTTTGTTTATTTTTAACCAAAAAAAGTTAAGGATTGCAGCTTTAACTGCAGCTACTTAGTGGAAACGTTTTAAAAACGTTAATTAAAATTCTTATAATTTCTATAACCAGGCAATAGCATTAATACAATATCTACAAAACTGGACATTTTGAACATTCCTAGAACTTTCAAAATAACATTATGATGTATTTGTTACCTGAAGGAAACGTTAACACAACGTTCTCACAACCTAAAATTGTTAGCTGGGAAACCCATAGACATTTTTTAAATTTACACCCGGGGCCTTTCACGCAAACCCATTGACATTCACAGCTGCCGGGATGAAGGGGAGTTCAGTGAAATTGATCTCTCCAGGCTGGTGGGTAATCACGGAGCGAGTGCCAACCGGATCTGACTCCGCTTGACGGCTGGACGGCCGCGGTGTAAGCCAAGCACTTTGTTCCCCGCTGTTTCTCATCTCTGTCTGAAGCTATTCAGCCAGATCAGCTGTGCGACTCTTGGATGGTCCTGTGCTAGTAATAGATTTCACTGATTAGGCTTCTGGTGAATATCAGCGGTAATGCAGGCGAACAGATTTAGAATCATTCACTGCATAACTAACAACAGTCTCATTTCCAAAACCTTAAATTCTTAATAGAGCTGAATATGCTGCTACAATAAAGATCTTTATTTGTATTTAAAACATTATGGCAGTAAGAAATTAGAGTCTTATTATCCACATTAATATGCATATACAGTAGCCTCTAAAAGTACACGGATTTAAGCAACACTTAAAAATTTATGTATGCAATTACATTCAATAATAAAGTATAACACAAAGCGGCTCTTTTATACAGAAGCAGATAGCACAAGCACGCGTATCAGACAAAGCATTTCATGAAGAAAAATAACAGACATACTGTTCAAATGCAGAGAAAAACTTTCAGTTTCCAGTTGTCAGACTTAGCAGAACATTGTTTGTTGCACCTGTGTCAACTTCCTGACTAACTGACGTCCACTAAAATGACTTTGCTGAAAAGAATCATTGCTGAGACGGCAGAACAGTGAGGTTTTCTCTGAGGAAAATCTGATAACAATTGTCTTCAGGTGACAAATATGTCATTTTTGATATTTTGTTGTCCAATGCAATGACAAAAGCACCAAAAGAGGCCATTGTATAGTGAGTCTAGCCTTGTTCCATATTTGCAAACGGTGTGTGTATATGGAAGAAATAGCCATTATATACAGTAACCCGTAGAGAAAAACACAGGTCAAAGTACAGTAAATCTTCAGTTTTTGGAGTGGACATTATCTCTACCTGAATCGTTGTGAATGAGCGAGCCAGGAGTTTGGAAACCCATGTCTATGAGTTTACACTCTGTGCAATTAAACATAAGGGTCTGGATGATCTGGATAAATGGGGTTGAGTTGTGAATGACTATATTTGAATGATTTAAACACCTACTCAAAAGCTCTTAAACTGCTGGATCCATACAGCAGACATCAACACATCACCTAAAGCAGAAACAGTAACATCTAAATTGCGATACCTCAAGCATTCTTGGCATGGAGATTTTTTCGCATGCATGGAGATTTCTTTGCATGTTCTATCGTCAGACACACTGACGATAGGACCACTTGCATATGGCAATTGCATATGGCTAAAAGCATGTGCTGAAAGCAAGCATGGGCCACAAAGATGAACTAATCTCATCATTTCAGACAGAACTAAAGGATCCCCTGATGAGTTCTTGGACTGCTAAACACAGCCGCTAATGCCCACTGCAGCCCATAACCTAGAATAAATGAACTGGCACCCAAACAAGCACACACGTCACAGAGGTAAATTCTGCGTGAACACAGACAAAAATTCAATGACTAGCAGTGTAGTAAATAGCTACAAATATTAACAGTAATTGATTTTGTGTCATATGCTAAAATAATAAACCATAAAATTAGACAGTTATATATTTAGAAAGGAACGGACCTCATATCCGCCCTCGGTTTAACAGGTCTAACTTCTTAAGAATAACAGTTTTTATATATGTGTGTATGTATATGTATATATATATGTGTATATGTGTATATGTGTATATGTGTATATGTATATATGTATATATGTATATATGTATATATGTATATGTATGTGTATATGTATGTGTATGTGTATGTGTATATGTATGTGTATATATACATATACACATATATATACATATATATTAGAAAATGTTCTACTACTGTTAATGGCAAGAACTTTACAGTAACTTTGAGAGACCTTTTAGAGAGTGTTAGCCAATGTTCTGAGATTGCGTCTGGTCCGGATGTAGCATTTAATCGCTTGTTTCAGCCGTGGCTGGGTGCTCGTGAGGTGTTTGGAGAGGAATAAAAGAGGCCAGGATGATGAGAATGGACGGTTCCGCACATCAGATCACTCGCTCTCGTTACGAGGGCCCTTGAGAATGTCAGGGACTGGAGAGGTGAGTAGGTGGAGGTGAACACAGATCGCGGGGGATTACTGAGCTGGACCCTCAATTATATTTGATATTTTTGTAGTCAATGACCTGTCCGTAGCTCTCAAAGGCAAACAGATGTTGGAGCTTTTATGCCTCAGAAGAAAATGTGGTTAGTTGGACAGCAATCTATGCAGACAGTGTATAAATAAACTTTACATAAGGACTGATGTCTCTTTAAAATACTGACTCCTCGAATTGTTTGAATCAGAATGGTGTTAGGATCCAAGACACAGAATTGCAGACATTTTAACACAGTTTAATTTTTAATAAACATGAAGACTCTGGCTTTTATAGCATCACGCTTTTGGAGAAATGTCACTGCTTTAGCTAAATTCTGTGTCCAACTTTACATTTAAACAACATCGTTCCACGGGTGCTGCTTATATCTAGGTTTAAGAGAAAAAACTGTCAAGGAACAGCCTGGGTCAAAAATAATTTATTTCATTGTTAAATACGAACAAGAGAAATGGTGTGAGAGAGAGAAGTGTGAAAGATATGCCCCTTAAAACATGAACACATCGTCAGCAACGTGGGCGAGCTAGAAAGAGACGCACATTCAACGACAAGTAAATCCAGCATCTATTTACAACCTAAATCATTCATTGATTTAATACTACAGTGAACAGAATTCCAAACGTTTTGGTTTTTCTCAAGCCTCTCTTTCTTTCTGACAAAATGGAAATAATTTAGCATATAATGAAACTGCTGTTAAAATTTCTTGCGGGTATATTTTTAGAATGCAATGTATTGTTTTAAGACACAATCACAAATTCATGTTTGATTAACTTTAACTCATTATTCAGTTCATACTGATTCATTTTATAGAGTTTTCTTCAGTATTAGGGTTAGTCTGAGGTAGAAATTAACCACTATTAGCTAACTATGTTTTGCGTATGACGTATGAACATTAAAAAAACACCCATATCAGACAATAATATGTTGATATATAACATAACATATAACATATAGCACATAACATATAGCACATAACATATTGTATAAAATATTATTATATATTATATTATATTATATTATATTATTTATATTATATTATATTATATTATATTATATTATATTATATTATATTATATTATATTATATTATATTATATTATATTATATTATATTATATTACTGCTATTGGTTCAGTTTAGTATGTGTTGTTATTAGTAGTATGTGTGACAAATTGTACATTGCAAATTTAACAGTATTAAAATACTTCCAAATTGAAATAAGAGAGACAGGCATGTAAAAGGCAACACTTTTGGAATTATTATGGGCTTTCTCGTTAACACTGTTTCTGGTGCAGGGCTTCACGTGTTTAAAACTTGCTTTTGAAGGCTCAGCTTGTATCTTCACAGCATATGTCAAAACTCGGGTTTGACATAAAAATTGCACTTTCAGCCCACTCGTGAAGAAGGAAGCTGTGTTTGTGATATCTGAAACCAATGTTACATCACCCCTTAATGGTGTTGATCTGAGCGCTCTGAGGTTGCACCGAGGCATTGGTCCTATTATGGCTGACTGGAGGAGCCCACAGCTGCAGAAGAACCAGCCACAGGGAGATGAAGTGTGATCAGATGAGGAATCAAACTGTTGATTCACCTCTGATCGGGAACACAAGCTACCTAAATGCCATTCCAGATGGTGCCCCCTGCTGAGCTGGATGTCTTCAGGCTGCATTTATTCCGCTGCAGATAAACATCCTTATGTTCTAACAAGCTGTTTAATGGTGAACCTTCAACCTTCAAAAGAAGGGCATAAATTAGAGGTAATGATACCCACTGCAGGGTTTTAAGACCATGGTAAATACTTTATATTGGTGTAACATAACATTCTTTATGCAGATCGGAGCAGGTGCATGCATCATTAGATAACCTCATCTCAGACCTACTTGACATTTATTCAGCAGGCTAGAAACAGTAGACAAAACATGATGTGGGAAAGTCTTGAAATTTCTCGAGCAGAGGGAATTAATGAGATGTGCAACAGAGCCCGGGCTTGATTATGATTTTAAATGTTACACTGAAAAAATATTTTGTCTTTGCAAAGAGAATCTGAAAAGGCTACACGTCTTTGTTGATACTGAAACAACATTCCTGTTAACCAATCAGTTTGCTGGTTTAGGATTAGGTGTAGGACTGATTTTTGTATAACCATCAATTCCAAGTTAAATATTTGGCTTAACTTGATCCAGGAATATGTTTCATTTTCTTTTTAAGAAAATCACTGTGATTTAGCTGTTTGATAACAATAATTAACCTTTATGATATTTGCTTTCGAGTAAAATGTTTCGAGGAAAATTAGGTGTCAACCACATATTGTTTAAAACCATTGAATGATTTTTTTTTTTGGGATTTACCTTAATTAGTCACTCTAATTAAGGTTTTGAATTGTTCACTAAAGTGGAAAGATACAGATTATGTATTTTGGATCAGTGAATTGTCGACTTCTTTTTAAGCTATGTTCCACTATTTTTGGTCAAGCACCTATGCTAGGCACGGCCTGCATGAGTATGCTTCCCTTTGTTATTTTAATTGAATTGTAAATATCACTTATTTCATAACTTGCGGACTTGTTGACGTTTCTCGCTATCAGTTATTGCCACCATGTTAATACGCCATTCTAACGTTCCTCTGTATTATCAGATCAGGCCTTTTATTGTTGTGTAATATTCATGTTGCCGATAAAATGCTCGCTCGTGCATCAGTATGTTTGTTCGTGCGCAGTGAGGTTCGCTGCATGGCTCCTGCCAGCTAATCCTTATAGCGCGATGCTATTTGAGCTCCAAAACACTCTTTTAAAGGGTCTGCTATTGACAGCTAACATCAAAGCGACCCGTAACCGTACGCTCTCCAAAACACTCCTGTCCTCCACCGCAACAAACACACAATAGCATCAAACACTCAGAGCTCTGCCTTTGAAACGCCTGACACTGTTTGCCTTGCTTCTAGCACACTATAAAGAGCTTCCCTTCTTTTTGAAAGCAATCTAAAATGGTGTAATGGAAAGGGAAATGAACAGATACGCAGCGCTTCGGAGATTTACCATTTCTTAGCTTGATTCGGTTTCGGCAAGGAGTAATCCTTTGACTTTGCTATTTGTTAAACACAAATGGTTGTTTTCCTGCCCGTCTCCAATTACGTCGGCGAGCAGGGCCGCTCGACAGTGGCTCGTGTGTACGTGTGCATGCGTTTGTGTTAAAAATGGCCCTGAAAGCTTTTGTGCTGAGGAAGATAAAAGGACTAACGGTGGAGTGGAAAAGGTTAAGCGCTGTGAGAGAAAACTTCAATGGATTTGATTTGTATTGATTTCGGGAGACTAACCAGTTAGCCTCCCTGAACCCAACAAACAGAAGTGACTTCAAATCAAAACTGCAGAGCACTGAGGGGTTGGGGAAGTGTCAGTCATGTCGTGCCTGCTTTATTTTTTGGGGTGTTTTAATAAAAACTAGAGCTGTCAATTAAATAATGTATACAAATTTATATTACAAATCATCGTTTTACAAGTATTCACGTATACATTTGCTTTGAAAAGTCACCAAAACTTTATTATATGTTAGCAACGCAGCAGTTAGTAGGTTTGATTCCAGGGAACACGCGTACTGATCAAATGTATAGGATTGGATGGATTGCATTCACTGTAAGTCACTTTGGATAAAACAGTCCGGTGTAACCCTTTCATCCCCACAGCATATTTTGGATGTCTTTGTTATCGGATGTTCCCACTTCTCACTAATGAACCGATGAGTTGAAAAAGTTGTCAGAAGAGGGAGACATTTGATGAGGGACACGAGCAGCTCTGTGGGTCCCCAGAACAAGGTTGAAAATCGCCCCAGCTAACAATTTTAGGTTGTAAGAACATTTATGTAACGTTTCCATAAAAACAAAAATGTTAAAAAAGTTATTTTGAAAGTTCTAGGAATGTTAACCTTACTGTTTGGTTATAGTAATGTTATTCAATTAGCCAATGTTGTTAAAATATTAGCCTGAGTTTTTATTGTTCTGAGAATGTTTGCTGGGACTGAGCTAAAATTTCTTCACAAATTGGTGTTTCGCTACGTTTACGATAACATTTTCAGAAATGGTGTATTTTTGTTTGTTGTTCTCACCTGTAGCCATTGAGCATCACTGAGTCTGTTTTCCCAGAATTCCTTTTAACTGTCTGAACTAAGACAAATGATACTGTTAGACCAGCCGTCGCAATGTGACAGAGGCCAATAAGAGACGTTCAGAGATGAGGAAGAGGAGATGGACATGTAAAAAACAATGCGAGCATGCTCAGACAAGAGCAAATCATAAAAAGAAATGTAACGGTGTGAGAAACAATGTGGGAGAGGATAATTAGAGCCCACATCTGTTCCTCAGAGCTCAGTGCTGCTGTTGATTCTAACATTAGCAGTGAGCTGCAGGTAGTTTGACAGACAGACTGTACTCATTACGACTGAGGTGCAGGAGAGCAGATCTCAGCACTGCCCTGCTCTGCCACTGTCCCCGGGCCCCGGAGAGAGACATGAACACAGGAGCTCATTAAGACCCTCAGTCTAACTCTCCTAGTGCCTGAACCCCAGCTCACGTCACGTTCAGTGTGTGATGTGTGAGATGAACTCGGCAGTGTGCTCTCAGCAGCTGGAGAGAGAGAAATAAAGAGAGAGAGTGTTACTGCTGTTGATGATTATGAGAAACAGAAAGAAAGTACAGAATCCACAATGATCTTTCGTTCCCCACCGGCATGGCTGTGACTGAGTCATATGCAGGATCAGAACAGAAGAGTGCTGTGTGTGTGTGTGTGTTTGACCTCAGCGCAATATGCCTCAAAGCTCTTTCAGACACACTTTGCCTCGCACACCTCTGTATTAGTTTTTATAACCTCTGTATGGACTTCTGTGCAACACCCCCTAAACTAGACACCCCTCCCAGCAAACAGGGAACATTCTCAAAATGTTGCCTACTGTTCTCTCAAAGTTCTCTCAAAGTTCTCATGAAACATTCTTGCAGTTACGTTAGTAGAACCTTTTTAAAATGATATACCACATATATCAAAAACGTTATTCTTTAGTTGTTGTTGGAACTTTTAAAAACGTTACAGAACTGAAAAATTGGTATACAATGTTTAAAAAAAGTGGACCTTTCAAACGTTCCTACAACATGCAAAATAACATCCTTAGCATTTTTATCTAATGGAAATGCTAAGAAAACATTCTTACAACTTAAAATGGTTAGCTGGGTTTTCACTGGCAAGTTCACTCTATATATTTTCTTTTATTCTTATTCTCTCATTATTGTGAAGTCAGACTCACTTCAGATTCTTTTAAACACTGCTCTATACATGTCAGATGTGTATAATATGGTGAATACCGTGTAAATATCATGATCTCTCTCTAAATAGGATTTGGTTTTGCAATAAATCTCTGTTCAGTATCTACATCCACACGTTTAGTCATGGATTAGTCTCTCGATGATCTGTTTTTACTCTGCTGGTGTACAGACCTCTTGAAACATTAAACTCCTTGTTCTTTTCTCTGTGGGTAGCCAAAGTTCTTATGGCTTCTAAAATCACTTTTAAAAGCATCAACATGTCCTCCTTTGTTAATCAGCCCCTGTGTGATGGAAACAGGTGCTTCCCCAGACAATAAAGTAAGTGCTGATGTGATTACCTACAGTTTCATCACTTGTGATGGTGGGGGTTATCATCAGGGTGTCACATTACTAATTGTCTAATGCAGTTAGCCGAACAGATATGTGAGGAACTGTGTAGTCATCTTTTGCTAGCGCTTTACCCATCACCTGAGTCCTCGTCTGACCTTTCCTCAGTCACGTGGTCATAAATGTTGAAATGAAAAACATTTGGTTCAGGATACTTCCAGTATTGTCCTGCAGGGCCAAACTCCTGAAGAGTTCACGGTAAACCTGCTCTTACACCCCTGCATGTCATTTTCGACATGAAACTACGTCCAAGCTAAACTTGGACACCTCTAGTAAAAGGAACAGAATAGTCTTAGCATAAAACTGCTGGCCCTGTGTGTAACCAGCGTGGTTCTAAAAGGAAATTTTTCCGAGGCTGGCTCATGCTGCAGTGTGTAATATCTGGGGTGCTATGCAATTAAACTAATAGATTACAGAAGCATTCATTACTGGTGTGTCATGCTCAACACCTCTGTTTCTGGATCTATCATTGCCACAATTAGTCTTTTGTAACAGAAATTTGATTTCTGAATGAATGTAAAGGAATGTTATTAAAGGAATGTTATCAACACTTACTCATACTCACTTGCTAAAATTAAATCTTCATCAATTGCATTTAAATGGTTTATTTAAACAGGGCTGTAATCAGGTGCACTCCTCACCTGAGCTTTTAGATGTTTAAAATAAAACTTTGACGATTTAGGGGCTAACTTTATTTTAATCTGTCTCCACAAGTTATGGGTGTAGGTATGGAACACAGCCACACTCTCACAGGTCACCTTGTGCTACAAGAACGTAACTTAGAGCACCAAAGAGGTCGTCGAGAAAGAAAACAGGAGGGAAAAGAAGAGTTATGGATGAGCAAGGGATGAATGGGGGAATGGAAATGTGAGCGGGAATATGTCACAGAGGACGAAAGAGCAAAACGGAGGTGTGGGGCTTTGAGATAAGTCAGAGATGGACATTATCAGAGGGGATAAACTGAGCCGGTGTGGCGATATCTTTCTCTGTCAGACCTGAGGAGTGGAGATGAGGCGGGTTGATATTGTGATGGTTAAGGTTCTTCGTTCGATGTTAATATTCGGTGACAAATGACTCATTTGATTATTTGGGTTTAACTGTTTGACGATTGAGCACCTGGATAAATGTGTTAGGTCCAGTTATCTTATTAGGGACACCACAGCTTTACCAAGACAGAAAGTGCAATTTTATTGTTTGTGTTATATAGTTATTATATTCCAACACCTGGTGAGATCTGCTTACACTACCGTTCGTTTAAAAGCAGTTGCTCGGACAATGTTAACGTAGCTAGCGTTCTGTGTGTGTATTTTCACAGTGGTATTCGATGACTGCGCAGGAAACGAGGGGGTGGAGTTTGAGGTGTCAAACCCAGACTTTCTAATAGACGAGAACCTGAATCTGGTTCCTAGAAGAGACGTGACTGACAGTGGTGATTTCCTGTTCATTCATGGTGTCAACGAACACGTCGATGATATGACGCAGGTCACCATTACGGGGGCGCCACCCAGATCTCCTCAGACGCTCAGGGTAAGTGTTTCTTTCTGCGGACTTCTCTTTGATCAATGATTTTGTTAAGAGGCTTGAAGTCCTCAGTCTTGTCATCATCCCTTACAGTGTTCTTCGGTGAAGACAGGGTACGTCCACACACCCATAATTCTCTTTCAGAATTGGACTGTGTCAGTCGGATTGTGTCTTCACTGCTGTCATATTGACAGACTCCCGTCTGTGCTAGAAATTGTCCCCCCCCTGCGAAAAAAGGAAATTACCCGTCCTGATCTGTCATGGTCTGTATGTGGGGACAGACACATATTTAATTCACTCAAAAAATTAGTTCTTGTGCTTACAGGGATGCAAAATAAATGAATTTAACTTTAATTTAAAAAAAATCAATTTTGTGAATGAACTTATAGTTCAGTTCAGTTGAAACAACTTAATTATACCATGTGTCAATTAAAGCTAAATAAGTTATAGTCATGAGAATAAATCGTGTTCAGTCAACAAATTTAATCTATTCGAGTTGGACGTGAATTAAAGTGCCATAGATGATACTGGGAATTCTATTTCCCAGCATGCTTTGCATGGGACTGAATAATGAGAGTAAATGAGAGAAATAAGGTTTTATTGCATGCATTCTGAATCAGGGGGAGTCTTGTCAATGTTTAGTATTCTGTTATGTTGGCGTTTATGAGAGGTTTTCGTTGTGCTGAAGAATACAACATTTGCTTAGGCAGAGGACAGTCCCGTTGTTATGTTATGATCAGAAGACATTATATATGTACAACTATTGCTGTGATCATCTGTCTGTCTGTCAACATTGAGCATTGATTGAAAAACAAAGCCTTTGTAATTAAGCGAGACCAGCATCAATATACAGTCTGATAAATGTAATAAAGTAAAACGTACTACAGTAAATTAATTCAGTCTAATCCAGCAAAATTGTTTTGATCCAACTGATTTAATCAGAATAAAATAAATGACAAAAAAATCAACTTTATAATTTTATTAAGGGAATGAATCCATGTGAATGAGTCCAGATACTACATGTTAGGATACTAAAACCAAGTTTAATTTCTAGAAGTTTCAGAAAAAAATGGACAGGTATTTATGACTATGCTGTATATAGAGAGAATACTGAATCCATGAATGCTGAATTTTGAAGGATGTTTAAATTTGTCCTACTAGATGAATTTGCTCTCTTACAGAATGAAGATGTCAGCAAATCCTTTTTTAATTTGTTTGAGTTTCTACTTTCATTTGAAACCTCTTTCATTAGTACCTCATTGCATGCTTCATGCTTCAGTGTCTGTCTGATCAGCCCGTCACCCCTGATCAAGTGAACTCGATCGTGCTTGTGTGTCTGTATAATTTGATTGACAGTTCTGATGTGTTGGTTCAGGTACTCAGTAACTCTGATGCAGAACTCCAGATGGTGGAGGTCCTGATGGCTCTGTTAGCAGGGCAGTCATATTGTTCAGCACACACTCAACGCACAATAATTGATTGCTTTGCGTCAACGTCCTCTTTACTTTTAAATGTACAGCATGGGCAGAATTCTTACAGGTAGTAGCTGTAAATGCTTATTTTGCTATTCACAGTACGGTAAATGAAAAGCAAGTGGCTCTCATCTCTTTGAGATAAACTGTGAATTATACTCGCAGATGAAATATATATTCTGGGAGTGATGTGAATGCGCCTGGAGAGAACGGTGGCGAGTGAAGAGGCCAGTCATTACGGATCATATATCCTGTAATCTGAGTCAGGCTAAGGCCTTCAAAAATAAACCTGCTCTCATCCCGCTGGCGCGTTCCCGGCAGGATGCTCACGTCACCCGGAGAATGCCAAAGCGATGCGGCTGCTTACTGATGCAATATTTGACTTAATGCCCATTTTATTGGATTCTGATTATTGATAAGTGTTAGTGGAAATGGAAAAGGCTTTTATCTTCCCCATGGGCCGATGCTGTAATTCCAGTTGCCATAGAAGCACGGCGAGGGCCAAATAGAAGAAAACTGCAAATTCAAGCTATCAGTCGGTATTTTACAGGGGATCAATATACGAATTAATTTCCTGATTTGTTTTCCTCTGGTATTTCATTGTGTGAAATGAGAAGAAATCACTGAATGGAATGCAGAAAAGATCTTGTGGTTTATAAGGCTTTGGCATTTCGTTTTTTCCGCCTGTCGTCGTACAGTAAAAGCTGGTGATTGAAGAGTCGATGGTGTATTGACTTCTTACCCTCAAACTCATTTTTCCTTTATTTGCTTTTCTAAAGAATAGGATGCCAGGATGACCTGGTCGCAAGGTTATAAGTTGGAAATCTGTCTTGTTTATTGCCAGAAGTTGTTTATTGGTCTTTATGGTGTTTTCAAACTTGGGCAGTTATAGATTTGTTTTATATGTTTAATTTTACAGTAGTGCCGTGATTGTTAATTTCTGGTCATGCAGTGTTTTAGTAACATGACACACGGTACAGTAGCATATACCTACTAGTAAAGTCCAGTAAAAACACCTGCTAGTAAAGTCCAGTAAAAACACCTGCTAGTAAAGTCCAGTAAAAACACCTACTAGTAAAGTCCAGTAAAAACACCTGCTAGTAAAGTCCAGTAAAAACACCTACTAGTAAAGTCCAGTAAAAACACCTGCTAGTAAAGTCCAGGTTACACTAGCATGAATGTACATGCTAGTCCAGAAGTCATCATTAAGTTATAGCATCTTTGTCCATCCATTAAGCTTCCATAATCCATAATCTTTGGCATTTGTTCTCAATGTGGAATATATATTTCAAGTTTCATTAATAACATTAATGTGGTCAGAAACGTTCAGTATACTTATCACAGTAGGTTGTCTGTTTGCCACTGCGCTGACTTTTCTTACAGATTTAGCACAGCAGTTAAACTTAACTACGGCCGTACAGTGTTAGTTTTATACACAGGTTAGAGCTGGTTTGGTGCTTGGCTGGTTACTCCAGGTAGTTTTGCTGGTTAAGCTAACCAGCACGCCAGCATTCCAGTGTTGAGAACCAGCATCAAAAACAACATTCTGCATGATTCTGACCAGCCTGGCTGTTTTTTCCGGCAGGGTAGCTTTGTTGTTTCTAGCTAGTTCCTCAGAGAGTTACACTAGAACAAAAACTGTTGTGATGAATCACTACAGTCAGAGAATCTGCAATGCAAAACCGTAGGTTTCCGTCTGGCAAGTCTCTTCCATGACTTGTCTCTGTCTGGATAAATGAAAGTCGGACATGAGTAATGATACAGCTCAATACAGCAGTCAGCAGTAGAATGGCAGAACTGACAAGGACATCTTCTCTCTGCCCACTCTGACTCTTATTTAATGATGAGTTTTGATGACTAAGGAAAAGCTAAGTGAAGGTTTATATTGCCATTTTTCTTTAGAGAGTTGCAATTTTGTTCCCTAACAGCATTGGAGAGGTTCTTTGTCACAGGGGAACAAAGTTGCAGCTGGGGCAGATTTGACCTCATTTATAACGATATTTTCATGATAACACAAGATGGTGCCACAAATGAATCGACTGAGACCAACATCATTTACGTCATGATAGCATCATAACGCTGCTGTTGTGGTCTAATAGTCTGACAAAAAAACTTCAAAGCTAACAGAGAACGCTCTCAGAACATTGGCTAATGTAAAAGTCCTGTCAACTTTAGTAGAACTTTTTCAGCTGTTATATATCATGTATACCAAAACATGTTTAGAATATTTTTTGACATTAAAATTGTTAGTAGAATGTGTTAAAAACATTACGGAATCAAAAAATGTTTAAATAACGTTCTTATAACTGGATGCTTTGAATGTTCCTAGAACATTGCATTAATGTCTTTGTTGCTTAATGGAAATGTTAGGGAAACGTTCTTACAACCAGCAGGGATAGAACAAATCCTAGAGCCATGTGGACACACAATTTTTGATTTAGAATAAGCTAGAACTCATAAGTAGAAATCCTAAAGCCTTGTATTTATTTGCTAAATGGCCAAGCAGTGTAATCTTCAGTGCGGTGCAGTGGTAAAGCTCTCTATGGCTGGGATTCATTCGCCACTAAGCTTTAAGCCTCCCGTATCAGTTATTAATGAGAGCTCAAACTCTCTTACTGAGGAGAGAGAGCTGAAAGCAGGGATGATTGTACCTCTGTAATTTATGAACAGGAAACATTAAAGATTCATGACTATCTTCTTTTCGGGATGTCAGTGCGCTCAAGCCGGCCGCGTTCATCATCGCCGGAGAAGGCGTCGAGGAAGGAGACAAAGGCCTTCTGCTCTGATCTCAGAACTGTGCTAGACGCCCTTCTGTCCTTGAGAATATGGCAGGGAAGAGCGGTGGAGGAGTTCATCAATAACCTCAACACAGACCTTGATTTTTCAAACAGAGAAGGTTCTTAAAGTTCCATCACTCTCTCACCTGCTCTTCATCACTCAGTCGAGAGGTGACACGGGCGTTTCATCTTCTCCAATAATGCCCGTCAATTTTTCACTTATGTCCCTCATGTAGTGAATGAGAATAACATGAACTTCTCTTATGATGCAGGGGATATATCACACTTTCTCTCAGATGCACACGTGTGTACTGGCCAAGGTGAGCTCCACTCAGGAACTGATACGAGACAGTTCTGATCCGTGAGGTTCTGCTGATGAGCTGAAGGACACAGACACACTTAACAACCTCTGCAGGTCACTGTGGTGTGAAAGTTTGAGAAATAACCTTGTATCTGAAACACAGAGAGCAGAGTTATTACAGTTTTTTTTTAATTTAATTGTAGTCTTATACATTGAATTAGCTTATATTTTTAGGTTTCATGTTAATTTGATCAGTTTTCAGCTCTGTTGTTATTTTGTCTTGTTAACCCTTTTTAAAACATGTTTACTTTAAGGTTTAAAAATAAAACTTAAATTGCATTTTATCTGATTTCAGTAAAACTATTAAAACATTTGTTAAGTTTTAGTAAACTATAAAAATAACTTTGACAGACAGCAGTATTGAATGCTACAATAAACAGCCTTTGTATTATTTATGATGGTGACAATATTTATTGGCCTTTCTATAGTTTAAATACAAGGTTATTATTGGCAGAAACTTTGACACCACACTCTGACCTGCAGGGATTGTTAAGTATGTCTGTGTCCTTCAGACCAGAACTGCGTCGTATGAGTCCCTTAGAATACATAATGTATGAACGTCTAAATATACACACACTACGGGTGAAAAGTTTAGGGTCACTGAAATGTTTCTCATGATTTTAGAAACCTTTTGATCATTTTTGTAGGCAAAAATATAACTGTGCCAGCGTATTAATTTCAGTACAAAACAAAAAGGCTTTTAAAATGACTGACTTGCGCTAAATAATGAGAAAGCAGCCAATAACAGAGCCAATAGCCCAGAACATATGGAAAATCCTTCAGTACTGTTCCATTCCAGGATGCCGAGGGTATATTTTTGGAAATTCTAGGCAAAAAAAATATTTTTTCCTTAAGTCAGAAAATAAGTTCTGCATTTTTATTTGTGTTATTTCATAGTTTTGATGAGATTAGTGTTACTCTGAATTTTGGAAACAAAGTGTCAAAGAATAGTAAGTGACCCCCAACTTTTGACTGGTAGTTTACTATACATAAACTGGAAATAATTGAAATCAAATTTGATTGAAACCAAGTCCCAGGCTCATGTATGCTGGAGGTTTTCACATGGTGTATGTCATCACATCACATGGTGCATGTCATCACATCACACTGTTATGTACTGCATTCTGTTTTTGCTTTTGCTGGTTTTTCCTCTGCACTGCTCTAATGAGATGGTCAGATTGTGACGGTGCCATGAGTTGAAGCACTGCAAACAAATGGCTTCATTCCATCTGTACCGATTCACCTTTGTACACTCAGTCATTGTGACAGCCTGTGGGTTCCAGCAGCTCTGTACAGCCCTTCAGATTTACCATCACTCTGTTTCTCTGCTGCTACGCCTGACCAGAGACACTCAGGCAAGGACAGAGCACACTACGCTTCCGATGAGACAAAACGAGTCTGCGAGCATCACCGCAGCCCTCACCCTCCACACAAACATGGCATTTGAGTAGGACACAATAAATAGCCTGTCATTGCACCCTCTCTGAGTCTGACTGTGGGGTGCTGTTTCGATGTTTGGGAAGGTGGTAAATGTAGTAGAACGTATCAGGCGGGCAAACAGAGAAAGACAAAGTCACTGCTGTTTTTGCAGCCTTGATAAATTACAGTAGTACAGTACAGTACAACAGCAGTATTATTGTAATTACCAAAAATTCAAACAAAATGATTTTTGTTAACAGGAAATGCAGTAAAAATAATACACAACAAAATTGTAAAAATCAACACAAACATAAAAAAGTCACTAGAAAATGAGGAAATTACCACAAAATACGTTTTCTTTAAAGCTGCAATCCGTAACGTTCACCTCTCTACTGCCATCTCTGTTTAAACCATAAAATTGCAGGTTACTTTACTTTCTTTTCTGTACAAATGTTGAATTGTCAGACGAAAGCCAAATTGTCATTTCCTGGAAAATTGGACCCGACAGCTATAAATGATAAGCTATAAAGCTATAAGTTATTAAAAGCTTACCGTTGTGAATATGGGTAAGGTATGGAGAGCGTATTGAACATTGATCTGTCATGTACTTGCTCTTTACACCTGACTTTTGTTCATTTTAAACTGAAAAAGTTACAGATTGCAGCTTTAATATATAGCGTATGATAAAATGTAAATTGTGGCTGCTTTTCTCAGGTCACAACCTCTGCAATATTTTTCTTTCCCCCCTCTGTCTTTCTCACCCCCCTCACCTTTGTCAGTGTGGTAGTGCAGCTGAAATAGATTCAGTGTTGTAATAAGTTCAGACTCATGCTGTGGGGCGGCTTAACACGCTGTCCTCATCTTCAAGTCAGCTGGTTATGTTTAAAAAAAGAACCTCTGTGAATAAATAAAGATATCAGGATTACAGTTCCCTTATTTTTTTCTGTATGTTTACAATAAGCAATTTCAATACTAATAATACCACAGTTTGTGTGATAATAGAATTCATATTTGTTTAATAACAGTTTTTGTTGCTCATGACAGCGGGACGATGAAAGTAATTTCCTCAATGAAAGCATCTTTTGGAGAGAAACAACACTGTGTATGTGCTAATGACATCAAAACAACAGGAGCTTATCTTTAAAAAAAACACAGTGGGGATTTATAATAAATTTTAATTTTTCTTAAAGGAAAGAGATGTCATGCAAGTGTCGCGTGCATGCAGACTTCACTCATTAATC
Source organism: Chromobotia macracanthus (assembly GCA_036877525.1). Taxonomy (NCBI): domain Eukaryota; kingdom Metazoa; phylum Chordata; class Actinopteri; order Cypriniformes; family Botiidae; genus Chromobotia; species Chromobotia macracanthus. The sequence continues at coordinate 3,481,213 of JAZGTH010000067.1, read as the reverse complement.
TCAATAGGAGATTGAATGATTCTCAAGGCACTTTTTCCTTGCATTAATATCCACGGCTTTCTCTAGGGAAGGTGCTGTGATGGATCTGTTTCACAAATAGATTGTTCCGTGCGGGTCTGACCAGGACGAGCCTTTTAGCTCGTGATGTGATTTAAAGGTGGGTAAGGTGATCTCAAAGAGGCTAGCAATAGAAGCAGCTTTGAAAGCATAAGATTCTGCCCTCCGTTCAGAGTGATTTGACAGGCAAGCTCCTGTCATTACATCCGGACCGAATGCAGTGACTGGATGAACGTCACAGAAGATATATATTTATATACATTTATTTTGACCGCTTAGCAATTGCTATCAGGATGTTAAGACTAAAGCAATGCCATTTTTTTTGTTTTATCTCATTTTTATTTAAATTTTCATCAGTGCTTTTTTGCAATCATTCTGTGGAACTTTAAAATGCGACTTTGCTTTTGTTCAGAAACACAGCTGAACTATGCCGCTATGTGTATGTCATAGCACAAAAATGTGTTTGTAGCTTAACTAGCTAAGTGCAATGTCAAGGTCTTGAATTTAATAGTTCAAGTTCAAGTTCAATTTATTTCTATAGCGCTTTTCACAGTGGCACACTGTTACACAACAGCTGTACAAATGAAAATACAGAAAATACATATCCAGGGAATGCATTGACTGATAAAATGTGTAGCTTGAATGCACTGTAAGTCGCTTTGGATGGAAGTGTCTGCCAAATGCATAAATGTGATGTAATGTAAGGTCACCTAAAGGCTTTCTGGGACATTTTGCTCATACCATATGGCTTTTAGGAGCAGTGGGTTGCTGCCACTGTACTGCTAATATATTCTGCTTCACCCTTCTGTCAATACTGAGTGACAAATATAATTTGTGCTGCCATCTAATTGCCCTCAGGGGCTCCGGCTGCACCAGCGTTGACAAAGTATAAAGAAAAGGAACAGAACAGGAAGAAAAATGGATCAGAGAAAATAACACGAGAGAGCCTGATTAGCTGGCTTATTGAATTGAGATGCTAATAAACTTCTGCAGCAAGCACCTGCAGAAAAAATACAATTGCTGCTTTTACAAACGTCTGCTGGTTGGAACTGCATCTCTCCTTCCGTTCAAATGCTGAGATTATATATTCTGTATGTCTTTATAGCTTTATGTAAGGGATAATTTAACGTCAACCGGTCATTACGGCAAAGCAAACACCTGCATTTACCTGAAAGGGTTTATTTCACAGTTACTTAAAGTACAAAATAAAGACGTAAATGAGTAAATGATCTCTCTCTCTCTATGTCTTGTCTGTGTTGTAGGAGATTCTGGGTCTATCAGACTTGATGCCATACAGGTCCAAGAGATCTCTGTTGGTTCCACCCATGTTTGTTCCGGAGAACCAGCGCGCTCCCTTCCCCAGGTCTATTGGAAAGGTACAGTAGCATCTTACTTTGTAAAGGATTACATCATTAACTGCCTGAGTCAACAAGTGTTGTGATATGGATGTTAGACAATTTGACAATTTTAGCTGATGCTGAATAATCCATTTGTTTTTAGTTTTTAATATTTTCCGAGCACAGACACAAATATCAGATGGATTTACAGTATACAGAATAGAGTTTCAGTGCTTAGATCCAGATCCAGATCCTTGTTGCCCTTGCTACAGTCTTTTCTTTTGAGAAACATTTGGTGTAATTGGAATTGCAGTATTGTCGAGGATTATGGACGTTCTAATTGAACAGTAATGAGAGCTGAAAAGAATTACCTGCTTTGATTCACACAAGGCTGTTCCTCCTTATTCACCTGCAGGCAGTTCAGACCAGAACCACAGATGTTAAATAAACTAGATTAAGATGCGTGGAAAGTAATTCTACTGTAATCTCCAGAGTATTTTAAAATCTAAACCCTTTATGATCTTTTAGATATTCTCTTCCATGTTTTAAAGAACATTTGTGCTTATCTTTAAGTTTCCTGATAAAGATAACAAATATTGTTCGGGTTGGTGGGCATCTGTAAGTTTGTTTTTGTCTGCTTTGCTGTTTTGGAGTGGCTGTGTGTGCTAGTTTTGGGTTTGTGTATGTCGGTCTCCTTGCTTGGCTTTTTTCCGTCTTTGTTTTTCCAGGTCTCTCAATTTTCTAGGAGCCTCTGAGACCAAAAGATAGGCCAGAAGTGAGAGAGAGAGCATGCAGGAAAACTTTCTGTAGGAAAATGGAATAAATACAAACCAAGAAAAACACAAGCCAAGCATTGCACATAATGCCTAATTGCAAGCTGGAGATACAGCAGTTTTGCCCCAGTTGTTACCAGGGACTTTATATCACCATACCAGCCTGTGATTGTGGGCATCCCGGGGAGAGATGCTGTAGGGTTCTCTCTGTACAACTGCACAGAGAAGTGTCTCTTTTAGGGGCTGGAGCCCAGCTCCACATTTTCCAAGAACATTTTTCAAACTTTTTTAAATTCTGTAACATTAAAACGTTTCACTACCAGCTTAATGTTTTTGATAAACGTGATGTATAACGTAAAATATTGTTCTGCTAACATTACTGTCAGAACGTTTGTTGATGACTGAGAGAATTTATAGATAATGTAGGCCACCGTTCTGAGAACGTTCCCAGTTAGCTGGAAGTCATCAGCTTCAGCCCTGCTTTTTAAGACTATAGCTGAAAGATACTTCACCAGTGAGGTTACAAAATAAAGTCGAATGCTGAACAAAAACAATGTTTTGGAGACAGTGAATGTATTGAAACCGGTAGTACAATCAAATAGTTTGAGTTTGCTGTTTTCTTTATATCCTGTGGTTGTGTCTCAGCATGGGTTCGGGTTATTGCTTAGCGATTTCTGCAGTACGACATGTAAACCACAGTTTGTTTATTTTTAGTGTTGATAGTAAGAGCTTGTATTGCAGTTTTTTTCACAGATTGAATGGCCCTCCTGTAGTTGCTGTACTGTACTTCAGGAAACAGTAGATGAGGCAGATCTATAGAGGTTCTGATGAGGTTGACCTTCCATCTGCTGCTTTCTGTGCATGGATGTGTGCAGATGCTCTCTCTCAATGTAACAGTTTTACTAGTCAAACCACACATGGAGACAGACTACTGTGACCTATTTCATTATAGTGCTGCTGTACTGTACATTAGACACCAAGCAAAAAGGATTTTCCACATGGATAAATCTTGTTTTGCCTGCACTGTTTACCTACCAGAAGGTGCACATTCATTTATCATAATTTTCTTTTCTTTTTGAAGGGGATAGACTAGAGGAAAGTGGGAATTTATCACTTGGGTGATAGACGCTTGGAGAAAAACAGTGGGGTTTCCCAGCTGTTTCTCTCTGGGAAACGCAATAAATGTGTTCGGATGTCTTGAAAGCCTTCCTGTTTCCCTTCCAATTTCCATTATTCTACTGTTTATTGTTCAAAGCAGGCGAATCACCTGCCACTCAATGTTTGCTCATGATTTTAGGATAGCCACTAACCATATTAACAATGTGATAGTTTTCTGAGTTTAAAATAAAACATATTTGCCAACTGAATCCTTTTGGCTACATTGGAAATTGAAACTTTTTTCCAAGTCTCCTGCTTTTCAGATTTTTCTCCTAAGAAAAGGCCCTCGAGAGTAAACAGAGACTTCTGCTTCTAATATTAAATAAACTCTGCCGATCTCACAACCACAGTTTTGGCAGAGATGTAAACAATGTTTTTGCCTGTGATCAGATTTATTTTTACATTATTTTTTACAGTGTCATGCTGTATATATTTTTACAGCTATACATTAATCCCTTTAAAACGTGATGACATTGATGATTTTAAGTGTTATGTTTTGCTGCCCTTGCTTGGAAGATGAATGTTAGTGGACGGTGTGGCCTGAGATCCACTCTCAGTTACGGGGCTTGAAGTATTGGAAAAGTAATAAAGAACAGATGTGCCCTGATTCCCGTCTCGAGCTTCAGCATTGGTTTGCTGTGGGATTATGGGGGATTTATTACGCTGGAGTTTTCACCTGTAGCACTGCAATCGCACAAATGGGGAAAAGTCCTGATGTTCTGTTCAGACCTGCTAGTAAATGTCTCTGGACTAGTTTTCTATCTGCGGCACTGGATCTTGTCTTGTGGGAGCTGTTCTTTCCCAATCCTGGACAAATCCTTCCTGCAGGGATTGAACTGCTGTGTGTTTATTGGCACCTGGAGCTGGTTGTACAACGCTCTACATGGACCTCACCATAGGTGATTCTACATTCTTTTGCTTTCTTTTTAGTCCACCAAAATCTGCTTTTCAAGTAAATTTATCCTGTGAGAATGTTATAACTGTCCTCCTAAAGCAAAACAGATTCCTCTAGGACAGCAGCTGATAGTCTGACAGTAGTACAGAAATCATGAAAATGCTCCTTGCCTTTCGTTCTCCAGACCTCACTGGTGCTTCACTGTCATGAGTTTCTACACTAACTCGCTTCCACATGCTTTTAAAAAGCTGATTTGGAAGTCCTGCAACTTTCGGCACCATCGGATGATGATGCTTATCAGTTGTTTTCACACGTCCCCACAGCGCAACAGATTTCTAAAGCTGATGAGACTGTTCGTCAGTCAGAGTGACTAATTGCACAACGTCTCACACTTACCCATTATGTGTGTTTATTTTATATTTCTTTTGCTCTGCCAGAGCTAAAATCACTTTGACAAGTACAATTTTTATGGCCTCTCAAACTCTCTATGCTGATGTAATTCTGTTTGGGAGGAGAAAAATTCATGTGACTTAAATCAAATCATTTTTCATTTGACATCTCAGGTTACATCTCCAAGCATGTGAGAACTGTGTTTTTTATTATGTTCCTCACAGATATTGACGCAAGGCCAAAGAAAAATAATTAAAGGCAGGGTAGCTGGTCTTTGCCAGACATGTTTTTATTCATATATTTACATAAATATATATTTTCAAGACCGTAGAATGTCCATCCAATCATTGCATTCAGTCCGAATGTAGTGATAGGATGTCCTACCTGCCTGTCAAAATATACATGTGCACCGTGTTCAGGTGTTGGAGGAGGTGTGGCTTTAGAAAGCGCTCTGAAGGGAGGGCGGGATCTTATAACTTGCTACCACTAGCCTATCTGTAATTGCCTACCCTACCTTTAATTTACCACTTTATAATTCTAATAAACATTGAAAATGAGTCCCGCTGACCTGAACACCACACAACGGTGAAATGTTGGTGATTAATGGGGGATATTTGGGCTAGCCAGTGATGCTGCTGTCTGTAGATTGTCATTCATTATACTCTGACCTTGCACTAACAAACACGAGTCTCCTGTGGAGAGATCTGGAGAGCGAGAGCTCCGAGACTCTAGAGTTAGGTAAGTGCTCCTTGTGGATGGCTTTGCACAGTCTGTTTGTGCACTTCAGAAAGTGTGGCCCTGGGTTTATCTTCTGTTTCTGCTCTCTTCACACTGAAAGCCTCTTATCATGATTAGAAAAAAGATGCTTACATGTTCTGAAAAACGTGTCAGTGGTGCTTGGCGTGCTGAAGTTGATACCATGATATCAGGTGGTTGCCAGGGTGTTGCCAGGTGGTTGCTTACAGTAGGTGTTCTGTGTGGTTGCTGAGTGTACCAAAATTTGCTGCTTTTTGGATTGTTTCTAAGAGGACATTAAGTACTTAGTCTAATACGTAGCCCCTTTGACATCGGTTCCATTCAAAGTCAAGCATCCGTGAATCAGTGGAGATTATACAGTACTGCAGCAGGGCTTATACAGCAGAGAGCAATCACAGAAAAATGAGAGAGAGAGAGAGAGAGAGAGAGAGAAATGGGAAGACGCATCCTCTCCTCCCATTCTGTGCTTTATTGCCAGAGAAGCTGGAGTTGGGGGTCCCTCCTACCTGTCATATACAGACAGTGGCAAGAAACAGCAGCTCTTTCATGTCCTCTCTGCTCCTAATGAGAGCTGATAGAAATAGGTGAGCGTCTCCCTCAGGGCTCTTCTCTGACATCCTCTAATGACTGAGAAGAAAGCGAGGAGAGGCTGTGTGTAGGTTTATTTGTGTGTTCTTGCGTTTGTTTGTTTGTTAAAATAAGGCACTGCATGTGTGTGCCTCAAACACAGAGACAGCACCTGTGATCTGTTTCCATGGTGACACAACCTCCAATGCCCTGCCCCACCACAATGTATTAATAAATGAGGCGTTCATAAAACTTTGAAAAATGACGGCAACAGTTTGCATTTTTAGTTTAATTCATCTGCTTTGTTGTATTTTATATACATGTGTTCACTTAGCTATATTTACCATGATTACCTTAAACAAAACTTTCTTCTCTGGAACATTAGTCAATAATAAGCAGAAGAATGTGTTTTGGGTGTACTAACAGTACAATTTTATTTATTTTAAATTGCGTGTGTTAGTTAAATATGTCTAAGAAGATATCTCATGTCAGCTTAAAAAAATACTACTTTTTGCATTATTTATTTTGTCTAAGAATAATTTATTTCAATGATCATTTCGAACTTCCCAATGTTCAGCTACCACACTTACTCCACACACTTTCCCCTTTTCCCCCTTCATCTGTTTTCACTCCTGTTATCAGTCTGGTCTTGTGCATTGGTTCTCCTCGCGAGCGTCCTCACTGTTCCCTGCATGTCTCGCTCTCACCTCAGGACGCATCACACCTTTAATAAAGAACCTTGAGGATGGAGAAAAGACTTGGTGTTTTATTGTTCCAGCAGATCGATAGTGCAGATGTGTGTGTCGTATTGCCAAAGGAAAACAAGCTCCATAGTAACCACTCACGATACACGCTCAGAGTTCTTCACAAGGACGAAGGAGAGTGTGGGAGGAAAAAACATCTAGACATAGATGATCCAAGCCTGGTGGACTTGGTGTGCTGTAAACATGTGACACCGCAGTTATTTCTCAGATCTTCTGGCTTGTTCTCCACAGCTGGGCAGCAGAGTTCATTGTAAATTCCATTAAGATGCTCACAGGTGTCTCAAAGGGCTGTGCTGAAGAAATTGGAAACTAAGCAGTAATGGAGACATTTGAAGGTCACGCATGTGTTGCGTGAAGAAATCGGCTTAAGCTAGTCATTGTGTTTAAGAAAATGCATGTTGGTTTCTGTTTAGTTTTGGCTTTTCATTGGCTGGTGCTCATGCAGAAGATTGTTGGTTTCTGATGGTCTCAGTTGGTGGTTAGGTGTAGCATTAGGTTTAGTGTAAGTATTTCAAGTTAATGTGCGCGTGTGCTTGTTTTCCTGCCTGCGAAGCTGCTTAATTTGTTGTTTTCATGACCCTGTCAAGTCGTGTACATTAACTGCCCACCCGTCCAGTAAGCAGGACAGCCTCCATTGTGCTATAAAATTCTGCAATTTCACAGCTGTTTGCAGGCCACAGTAAATACTCCAGGATTTGAAGGTTTCCTGTTCGGAGTCTTAGCAGAACTGCTCGGTGCATTTGTCAGAATAATAATTTTCCCTGAGTTAACAGAGCCTGTAATTATAAAGCAGAAAAAAACACAGTATTAGCGTATGATCTGGCAGAAAGGATCTGTTCGGCAAAGATAAATAAAGCTAACAGGGGCTTTTTGCGTAGACAATTACTTTGCTTGGATTCATTTTCTAAATGGGATATTCCGTCTTAAGCTTAATTACAAGATATGGGGGAGTTCAAGGTGTGCAGCCTCGGTGATACAATGCATGTGTTTGAGTTTATTGCTTTTGATAAAAATAACTTTTAGAGAGACTCTTACACAAAAGACGTGCTTAAAAAGGGCTGTTACAGAGTCATTAGATAACAACTAAGCTGTCATTAGCTGGTAAGTTAACCACAATCTAATTTGCACAAAAATTTAGTTTACATAAAAGCCAAATTAACCGCAGGTGGTAATTCTGGTCACACTTGCTGGAAGTAAGTGATGTTTTTAATATACACAAATAGATCTCATTTACAGTGTTTAGTTACTTCTCTAAAACAGTGTGTTAACATAATTAACATCATTTGAAGAGTGTTGTAATACCAAGATTTCTCTTCACTGCCAGCATGAACATCAAGGATCACTGAGCAAATAATTCTGAGTTAAAATTATTTCAAATGCGAGATGAAGGGAATTAAATTTAGCCATTGTGCATGCTATTTTCACACCTAACTGCTGGTGCTTGGACTGTATATGTGTGTGTAATTAATGTCGCTTCTCTCTTTGATTTTAACTTGCTTCACTATGGTGGGACTCGCTGGGGTTTATCCAGTCGCATGTGAGTACTGCGATAGACCTGAATGAAAAATCTTCATGTTTAATATCTGCATGCAACTGCCTTTATTGATAATTTTATTAATAAGTATAGATAGATACTTTAGACACTGTAGTTACTGTAGATTAATAGAGACTATAAATAGATCACTGTATCTACTATAGATACCGTAGATATAATAGATACTACAGATATGATATGATACTGTAGATGCTGTAGATAGATTGAGAGATACTACAGATACTGTAGATATGATAGATACTATAGATACTATAGATATAATAGAAACTATAGATTCTGTAGATATGATGGATATTATAGATACTGTAGATATAAAAGAAACTATAGATTCTGTAGATATGATGGATATTATAGATACTTTAGATATAAAAGATACTATAGATACTGTAGATATAAAAGATACTATAGATACTGTAGATATAAAAGAAACTATAGATACTGTAGATATGATAGATATTATATATACTGTAGATATGATGGATATTATAGATACTGTAGATATAAAAGATACTATAGATACTGTAGATATAAAAGAAACTATAGATACTGTAGATATAAAAGAAACTATAGATACTGTAGATATAAAAGATACTATAGATACTGTAGATATAAAAGAAACTATAGATACTATAGATATAAAAGAAACTATAGATACTGTAAATGATAGATATTATATATACTGTAGATTGAGAGAACTATAGATACTGTAGATTTGATAGATATGTACTGTAGATATGATAGATACTACAGATACTGTAGATATGATAGATACTATAGATACTGTAAATGATGGATATTATAGATACTGTAGATATAAGAGGTACTATAGATACTGTAGATATGATAGATATTATAGATACTGTAAATGATAGATATTATATATACTGTAGATTGAGAGATGCTATAGATACTGTAGATTTGATAGATATGTACTGTAGATTGAGAGATGCTATAGATACTGTAGATTTGATAGATATGTACTGTAGATTGAGAGATGCTATAGATACTGTAGATTTGATAGATATGTACTGTAGATATGATAGATGCTATAGATACTGTAGATATGATAAATTGTTATTGTTTCATTTTCGAATCTATAATATGCGTTTAATCATTCTTTAATGTAGGTGATCTCATCTGACATGAAGGCAGAGCACATCTTTCGTCTAACAGGAAAGGGGGCGGATCAGGACCCAAAGGGTGTGTTCAGCATCAACCGACTGACAGGAGAGGTGGCGGTCAGCCGAGCCCTGGACCGAGAGGCCATCGCTTATTACCATGTGAGTGCCATTCTGGTGCAAAATGTTTGAATATTTATTGCTGCTTCTGTGGTCTTTTTTCAGCACACTATCAGTGTGTGAGCCTGGGGAAATTCACTTAAAGGGACAGATTGCCTCCAAAATTTTGCAAGTAGTCTGTGTGTGGGTTTATTATGTGTAGCGTAATAATGTACAACTTTATTTTTCAATGGAATGCAAAAAACAATGTTTTGAGTTTTACATAAGATATTCGATATCATCACCATTTTGTCCATGAAACAACAGCTCATAATCACCCATGAGCTGTTCCAGAAAACTCAAAATGTCACTACAGCAGCAAGTGGTCCACAGTAAAGTAGTTCATTGTGAGCAGGCAGAGACACTTTTGAATGATAATCTGTGACTCTCAAATCAAATACGTTGGCAATGACACAGGTTGGATTTTAATGCTGCAATCCATAACTTTTACCTCTCCCCTGCCATCTCTGTTTGAAATATAAAATTGCAGGTAACTTTACCTTAACGTCAATAGAGTCTCATATCTATTTTTGAGACTCAAAAATCTTTTAATGTTTGATGTTATTAAAGCTGCACAACTTTTTTGGTTGAAAATAAACAAAAACCAGAATTGTCTGGTCCGATTTGCCAGGAAATGTCAGATTGTTTCATTTGACTTGAAAGTATGTAAAGTAACCTGCAATTTTATGTATTGATTTTTGAGAGTCTTGTATCCTAACATCATGAGGTCTGAGAAAATCATGTAAATACTTCTTAAAAATAATTTGTTGTCCTTCACAGAAACAATATCAGCATGTGGGAGAGTAAAAAATGACACAATTTTAGTTTTGTGGTGAACTAATTCTTTAAAGACCTCAAGCTGACAACTGCTGGTTTATTTAAGTCGTATTAGACTGTCGCACGACTAACTGAACGTCCCTAATCGAAAAGAAAATATGTTTTTGCTTCACTTCATGCATCAGGACGATTAATGGCTGTAATGACTCGTGTCTCCTTGGCAGCGAGGGCCGCGGTGAAGAAAAGTCGACGGTGGTACAGGAAGTGGGGCCGCAGTTAGAGGAGGCAGTTATTGCACACTCTGTGTGTGATCAATGATACAGCTGTCAGCTGCCCTGTCAGACTTAGTCAGCACGCAGCTAATGTGCGCCGAGTTTGTGTATGTACCCAGCTAACAGGAAACTGTCTCATAACATTTACTAACATTCCCTAAAAGCTCTTTTAGGGTTATGCAAAAAGTTCTTGCAGTAACATTAGTAGAACAAGTTTCTAGTAGAACAATATATATAATAATATATGTGTGTATGTATAGGTATATTGTATATATGTTGTACTAGAAAAACATACTCAAAAACATTAAGTTGTTAGTGGAATGGTTACAAGATTAAGAAATGTTTGAATAACATTCATATATCAAGCAATAATGGTAACGTTAAATATTAACGTTTAAAAAAACTGATGTTTTGAACATTCCTAGAACTTTCAATATAGCCTTTTTGTTACTTAATGGAAACGGTACACAAACATTCATACAACCTACAATTGTAAGCTACATGACCATTACCGTTCCTACGCATTCACTGTGTTTTAAGTTTCTTGAAAAAGCTGATGATGGCTTCCCTGCTGGAGAATTATTTGTATTCAGAATAGCAGTTTGACAAGCTAAAGCTGGTTTGACCATCTGCTAGATTTTTTTTTTTTTTTGTTGGTCCAGGATGGTCTACCTGCTAGCCACCATGTTTCAAAACACCACCAACAGCTTAAGCTAGATTTTCCAGCAGGGTTACCTCAGTTTATCTATCAGATTGGCTGCCTGATATCTTTGTAGATGTGAAAGAAAAAAATCTCCTCACTGAAAAAGGTTTTCAATATGCAGAACATCGCCAGAAGAAAAGACCACCCCATGGCAACTCCAGATAACGAGATAGACAATGCACGTCCTTTGATTTGTTTGCTCGGTTGAGCGAGTTGATGCTTTGATTCAAGAATTCTGAAGATCTTGTTCTTATTCACTTTGTGTCTTCTGTCGTTTGACAGATAAAGCAGGGCTTACCTGGTTTTTCCATCCCCTGTGAAGAAGAACTAAAGCGGCGATGCTTAGTTTCATATCCACCTGTCTGGCTAGGAGAAGCTTCAATAAAAAGTCGCTCTGTCTTCGTTTTGTTCCACCCCACCGGTATGCTCAGATAAAATGTGCTTTGGAGGTTTTTTGAACGATCTCTGTCGCCTTTAGCTCATCTTTTCAATGAAAACGATTTTTTAGTAATAAGAGATCATTTTTTATATTATTACTTTTTTCTGGAGGACATGCTATTCCTGCTTGGGGCACCTCACGATTGCTAGGTCGGGGTGAGAGGGCGTGCGTTCGGGTCAGGTGGTTGTCGTAAAGCGGGTGTGTGTTTTGAAGAGGGGGGTAATCATTGGTAGACAGACCCCAGCCAGGATCAAAGCCCTCACTCGGCAGAGCACTTGACATTTACATCTCTTTATCTCTGTTTCTCTCACATCCCCGCTGCAAGCTATTTCAAACACGACCAGCAAGCGCGTGCACATCAAAGTCTGGCATTTTATAGCGCTAATACTCACATACTCCTATCTTGGTAAAGAAATGATGTTAACTGCAGCTGTTTTTACATCTGTTGATTGTGTCTTCATGAGAATTAACACTTTCTCTCTCTCTCCTGCCTACCCAGGTAACACTCTTAGAAAATTTGTTCTCTTAAAATTATAATAAAAGTAATGTTATTGTTATTCTAGCGTTATATATATCAAAAACATAATTCTTAAGTAATGTGGAACTAAAATGTTCCACTAATTACTTACACTGTAAATAAAAAAACTTTGCTGCCTTTAGTTTTTATGTTTAATCAACTTGGCTTTACAAGTCATTTTAACTTAATAAAGTAAGCAAATTTTCAACAATTTTTAATAAGTTACAGCAACTCAAGACCAGTCAAGATTGCAAAGAGTAAGTTAAAATGACTTGTGCAGCCACATTGATTAAACTTAAAATTTTAAGGCAGCATTTTAAGTTTTGTAAGAATTATGTTTTTGATAAATATATATAAAGATATATATATATATATATATATATATATATATATATATAAAAGCTAAAAAACTGGACGTTTTGAAAGTTTCTAGAACATTCAAAATAACTTAACTTAATGATTTTGTTACTTAATAGAAAGTTACAGAAATGTTCTTACAACCTAAAATTATACTATTGGTTGTTTATGTTGCGGATGTGAATAAGAACAAACAAGCTGATTAAATTACTATCCGTGTAAACAAAGCTTAGCCCTCAATGTGGATCTTAATCGGAAAGTGACATGCATGTTAAAACGCTCTCTCTGTTTTTTCTCATTTTCTCACTCTCTGCAGGCGTGCTGGAAACGGTTTTGCTAGTCATGGCCGACTAGCAGGCATGTCAGTATTGTAATAACCCACCAGCTCTCCTGCTATGGCTGAGAGCCTTAGAGCCTCTGTCCTCTAATGGCATGTTGTTCCCACCCCCCCTCTATAATCACACAGATGGGCTAGTTCCCTGCTCTCATCTCAGCCAACTCTCTCTCTCACACACACACACACACACATACACACACACTCTTGTATGCAGTAACACCTCTGTGCTGCCACACTTCACCTAATTCCCTGCCACACTGGTGGGAATAACTGCATTTTCCGGCTGATCCCTCTGCAGCACATCAGGAGTAATTACACTACAGCTAATTCCAGCCAATCTCACACGCGGAGTAATCACTGGCGTACAGCAGCCAGTGCGGCCCAGTACAGCCCATATGGGAAGAAGAGAGGAAGGGAACCGGGCCAGGGACTGTTTTTGCAGGCAACACCGCATCAATGCTGTGTATCTTAGTCACTGGCTCAGCGTGATTCGAGCCCCAGCTCACAGCGGTTCCTGGCAGCAAGATTTTTACACTTCCCATTTTCTGTGCATGGATTCATTTTTCTGTCGTATCGAAAACTTGTTTTTGTTTTTTACAGAAAAATGTGTGTGCTGCTTGCCTGTGCAAATGGTGCTAAAGTGGTTGCCAGGGTGTGGCAGTACGGTTGCTAAGACGTTCTAAGCATGTTGATATGCAGTTGCTAGGGTGTTTTGGGCGGTTGTCAGGACATTGCTATGTTGTTGTTGCTAAGGTGCTCAGATGGTAGGTGGTTGATAAGGGCTCATAAACTGAGTTTCATTGTTTACAGTAAATACTCAAAGTTAGTGGTTTGTTCAGATGCCTCGCGAGTGTGAGCATTAGAAACAGTGAAGCTTGTCGTAACAAACACCACCAAGAGGAAGCTGTCATACAGAAACAAATGTGAAAAGATGCAGGTGCATGCAGACACATGCAGGCGAATCAGAGGGAGGCTGACAAACAGAGACCACTGGTGCATCCGATGTATTGTTATTTATTCTCACATCACAACAACTGACAGAAACTGTTTAATTCCCACTGTTTAAATTTGCAACCCACAGATCCTACTTGAACAGCAGCAGGGGACGAACACACACACGCACACACATATCAAGACTGAGGCAGAAACACACACTCTCTCCACTCAGGCTACATAAATATACAAAGAATCCCACTGTCTCTCATGCACACATACATGCAAACACACACACATTGTCGTAGCACACACACACCCACACACACACATCCACACACACACACCACACACACACATCCACACACACATCAAGAAAGAGGCAGAAACACACTCTCTTCACTCACGCTTTATAAATATACAGAGTCCCACTGTCTCTCATGCACACATACATGCAAACACACACACATTGTCGTAGCACACACACACACATCCACACACACACATCCACACACACACACACACACATCCACACACACATCAAGAAAGAGGCAGAAACACACTCTCTTCACTCACGCTTTATAAATATACAGAGTCCCACTGTCTCTCATGCACACATACATGCAAACACACACACATTGTCGTAGCACACACACACACATCCACACACACACACACATCCACACACACATCAAGAAAGAGGCAGAAACACACTCTCTTCACTCACGCTTTATAAATATACAGAGTCCCACTGTCTCTCATGCACACATACATGCAAACACACACACATTGTCGTAGCACACACACACACATCCACACACACACACACACATCCACACACACATCAAGAAAGAGGCAGAAACACACTCTCTTCACTCACGCTTTATAAATATACAGAGTCCCACTGTCTCTCATGCACACATACATGCAAACACACACACATTGTCGTAGCACACACACACACACATCCACACATCCACACACACATCCACACACACATCAAGAAAGAGGCAGAAACACACTCTCTTCACTCACGCTTTATAAATATACAGAGTCCCACTGTCTCTCATGCACACATACATGCAAACACACACACATTGTCGTAGCACACACACACACATCCACACATCCACACACACACACACATCCACACACACATCGAAAGAGGCAGAAACACACACGATAAATATACAGAGTCCACTGTCTCTAGCACAATAATGCAAACACACAATGTCAGACACACACACACATCCACACACACATCCACACACACATCCACACACACATCAAGAAAGAGGCAGAAACACACTCTCTTCACTCACGCTTTATAAATATACAGAGTCCCACTGCCTCTCATGCACACATACATGCAAACACATACACGTACCCACATACACACACACACACACACACTGATACACGCGAATCCCCCAAGCGATTCTTTCATATTTAGGAAGCGTAGCATTTCCCCAGACCGGCTAACTAACCGTGCAATTGACATCTTAGAAGCTCTTTCTCTCAGCAAGGGCCACAAAGTGACTCCTTAATTACGTTCTTCTCTGCGTGGCGTTCCGGCCCGACTACAGCAAAACACAAGGCCACGATAAAAGCTCCATTATTTGACTGATCTGGAATCAGGCCTTCATGTCATGCCTTGTTAATTTCCTCAGAGAGTTGTTACCGCAGGGAAATCGTACTGTAAAACTCTGAGCATGAAGGACCTGTGTTCTGATTGTCGTCCGAGCGGCTGATTCCAGATCAGCTCGTAAAAAGAAAGATGAAAAGACCTTGATTTTGATGCATGACAAGACTGATGCCAGATTAGACAAGTGCTAGATTTTATCAGAAAAATGAGTATGGTTGGGCCGTGGCCTAGTGGTTAGAAAATGTGCCCCAGACACTGTCTGGGTTTGAATCCAGCCCTTGTTGTGTCAGATTTTGTTTTGTACTTGTCACTTTTAATAAAAATGTCACGAAAATCATTTTTCAATAAAAACACAGAAGCAAAAAAATTGTCAATAACTGTCAGGAAAGATATGACAGCTGTGAAAAATGATGCTGATGTACAACATAATGACACCTTGAGACTTGTGCCACTTCTGAAACAGAGAGTATAAACAGCATGTTTTGTGGACCAACACTGTTCGGAAAAGCATATCAATAAGCACTATCATTGTAAAATATTAAAGTTATCATTTTTCTCACACAAAGTCGTAATATACTGCATGAGTTTTATCATATGATAAAAACAGTCATTTTATATGTTTGTCCTTCTGTGAGTTAAAGCTTTTGCTGCGTTGCATGTAAAAGAATCTGAGAGAATTTGCCAGATCACGCCACATAAAAATCACACATGCTTAGAGTGACATGAGGATGAGTAGGAAGATTTTTAGGTGAACTGTCCCTTTAAAGAACATTTTGTTCATCTCTGATCATAACCGTCTTCTCGGAGAACATTTCTCACTGTCACCCGTATGAACAAAGCTAAGCGAGAGACACCTGGGTGTGGGGAGTAATAAAAAGCCAAAACTCACCCATCCATTAACACAGAACATATGACGTTTTCCTTCTGTAGCTGCAGCCGTATGACAGCGTCTCTCCACTGCTTGCTGAATAGTCAGTTGATGGTACATTGAGGGCTGTTTTGGTGCTTCGTCTCAGGGGAGAGAGAACACAGCAGGTTGGCACGGAGAGATCCTGATGGAACGGAGCTTGTCTGTGTTTGTACTAACATTTACCCAGCTAACAGGGAAGGTTCTCAGAATGCTAAACAATCTCTAAAGGTTTTCTCAACGTTATTTAAAAAAATCTTGCAATAACGTTAGTAAAACATTATTTTAATGTTGTATAGCATACATCTCAAAAATGCTAGTCTCTAGTAGTTAAAAGACTAATAATGATGTTAAAGACTAAGAATAATGCTTCCTAGAATCTAGCAATAACATTAATACAACGTCTTAGAAGAACTTTCAAAATAACATGTTTAACATTTTTGTTACTTGGAAACGTTGGAAATGTTAGGGAAACATTCTTACAACCTAAAATTGTTAGCTGGATGTGCTCACTGGGGGGGCACGCTTGCTTACTGCTGGTGGAGGGCTGAAATGAAACAGGCCTGTAACAGCTGTTGGTTTGCCTTCGGCCGACACACTTCTTGATCCTCAGGGTGCTGGCATGCTGTTTAATGGCAGGGGAACGTCAGCATCTGTGTGTGTGTGTGTGTGTGTGTGAACCTTGTTTTCACATTTATTATATGTGGGTGCAGGCCATCTGTCCTCAGAGTAATTGCTGATATTTATATGATCTTAATTGTGTACAGTGCACTGCAAAGCCCACAAATCTGCTGTTTCAAAGATCTTAAAGAGACAGTCACTTAAAAATGAAAGTTTTCTTAATTATTTACTCAACCTCCATCCAAACCCATTTGACATTCATTCTGTTGTTCAGTTTTTAATTGTTTTGATTATACTGAACAATTTGACATTCATTCTGTTGTTCAGTTTTTATTTTTTGAGTATACTGAACAATTTTTTTCTTAAACTTTTAATTGTCATAAACAAAGCTTTTTTTCATATAAAAACTTTTATTGTTATTTTTATATATCTTCTTTTTATTTAATTTTGCAGCCTGCTACAGTGGTCCCTATTAACTTTAATTATATTAAAGAATAAGAATAGCCATCGTATTTTTAAAAAATGGCACCCATAAATTTGCAATTTATGAATAACAATGGACGACGGTTTCAGCTTAAAATCTTCTTTACTGTTTTGCTGCTGGAAAAAAATACGGCCTGAGCATGACCAAAACACCAGCAAAACCATGCTCGTTTTGGGGAGTACTGTTCCTTTAAAAGACATTGGAAGTTAAACATGAGAGATCTGGGCATGAGAACCTATCAGCTAACCATCTGTGTCAGCCTCCAGTCCTTCATGTGTGCCAGTTCGAGTATCTGAAACATTTGTGTGCCACATCTGTCGCTCCTCACAAAAATGCTTTTTTTTGAGCGGAGAACACGAATGACTGTTAGGTCAGCTGGAATTGGCTTGAGGTGATATTCCATTGTAACATCAATTAGCGATCTCATTATGTGTGGCCTAGCACTAATTACTGCCATTATTTGCCTGCTAACAGTTATGAGGCCTGCAGTGTTGTACGCTGAGACTGCCTCTCAATTCTAATTGTATTGGGATGGGCACTTTTGCTATGTGCCTCTCTGTTTCTCCCCGCTGTGGTTTCTCCATCAGGAACGGCCGTTCGCATCCCATCACAATAATGACCTTCACAGTTTCCACAACTGTGAGACTGGCGGCAGCTGTGTATCAGATCAGATTGTGGCCTGATACTTAAAACCAGGCCAACAGTCGTGTTTAATGGCACCCACTGGTGCTGCTGTCTGATCAGCCCCCTCCTTCTAGCACCAGTCGTGTTGCAGAGATGAAACATTAAACATTTAATGGGAGATTAAAATGTCCATTAGTCTTAAGAGTGCTAAAAATGCTGGAGGAAAGTGGTCAGGTTTCCAGGTCTTACTGTGTCGTAGTTTGTCATGAAGGTCAGCAGACCAATCAACAAATACGGGCTACCAAATGGTGCTAACTGTGCTCGATTCTGCTAGCTGATTATTAACTTTGTTTTGGGTATAGTGTTGCTAGGTGGCAAAGAATTGATTTCTCAAATTCTAGTTATGGGTTAGTCTGAAGTGTTTAACTTGGCATGCTGTCTGTTGTATTTGCACAGTTTATACTTTATATAAAGTTAAGGCATTAGTAGACTATTCAGCTTTCAAAAAAACTGACAGCAATGTGTAATATTTGCATACCATATTGCAATCTGTCTCTTTACATACTGAACTGTGACAGATCTGCGTTTATCTAAAACGTGAACGTTACTTTTTTCTGCCTTGTGGGCACAGGTGTTCGTTTGAAATATCATATCTAGTTGAATATATCTGCTTTGAAATAATCTCTGTTTACATTTTGTTTTTCTGTTATCAAGCCTGTTTTCTCCCAACCAGTTACGCTATCGGTCAACAATTTAGGATCGCTTGACAAAAATGTTTCTCATGATCTAAAAACTCTTAATCTGAAGGCGTATGTTTCAATGTTTAAAATGACTTTTATAGACAAAAATATAATTTAATCAAATAATTCGAACAAAATTTGTAATGAAAAAAAAATTGTGGATTACCCAAGTGGATTACTTGGACCAAATAATGATAGAAAAATAATCAATAAAAACAGACAAGAAGAGTCCAGCATAGATGGAAATGTGTACGATTTTGAGTTCATTCATTTTGAATGCTTTTAGTCACAACATAATTCCCACATAGTTGCTATTCCATGGTTTCGATGGGTTTACTATTATTCTAAAATATGGAAAAAATAAAAAAATGAATGTGTAAGTGATCCTACACTTTTGACCAGTAGTGTACAAACAGGTGATCTGTAGCAACCAGCCGATCAGAAGCAGTGATCCTTGAACGTGACATTAGCTGTCTCTGATGCCATGTCCCACAAGTGAGGTTTTATTCAGAGTGAGGCTTTGTAAGCGGAGTTGTGGTGGAGGAAATGAAAGCCACCGCAGGTCTGACCAGCGGTTGAGGGCTTTATCTTTGTGGCTTAACGATGATGGATTCCTGCAAGGTCACTCTGTAAATTGGCATATTAACCACAGCGCTTGTGAGGATAAAATCGATATGGAGTGAAACGCTGCGCGCACGCAGCAGGTATTTACGAAATTGCGTTGAGGAGAGAAACACTGCTGATGTTCTTCAGCTGTGTGGAACAGCTGATGAATTTGACTAAAGTTTACACAAATTCTTATAGATAATTCACAGTACCAAACCCAAGAGCGTATAGTATGTGTATAGTAAACAAAGGAGCAGCTGTAACTCAGTATACTGTACAGCTGTAAGTAAAGGAGTAGTCACCTAAAAATGAAAAGTGTCATCTCAAGAAAACACTTTACACAGAAAAACATTAAAAGAAAAAACGGAAAATGAAAATTTAAAGAGGAAATCTTTAGAGATCACCCAAAAATCCTTAACGCAAGTGTAACGAATTGCGTATGTTCTGCAGGCATCCTAGCAGCTGAGGTAGAAATAATCAATGCAGACAGAAGATTTGTTTTCCACTGAGCTGGGATTTAAAAATAAACTGAGTTGCACTGCATCTGGAATCGGCCTTCAGACTGTATTTGTTTTGCTGTAGTTTGAGAACTCTACAACTGCTAATTACCTGAATAATGCCATTAAAACTCTTGAGTGAATTCTAGCCTCAAATTCTCTCACTGTCTGCAGAAAAAAAATATGGTGTTAAAATGCAGAAATGCAGCTCGAGTTCTCCCTAAGGTTCTGCTCTCCTTGCAGATCCATTTGGGTTCTCTGATCTGTGAATTGAACTGCATGATGGAACCTCTCTGGAAATTAGTGGATCTTCATGTCACTTACAAGGTTCTCAGAGACCTAATGACTGGTGAGGAAGAAAAGAGAGTTGAGGAGCAGAGGAGAGAAAGAGAGATGAGAGTCTCTAGACGGCTCTTCTGTAGACAGTAGATCTTAAGATGTCTCTCCACTGGTAGAGGCTCATGTCTGAAGTATCTCTCTGGAGACTCAAGTCACTGCACATAGACATACTTGCACCTGGTGAAGAGGGTCTCTTGAGAGCCCATCTGAGCTGACAACAGAGCGCACGCACCACATAGCCACACTTTTAATAAATTTATAATCAGAAATGTCTGAAATGCACTGCCTCCACAAGTTTTTAATTGGGTCACCAATAGCTGTATTTTAAAATAGAGGCGAGATTTTTGTATGCTGCAAAGTAATTCTGACAGACTTATCACACCTTGTTTTCACCTGTGTTTGATTTATTGATTTATTCACCTTCTTCAGAAAAATACCTGGCCTCTGTCAGGGTGAAGAGAGCGTACAGTAGCTATAAGCCAATAAGTACAAGTGCATGCAATATTAAAATGTGTTGTCAAATAATGTTTTACACTGGCGTCTTATCTGTGGGCGTTTTTCAGCCGCCAGCTTAAGCGTGTTACTCTCAGGGGATTTCTGATTAATCCGAGCGGCAGGTGGAGGGCTCAGCAGAAAAAAGTTTGATTACGACGCAAAGGCAGTCCTGTGTTCCTCCAATGAAGTTCGCCAGTGCGAGAAGAATAACCAGACAGTTGTCCAGTTCATTTACGACTGGCTTTGGAGATATGTCCAGAGACAGGTGATGTTCCTCTGCGATTCTCACTCCTCTTTTCTGCTTGGCTGGACAGTAATTTACTGGGCATTGGTGAGCAAGACACGCTGTCCTGCACACTGGAAAACTGTCAGTTTTATTTTTATCCTCTCTTTCCGTTTCCTTTTTTCTTTTTTTCGCTGTCTGTGTTTCTCTCTGAAGATAACAACTTTTCTTTGGTTTTACAAGTAAAATTCAATATGTATCAGCAGACTTCTATAAATATTATATGATGCAAACGGTTGTTCGTGTTTTAAAAACACACTTTTGTCTTTCAGAAAACTTCTTATTAAGGCCCCGGGAGCAGAATATTTTTTTTTCTTTTTAGGGTTGCCGAGCAACAAATTCCATGAAGTGCTCCGTTTTATCAGAGCACACCATATCCTGCGTGAACTTAATTCCCTTTTAGCATTTAAAGGAAAATCGTTAGTGCTTTAGAGCAGTGGTTGTAAGAATTTCCTTTTCCATACAAAGCCAGGAGTTCCGCTGAGAATTTACCAAAGCGCATTTGCGTGTTAAAAAACACCAGTCCTGTAAGATGTGTAAAACCAGCCAATCAGATACTAGCTTATGATTTTCAGCCAGCTCTTGCTGTTTGTGTGTGCAGTATGTAGCAGATGGTCAGTGAATGAACTGTGGGCGTGATGTGTGGGGCTCAGGTTATGTAGTTTCCTTTCTTGGTGTACTTATAGAAGATTTTGAAAAAAGAAATCTCCGAATTTCTTTCTGTTTCTGCTGTGTTGGCATGTTTTACAGTATGTATGTGCGGCCCTGCCGGGGGAGTGATTCTGTAAATGAAGATGTATTAACGCACATTTCTAGAGTGAATTGTTTTGTCATGCCCCTCTTTAAAAAACGGGAGAAAATGCCACTCTTTCATACTGCTTGCCCTCCAGGTCTCTAAATGAGTTGTGTTATTCGGAAAAAAAACTGCTGCTTGCGTCGAGGGATTGCGAGGTGAGATCTGAGGCGGTCTGTAAGGTTTCTCGGGCGACGGCAGCCACCACACAGATGTGAATGAATAATGTCTTCAGAGAGGTGAAGGCCGTTCCTCCAGCACCTTTTAAAGCCCTGGTGACTTTTTTCCAGTGTGTTTCAGCAAGCAATTATTTTTATCTAGCAGCTGCTATAAAGGAACTCTCTACTATCATTATCTCTCCTTTATTCTTCTCTTCTATAACCACTTTTCTCTGTTTTTTATTTAAAATCCCACTGTGTACCTGCACGTATCACAATTTTCTTTTTTTATTTATAATACATTATATACACATATGTATGTGTATATATATATATATAAAACACACACACACACACACACACACACTATAAAACTTTCTGCCTTGCACTAACTTCCTTTGCACTTCTCTGTAACCTTACAAATGTCAATAACTTCAAGGGTAGTGTTTGTGATTGTGGAGAAAGCTAATGTTTCGCTCTGGCTCAGTAATTATGTGCATTTCATAAATATTCATGAAGATTAATGAGCTTTTTAAAATACAGTTAGTAATTTCATCAATAAGTGTTCAATCACGATGCTTTTGGCATTCCAAAGATCCCCACAGAGACAAGTGCTTAGAGGAGAAGATGCTCAGAGCCGCTCTGTCATGTTGTGTGTCACAGACAGACAGACAGACAGACAGACAGACAGACAGAGCGCCTATAGAGTCTGTCTATCTGTACTGCATATCCTGGATTTCGGGAATTCAGAAGTTTAATATCAAGTCAAAATGAAGGTGACACTCTTGATAAATTGATTGTTGGTGTAGGTGTTCTCTTTGGTTGTGTAGGTTTGTTATGTGGCTCTTTAAACCGCATTTAAGATGTAAATCAAACATGACAGTGCAGTACGTTTGGTGAGGAAATTCGAATCTTTTTTCTGAATGGTGCCATTCTTGTGCACCAGGGCAGCTGCTCCAGGTCCGTTTCTTCATGCTTCTGTGATAATAGAGCTACATCGCTAATGTACAAAATGTACAAAAGAGACGTACAGTTTACAGCGCTTGACACCTGCCATGTATTTGAAGCAAAACAAGGCACATTGTCACCTCATCATGCTCTGTGCAAAGTGATGTTACGTTACAGCTACAGTGAATTCCACCTTTCTGAGTTTTTGTTGTTTTGGCTGCTCTCAGTACAATGTTTGCATTTCTATTTTCCATTGTCCCATTAGTTTCTCTGTTGTTCAGTCTGAAACACACAGTAGAAACAGACAGGAAGTGAATCCAGCACATGGGGTAATGCAGCACCTCCCGGACTCTTTTAAATATTTAAAGTCCATGGTGACACACAGCAGATGCGGACAGAAGTTGTGGATTAGAGCTTTTCCCACTGGAGTTCCCTGAAAACATGTCCCAGCTCCACTTTACTTTTAACACTTGGTGTAACAAAAACATATGCAGTCCTGGCCTAATGGTTGGAGAGTTGGACTTGTGACCCAAAGGTCACAGGTTTAATTCCCACTGCCAGCAAAAAAACAACTGAGGTGCCCTTTCTCGAGTCACCTTTCTCCCATTTGCTCCTCTGCTGCTGTAGTGCTGCCCACGGCCCACAGTATGGGTTAAATGCAGAGGTCACATTTCAAGTAAGGGTTAGAACACCTAACAAATAGCGTGCAGAGTAGGAAAAATAAAACAACATATAAGACTTAGCAGCAGGAGGCATGAATCTGTTTTCTTCAGTCTGTTTCAGTCTAAATCTTGATGCCTTCTTTTTACTTTGACGTTAAACCATTGACTGTTGAATTCTGAAATCCAGGAGATGCAGTACAGATGGAGTGCTTATAGAATCTCTATCTCTCTGTCTCACTGTGTCTAGGCATTTGATTAATTTGTTACTTATCTGGAGTTACTTTTATCTAAAGTGTCAAGTTGTTATCCGAAGTTTTATCTTAATGTGCATTTAAAGCACAGTATACATTTTACAAGGAAGTTGGAGTTGCTAGCATTGTGTCATATCAGGTGAGAGACAAGAACTCTCATTTATTGCTAGAAATAAACAGATGTTTTATAACTAAGACATTTTATATTTTTACTCCACGTGAGCATGTCTGTCTGTCAGAATGAGTAGCTGTACAGTACTGTGCAGAAGTCACATTAGATCAAAAAAGAAAAAATACTTAAGATGTGTATTTTTATATTCGCTTTGGAGTGTCAGTAGGAAATCAGTCAGATCAATCTGGGATTACACACACAGCGATGGAAAAAACTGTGACAGCCTTAATCCCTAAGAACTGAAACAGCCTCAGATTCATTTCCTGAAGAGTTCTGTTTGAGAAACTCTTCTGGACTCGATGTCTCAGAGGAGATGAGTTTCATCTCCTGAGGACTGAACTCCAGACCCTTCCCTTCACCTTCTTCCTTTAATGGAATGTTGAAACACCAAATTCAGTTGTTTTTCTGGCACTCAGAAAGACCAGATTCGATGAAGCTCCTACCTCAGGGAGGACATTGTCTTTGGCTGTTAATGAATCCCTTTTCCCTGGTATCGATACAGCACAGATTTAAATACACCCATGATGCTATTGTAAGAAACCATTTATTCAGAGGGAAACAGAGGAATGTATTGATTTGAGGACAGTGAATACATTAGAACAATGCAGTGGGACAGAAGATAGCTAAATATTATGTGATCTCATGGTTTTTCCTGGGAATGATGTATCATGGTCACTCAGAGGTGAAAATAAATTTATACAGTGAATTGTCTCCCTTCAAATCCACAAATTGGAATTTGAATCGAATTGGCCTATGTGATGCTGTTTTTTAGTTAAATTCATAACAAAAATTATTTCATAACAAAAGTGTTCCTGTAGTTTCATTGGTAAAGCATTGTGTTAGCAGTGCAAAGGTTGTGGGTTCGATTCTCATACTAATATATTGTATAGTCTGTAAATTGTTTTGGATTAAAGCATCTGCCATACGCAGAGATGTAAAAAATCATTTTTAATCCTTAAGAGCTATACACAGCAAGCATTTCAATTAAATTCCATTTTGGTTCTGTTCTTTAAATTCAAATGACATTCTGTTTCCCATTTGCCACCTCAATTCAAATTCAATGCAAGTTTAGGGAATGAGTTTTAATCATTTAAAAGGCTTTCTCAATTGAATTCTGAACGACACACCTGGAAGCGACCAAACAAAGAAAAAAGGTCCGTATCATTTCTGCTAATAAACATGAAACATAATAGTGTCTAAGAGCCCCCCACTCCCCACTCATTCTGTCTGTCTTTCTTCTCATTTAATAAGTTATTTTTATCCAGATGAAATCACTGTCTCTCATACACTTTTACTCATACCAGTTTTTTTAGATGCATGCAGTACAGTGGGCTGATATGAGCAGGAATATCTCTACAAATGCACCGGGATGTGTCGCCCGTCTCTCGCTGTGACCCTGTCGGGTAATTTTAGCCCTACCAGGAGGTTTTAACATGAACATGGAGCTTTATAATCTGCTGAACCATGTCAATGGCAAAATGTCACGGTGAGGTTCAAACTGACAAAAAGCACAATGCACAGCTGAGGGAAAAAATGGAAGCCTGCAAAGATAAGAATAATTCACAGAGATGGCAGGAGTGCGACGCCTCAGTGTTTTTCATGTTTCTAATCTTTGAAACTGAAGTTTATATCCTGAACGGTTCAGAGAAGAGTCGAGATACAGCATCAGAATCTGTGATCCCGGAACATCTGTTCCTTGCACACTGAAGACCAAGAAAGGTTCTCCCAGAGGAGGAAGGTAAAGAACAATTACAGCCTTCAGTGTGGGATTCTCAGACTTCTGTGGCTGTGGAAATTACAATAAAATTGTATTCTGGTGTAGTCTGATTATCATCATCGCAATAACTTAATCTTAATAGACTGCAGTAATCCAGCCTTTTGTTTTAGGGTGAGTTTGTTTTGAGTGGTTTACATGTCATATTTATGCATCTTCGCGTTCTCTGCTGTATTTTAATATAGTGATTTATGGCTGTACAGGGGTCTTCCTGGGTTATAGGTTAAAACACAGCCCATAAACAGAACCTGTGACCCAACCCAACCCAAAATCCATTTTACCGCTTCTTCTTTAGTTCCTCTCTAAGTAAGTACAGCTACTGCAGAAGTCACTGATTAGATCTGCATTAATTACAAACCCAAACTTGATTTTGATAATTACAGTGCATTCAACTTTTAATTAGCATGTGTTCCCCGGGAATCAAACCCCTGACTATGGTGTTGCTAGCGCAGTGCTCTATCAGTTGAGCTGTAGAAACACTAATTAACACCAACTTATTATTAACTCTGTCGTTTTGCTACTATCGTATAGTTTTGTTAATAGCTTCATAGAAATTGGCCACTGACATTTGAACAACTCTTTATTTCATTCTTATATTTACAAGTTTGCAGAACGTATTGCCACATGTCACAAGAAAGAGAAAAACTGAATGATGTGTGTGTTTCAAATAGTGTCACTATAACTGGGAAACTTTTAGGTATAAAACCTTTTCTTTCTCCTAATATGTATTATTCATATCAATATCAAGATTCAAAACTTGCTGTTTACATGGTAAATATAATTGTAGAATTGTCTAAGCAGAGCCAATAGTCAAATTATTGCTGCTTTTGTAAACACAACTAATGGGATTTAGTGAGGCGCGTGCAGTAATTTGGAGGGTTTGTTTGTACTGTACACGTGGCCAGATTTCCTGTTTGTTTTGTGGTGCGTCAGTCACTGTCAGGTATGTTTAATGCCCCCTGTGGCAGTGTAATGGGATTCCCTCTGTGAGTTAGACAGCTGACGATCATTTTCATCCATCACAGCAGATAACAACCCTTATAGCATGACAACATCTACTGCCCCATTCATTCTTAACTGATCTCCATTTAGTCATTGAGTGATGTTATAGTTTAATGAATAATTAAATGAATAATTAAATGAATAGCTGGATATTCTGTCATTATGTGCTCACCCTTATTTTACATCCAAGCACATATACTGTTTCTCTTTTTAATGGAGCGCAAAAGTAGATTTTATTTCTTTAACAGCATCTTTTATACACTATGAATTGTCATTCTGTGGTGTCATCTGTGTTTACTGGGTTTCACTGGTTATATAACAGCATTCATGCAGTCACACAAGCGTAACTGTTTCTTTAATAAAGGTGTTAAATTACAGTACACAAGGCCAAAACAGTTTATGCCTTGTTCAGAACATAAGGCCAAAAACATGTATGCATTATACAATTATAAAAACATGCAGTATATGCTTCACAAAACACCATTGAGCTTTATATAGCTTTATAATGTGTATGTTTTGGCCTTGGCCATACAAAAAATGTTAATGTATTATTTAAGACATAATTGTAACATAAATGTTAGGGATGAGTCATTTTTATTAACAGAAACATGATCTATGGCTATAGGAGTTATGATGGAAAGGAGAGCCAGTATTTCCCTCTGCTCTCACTGACAATCATTCCTCTGTCCTGCAGGATTCCCACTAATGAATAAACCAAAACAAAACAAACACATTAGGAGAAGCTGAATCATGCTTGCTTAGAAGACAACCAGACCTCTTCTTTTGCCAAGATTAACAGAAGCTTCAACCAAAGATGGGACATTGTTTTTCAGTTCCCTTTCCCTGGTGCTGGTGTGTCCAGAAATTAAATATTGGGCGAGACAGAATATCTGTGAATGTTCTTTGCATAGCATTTGGGTTTCTGTAGCCGAACTGTCAAATCATGAACGTAAAATAAATCGCAATATGTCACAACTGTGATCTTTTATAGCGCCCCTCAGGGAATGAGTGACAGAACGGGTGAAAAAATGAGATCGGGAGATAAAGTCACAAGAAAGACCATAAATTCACACTGTGTAAATGTGGACAGATGTGGTCTAAGCGAAGCAGACACACTGACATTAGCTTCATCGTAGCGTAAAAGCCAGACCAACAGATGCATGAATCTTACCAGTGCAGGTGATGAGTCTGTTACAGTAAACTGTTGTAAAATACAGGAACTGCCCCTGTCAATTCACTATTGTCCGCAGAATCTGAGTGATTTCAGTGTTTGCATGGTTTGTTTTGTAGTGGATCACCTGAAGACATGTCGACTGCCCTGAGAAAAGAAAGAGCCCTTGTCTGTCTCCTGTCTTTGTATTTGCCAGTGCTGAATGAACACCAGCAGGGTATAAGTGCACTTGACAGGGTTGTAAACACCCCTCAGATGTGCAAAAAAATAGCAGGGTAGAGGAAAAAAAAAGGAAGGCGATTGGCTGAAAACAACGACAGCAGGAATGTTAAACAGAGTCATTTAAGGCGGGTGTCTTTCAGTGAGGAAAGATACCAGGATATCAAAGATTCTTCTGAGGGATCGTAGTTTTTTAGAAGCTTCTGCTTATGCAAAGGGTGGCGCTTTTAAAGCTTTCATAAGCCTCGTCCTGCCCCGCGGGCCCCTCTGGCTCCTGTACAAACGATTGCACACTTGATACAATGGAGGCGTGTGTGCATGCATCTCTTTACATGCTGAATGAAGCAAGCCTGAATGTTTTCTGAGATTTCAGAGTCTGTTTTACTGAAAACGACTGTTTGTAATGCTGTTTGATAACTGCTGTAATATGTATGCCAATGTAGCTTAATTCACAATGAGATATATACACACACAAGGCATAAGTGTTTTTTTTGACAGTACATGCTGAGAAGATTTTAACACAGCTCTAGATGTGAAGAACAGAATCATGACATTTGTGTTTTAGTGGGATATTTCAGCCGAGAATGAAAATTCATCCTGTGGATCGTTTACAGACTTCCATGTTGTTGCAAACACAAATTACTTGTTTTCTTTTATCGTAGAACACAAACAGAAAAGCAGAAACCAAATTTTTCTTTTGTACAAAGTATGAGCTGTGATGATATTGAACTCGACTACATCTAACTACTCCTTTAAAAATATGTTAGAATAAAAAAGTACTGATTTACTAATAAGACCTACTGGCTGTGAAAGAAGTACTTAAAGTAAGAGTAAAGAGTAAAATCTATATACTTTTTTTAGACTGTGACTAGTGACAGGAACTGTCATAGTGAAAACAGGAAATGACACAACATGTCATGTGCCCTGGCCCAGAGTGTTTAATGTTTGCTAATGTACGTTCCAGAGTCAGCACGTTGTCTGGTGAAGGTGGGGTGGAAATGTATGACTGTAAATATCTTTTCTCTGAATGCCAGAGTGGAGAGCAGCAGAATGTGATGATGTACCAAACCATTAATGCTATAAACTCTGATGTGGGCAGCCTGAATCATTAAAAGCATTAGATGTGTTTCCGACTCATGACTGCCGTGATGCAGGCCAGACAAAGAGACCGACCTGGACCTTGTCGACAGACAGAAGCAGCAATGAGAGTGATGTCATGCATTACTGGCAACTCGGGTAATGTGCTTTGCAGAGCGAGGAACTCCCCCGTTTTGGCCATTCTGCATAATGGATCATTCCTGATGGGCTCTTTGGGTAATGCAAAATGGCAAGTGGTATCATTGGTCATTTCCACTGGGGTGAGAAGGGAAGGGGGACTCATCATCCGTTACCAGGCCGAGGAGTGATGGGCTGCTAATTTCAGCTCCTAATGTTCAGAGGGAAGTTGTGTAGTCAAGAGTTTGCAAGAGCCCGAGGGAGGTGACTTGGTCCAAGTTTGACAGCACAAGTTCCTGTCAGCACTTCCCACCAAAGTCTGGAACAGATCCAGGAGATTAAGATATCAGACCTAAGGGTCTCAATCTTGTTCCTGAACACAAGCTTTTGAGAGGGTGTGGGTTTGAATCTTGCTCGACTGACAACTTTTGCAAACAAATAATTAAAAATTCTGGGTCTCAGCAGATGTATATTAGTAATGAACAACATTTTGTACATTACTAGTATTCTCAGATGTTAAGAACTTAAAAATATTGTGATATGAGAATATGTAAAAACATATTTTTCAAAATATAAGCATCTTAAATATATTTTACATTTACACATTTGGGGCAGATGCACTTACAGTTCATTTAAGGTAAACATGTTATTGTGTGTTCCCTGGGAATCAAATTTGTGCATATTTGTCAAATGTATATTTATATATTTAAAAAAAAGCTGTCAAAAAAAAAAAAAAATAAAAACATATATATATATATATATATGTCTGGTTGTATTTTATTTGCTTTGACTAGAACAGAAAGCTTTTGGGTGACGGCTGTGTGCGGGTCTGCGTTTTTTACCCAGCAAACCTTAAGAGACATCACATAATCACAGATTTTAGAGGTGCTGACAGCTAAGTTAATCTCAGTTTTTGAGAGTGGCAGAGATGAAAGACGGGGGGCCGAAGCCCCCCTTAATAGATCCTGTGCTTGTCCACAGAAGCAGCAAACTGATGCCTCAGCTTTGTTTGCAGGTGTGCAAATAAAAAAATAACTGTACTACAGGGAAGTGTTAGGACGCCCAGTAGGGGACTTCTAAACTCTTTGATGAGACAGTGATTTGCAGCCGGTTAACACGCTTCTCTGGCCAATTGCTCCGGCATGGCAAATAAGCAGTAACATATCTGGCCCAGGGTATTGCGCTCGCGCGTTTGTGTTTACTTGAGGCTGAGAGATGGAACGTGCTGCGTGCTTCACCTTTTTGCTTTTCCATGCGTGGCTCCCAGGGGCGCTCAGAACGTGCATGGTTGTTGCGGCTGCGCTAGGAGATGGGTGGAATGAATAAGTGATGTGAGCTTCGGGGAGGCTCAGCTCCGAGGCTGAGAGATTGAGGCAGAGAAGCGAGGCAGACGCTAGTGTCTTAGCCATCACCACGCTCTCAGGTGGACTCCTGTGAAACCTCACACTGTGAAAAGCAGATAAATCTTCGTCTTCTCCTTTTCTTCCTCCCTCACACCTCCAGACATGTGCCCACACTGCTGTTCCTCTCTCATATTCACTGTTATTTTCCCTACGTGACCCTCTCCTGTTTTGTTTTTTAAACTGCCTACTGGTTTTTACTCTGTTTTTCTGTCACCTTGAGCTCTGTGGTTCGGCTTTTTGCTTCTGAGGAGCTGAGAAAATGGGGTAGTGAGGAGGAGCTGTGGAGAAACAAAACTTAACAGTCTAAGCACACTATTAGAGCACATTGTGTATTCATGTTGAACCCCTCTCAGGCTCACAGAGATCAGCTGAGGGTGCACAGGACAGGCTTGTATCCAAGCCTTGAGCTGGGCAATATATGACTAAAAAACTTAAAATGTTTTTCTCATTTTTAAAAGGCTTAAAATGTTTAATGTAAGTAACATACTATAAAAACTAGTTAAAAGATTTATACTGGCATGTCACTGTTTCTTATTAATTTAAGGAGATATTTAATTATTTATATGTATATGCACTATTATAACCTATAACATACCGTACAGCAGTATTTATGTGCATATATTTTAGGCAAAACTAAAATTTAAATGGTTTTTAAACATTTCTCACAGTCTTGTATTGTAACTCATGATTGGTTGAGCCAGTGTTGCTCCTGTATGTCAGCAAAGATTATAAAATTAACAAGATGGCACTGTTCTGGTACTGTAAATGAGGGAAACATCAATACTCAATATGGCCGCTGTAGCGAAGGAAGTCCCACCTAAAAGTAGAATTAGCCAATCGTCAGTTGCTGAACAGTAACACTCGCCGGGTGAAGGGGTGAGGTACCTGACAGCGTAATGGAAAGACTTTTTATAACTTGAGCAATTTGGGCTTGTTTAATAGTTGGTCTCAAATATAGTTTAATTGTGACCTTAGCTAGCATTTTTGATTGCAAAGGTGGCCGCCAAGTGTGAAGAAGTGTGGAGACTTCCTTAAAGGGACTTTGATGGCAATCTGGCTAGGATGTTCAAACAAAACAAACAGAGCAACGATAGCTCCACAGAGTGCACAAACCAACGGCGGTACGACCTGATCAAATGGTATAAAATATGTGTGTGTATTTCAAAGAACTATAATCTGTTCTTCTATTGTGTCTCTTGTTCTCAACGCCATTAAAGCAGACAGGCTCTCATAGTGCAATCACAGACAAACACTCATCTCCACTCAGACCTCTCAATAATTGCTGACCACGGACAGCAAAGGTAGCCATTACCCATGAGGCCTAAAGACCCAGTACTTTCTCTCTTCTATCACTCCCTGTCTGTCATTTCTAGCCTGTTCTTTTCCATCCGAGGCTATAGTTAGACACAAGATGCTGAAGGAGAGTTTTTTTTATGGACAATTCCACTCGCGTGATGGTGTTTTTGAAGTAATAGGAGTTATTAGATTGTCTGTCTGTCAGTCTCGGTGTCCCTTCTTTGGCCCAGAGGTTGCATTACAAACAAACGTTTGTTGTATAAAGGTCACCTTTGTCTTAAAGACATTTTATCATACATTCATCGGTTTTTATATAGGTGATGATATTTTTCTGTGTATAATTCCCATTACAGTCAACAGATTTGTCCCCAGTTCAATTTTGAAAGGTTAAAATAGTTGGATACCAAAGGAGACCACTGTTAAGTGGAGAACATGAACCCCATGGCCTGTGAATCAAATGTCAAGAAAATATTTTAATTTCCAATCAAGCTATAATTTAGTCAAGTTATGCAGATATAATTTATTTTAGTTTGCCTTTATGCAAAATGTTTTTCTCAGCTCAACTTTTAAAATGTGAATGTGTTACCCATGCATTTTACTCTAGATAAAGTAAAATCTCACCTGGTTGACACTGAGAAGAAACTGAGAATCACTTAAGCTACATAACTTATACAGCTTACACATAAGCTGTATAAGTAATCACTATATATACTTTTCTGTAACGAGTTGAATCTTTTCTGCTGTGTATGTTTCAGTAAACCATATACACTCTCTCTCTCTCTCTCTCTCTCTCTCTCTCTCTCTCTCTCTCTCTCTCTCTCTCTCTCTCTCTCTCTCTCTCTCTCTCTCTCTCTCTGTCTCTGTCTGTCTTTCTCTCTCTGTCTGTCTTTCTCTCTCTGTCCTACAGCTCCAAGTGTCCACAACTGACCTCAGTGGAAAGTTGATAGAGGGACCGGTGGACCTGGACGTATCTGTTATTGACCAGAACGACAACAGACCGGTCTTCAAGGAGCCGCGCTACACCGGAGAGGTTCTGGAGGGCTCGCCCACAGGTGTGTTTCTGTGACCCACAGCTCTGTCTCTAACACTGTTCATGTTCTTCTGCTGGAATGAGTGTGTCTGGGGAACTGATTACTGAAGAAGAAAGTCAGGAGAGGAGCTTGCTAAGTGTCTAAAGGTCGTGGATAAAAGTAGTTGCTAGAGAGATCATTTTGCTTCAGTCTGATGAAACACAGCCTGTAAGAGAAGGAATGTCCATATGTTGTTCTTTATTATTAGTGTTTGCTGACTCCTTACTGTAAGTATAAAAGTTTAGCGTGCTCTAAGTGACACTTAGATATACTTTCATAAACTAACTTATTGTATTTTCATAATAATCGTGATGAAACATTTAGAAATGGTTTACTCTTCTCTGCAGAGCAGAAAAGAAAAAGTAAACAGCTTTTATTTTACAAAACTGCAGTCACTTTTAACGTCATGCCTAATGAGTGAACGCTTTATCTCGGTGTGTATCTTCAAGAGCAGAACACACATATATATAGCTGTGGCAAGCTAATCGCAAACATTCCTCACAAGTGGCAGCCCGTGTTTGTTTCGCCACCAGAGAACGCCACATTGTTTTCGTGATGTGTCTGATAAATCAAAAAAGAATTGGACCATTTACAAACTGGATGACACTCGCTTCAGTTTTCAGCCCCCCTGCCCTCCAGAAATGAGAAATTCATTCAGACACAACTCGTCCTCAGAGGCCCTGTAGTACACTTCCATTTCACAATCTTTCCATCATTTTCCCCACTACTCTTCAGCTATTCCATCATTACATTTGCCTCTTTTTCTTCTTCTACCCACTCACTTTGTTTTTGTGTGCGTTTTTGTGGCCTGTTACCACGGAAACCCCAAAACTCAAGAAATAGTTTCGGTGAGTTAAAAAGGGGGATTTGGCTCTCGTCCATCACCCACATGCTCACCAAAAATATACCGAAAATTAAACGTGCCCTTGTTTTCCTCCGTGTGATGAGACGGGTGAGATAGCGGCGCATCTTTTACTTGGTGAATTGCACCCGAGTTTGATAAACAAACAGAGAACAAACATTGGCCTCAAACATTACGATAAGGGCAGAGAGACAGACAGTCATCCCGGGCACGGATCCTCGCAGGTGGGGTGGGCGTTATGCGTCTGTTTGGGATGTTTGGGATGTTATGCGTCTGTTTGTGAAACGGATACATTTAGCCTGTTAATTCATGTGGAAGTGGATGCCCTAACAGCGGGAAACTCTCCGTCCGCCTCCAGAGTTGCGCTAACTTAGTTAAACAAAGTGAGTTTATCTAATCGCCAAAGCAGGAAATTAAATTAAACTCAAAGACTTTAATGAAATTAAAGTTGGACCTTCATGCATCCAGGGAGAGAACAAACAGCCACAGGCAGACCACTGTTTGGTGGGCCTCAAACAGCACACGCCATTCAAGTATTTGTGTCTGTATAGTTAGGCAATGAAGTGTGAGCAGCCGTGATATATTGTAAATATAATCACAACTGAAGGTTGTTCACATCTTCAACTGTGTTCTGAGAATGTTTCCTGTTAACTGGAATGGCGCAGTCTTAAGTGTCTTATTGCTGTAATAAAAACTAATATCGAATAAAAATACTAAGATTACAATCAATTATTCATTTAGTTGTCTTTCTGTAGGTTATTTTTAGAAATTATTCGTTACATTTTTATTGAAAGGAGGCGTTGACATTCAAAATAATGTCAATGACTTAATTTCAATATGTCACCGCTCTGTTTCAGTGAGTTTAGTGTCGGGTAAAACTGGATTGTAGGCTACTAGTTAATAAGATGTACGTTTTTGTGCTTGAACTATTTTAGTGATGTCACTTGATGCTATGTCTAGTCTGTATGAATACAATTTATCGCCGTCAGGATGGAGTGCTCATTTAAAATCATACTAAGTCATTTTTTGGCACATCGTATTAATGCTTTTTATATCTTTGCAACATTTTTGTTGGCGTGTATATTACCTTTTAAGATACCTTAATGGGCAGAAACTTGAATTATGGAGAGCAGATCCATTTTTATGTCTATTGCCTCTCTATTATAAACGTTTTCAAAGAAATAAATTTAAGTTTCACATTTAGCCATTTCAGAAGCCTCATGCGGTTTGCCCATAAAAGAGGTGCTTTCAGTCGTTCCATTATCCCAAATATTAATCAACTATGTCGCTTTTATTTTCATAACGTCATGTCCTGGCCAGTCGCTCAGAGGTGCAGAGTTTCTCTTTAGATTGGCATTATCACTGCTGCTTCCAAAGAGTGCGTGTGCAGTGCATTGTGGGTGCAGGTGCGCGCAGCAGGGGCCCGAGGGTTTCTTGCGTGACTTCCTCTCTTCTCTTTAAGCACGTGTACGTATGGGTGCAGATGTGCACAGCAGGCCTCCTCCGCGCCGTAGAAATTCTCTCAAGCGGCAGGAGAATGGGGGATGAATTCGTTTTGCTTTTTAGCGCATCTTTTCAGAGGTGCCATTTAGCACAAGACTATGCCAGTGTGTGTCCAGAGGGTAACTGAAAAATGGGAAATGAAAGCTTTTTAAAGAAGCCCACATTAATCAGTAGTGGAACCCACCGTCATGCGCCGCCCACCCGGGTCTCGGGTCTGAGATTTTCTGCCCCTACCCCCCGCTTGTTTTAATCAGCATGACCGCTGGCGCAGGTTGGAAATTAGAGAGCCCAGCACGATGTCTGATTAGGGAAGGTGTCTGTAGGCTGCTTTTTCAACAAGTTGCAAGGCTGCACGTGATTACACGTGCGTGCACACGCGCATGTGTTTATCATTGGCGGTGTTACAGTGCTGTGAAGTTTTACAAATCTATGAGCTATCAGTGCTGAAATTTGACTGTAAACGGCCTTTGCAATCCTTTTCATTTCCATAATGTGAAATTCATGTATTTCAGAATGACACAGGATATTGATGCTGGAAATAAAGAGAAAACTGTTGCTTATCACATTTGTTTTTGACATTTTTCTCTGAATAACGTTATTTTCAGAACAGTGGCTAACATAGGCAAGCAATAACTTTAATACCATGTCTAAAAACTGGACGTTTTGAACATTCCTAAAACTAAAATTAAAATTGTTAGCCGGAATT
This sequence comes from Chromobotia macracanthus, assembly GCA_036877525.1. NCBI lineage: Eukaryota > Metazoa > Chordata > Actinopteri > Cypriniformes > Botiidae > Chromobotia > Chromobotia macracanthus. The sequence goes on along the minus strand of JAZGTH010000067.1, from coordinate 3,444,903 downwards.
ACATTTTATTAGTTTGTGTGTTCACAGGTAACCAAACCTTGGCGAATTGTGAGCAGAAAGACCAGAAAGTTGTCAATGTTGATTTCCTGTTGACTTTTGTTCAACAGGATGTGAAATAAAACATGGTCACAGGGAATGTATGGTACGAGTAGATCCTTCTCATTCCTCCTGCTTCCTCCTGCCTCCCCCGCCTGACTCTTTAGCGTATGTCGTGTGATATGTTTATTTTGTTGTGGATGGGGAGGACAGTTGCCTATGGGGGAAACACTGCAGTTCTCTGACATTTCTGTGTGTGGTGATAACTGAGGAAACAGCTACAGCTCTGGCAGGCTTTTATTCACTCTTTTTCTCTCTCTCTATTACCACGAGCTATTTTTGTTGGGGAAAAATATCTTCATTTCTCACTTGCCTTTCCTTCTTGTCTGCTCTTTGGTTTTTCTATTTGTGAACTTTGTGAAAGGCTTTCTTGGTTCTTCGTTGCACCTGTGGAGATTTTCAGCAGCTTAAAGGAGCATTCTGAGTGCAATTCAAGTTAAACTCTATCGAGAACGTGTGTGACAAAAAAGCAAGAATTGTGTTTACAGCAGGATTCTTACAATGCTAGTAAACAGGGCGATACGTTAAAATACACATTGTTTCAAAAGTACAGAAAAGTATAGCCGCAGGAAAAGGTAGTGAGAAAAGAACAGAAAATTAGATTTTTTCTTTCTCCCTTTTAATGTTTATCCCTTTAAACATTATGTGTGGTAATAGGTCGAGTTTGTTTTAATATCCCAGCTTCACATTCATATTTTAAACTCTCCGGAGTGCTGGTCCATTTACTTCCAGGTTGGAGTCGTAATTATATCACAAATGCTGTTTAGTGTAGCTTGAATTGAATCTAGAACATTCCTTTACCTATATACTCACTGAAAGTCGCTATTGAGAAGTTTATTGATATATTTTATTCACCTTTTTTTCAGGATATTAACAGATGACTTGTAAATGCCACGATCCCAGCTAACAGCGATTGTTCTCAGAACGTTCTCTCCAAGTTATAAAAGATGTTCTTGCAGTACTGCTAGTGGAATGTTTCATTAACGCTGTATATCATAAATAAAAACATTTTTCTAGTTATTTTAATGTTTTAAAAATGTTCCAGAATTAAACAATGTTTGAATAAAGCAGTAATGTTAATACAATGTCAAAAAAATGGACATTTTTAACGTTCCTAGAACTAATAAAATAACATTTTTAACGTTTTTGTTACTTAATGGTGTTATGTAAACATTCTTACAACCTAAAGTTTATAGCTCGGATAATAATACTTATTTTTTCACCAGAAACATGAAGGCAAACAAGACATGGAGGTATGCCAGAGCTCAGGTGGTCTGTCAGCACCATTGACCCATTTCAACACACTGTAATCAGTTATGTTCACCTCTGCGGCCCAGGTTTGTGACTACCTGCTGCTCTGCCTGTATATCCTCACCTCCTGACAGGATTGCTCAACATCTCAGCTCTGTCACCCTCCGGCCTGATGTGGCAGCTTTGAGAAAGTGGCACAGGGTTGCCTGAGCATCGGCCTCAGAAAATAAAAGGCTAAAAAAATCGATAGCTAATTGCCAGGACAGGCCCCCGAGGAGGGCCGCCTAGACCCCAGCTAGGATTGATCTTGGCTGGAAAATGATTGGGCTGAGGGTGACACTAATGCCAGTAGGTAATTTGTAGCATAATGGCGTGATGTCTGAACCATTAGGATTTCCCAGCGCCGATGTCTTTCTCACAGGATGACCTCTGCTCCCTGCTGCAAAGAGGCATTTCAATCCCACAATGCCTCATTATCTGTCGTTCAGTCCCATGCTGGCGGCCATATTTATAAACCAATACTAAACTCTGCTCTCAGCTGGATGGCTAAGATTTGTCTTAATGTTCAGGGTTTGTTATTTTGGAGTAAAACTCCAGTTGCTGTTAGAAACAAAATTATTAACTGAACAGTTTTGTGGCTTCCTGAGTCTCTTTCTTCTCGAGTCTCTTGCACACGTTTCTTCTCGAGTCTCTTGCACATGTTTCTTCTCGAGTCTCTTGCACACGTTTCTTCTCGAGTCTCTCGCACACGTTTCTTTTCGAGTCTTTTGCACACGTTTCTTCTCGAGTCTCTTGCACACGTTTCTTCTCGAGTCTCTTGCACTTGTTTCTTCTCGAGTCTCTCGCACACGTTTCTTCTCGAGTCTCTCACACGTTTCTTCTCGAGTCTCTTGCACACGTTTCTTCTCGAGTCTCTTGCACACGTTTCTTCTCGAGTCTCTTGCACTTGTTTCTTCTCGAGTCTCTCGCACACGTTTCTTCTCGAGTCTCTTGCACACGTTTCTTCTCGAGTCTCTTGCACTTGTTTCTTCTCGAGTCTCTCGCACACGTTTCTTCTCGAGTCTCTTGCACACGTTTCTTCTCGAGTCTCTTGCACACGTTTCTTCTCGAGTCTCTTGCACACGTTTCTTCTCGAGTCTCTCGCACACGTTTCTTCTCGAGTCTCTTGCACACGTTTCTTCTCGAGTCTCTCGCACTTGTTTCTTCTCGAGTCTCTTGCACATGTTTCTTCTCGAGTCTCTTGCACACGTTTCTTCTCGAATGTCCTGCACATGTTTCAGGTTGTTTCAGGCTGTGTTATCACATGGTTCCTCATGCTTGTCTTACATGTTGACAGTGCTAACTGAAGTACATCTTTCAGATGTAGCACAGCTGTTTTCATAAAAGTGTAGCAACTTTCTCTAACCATGTAGCATGATGGAACTATACTTTGTTGGCACATGCAGCTTTACAGCCTGAACTTTGATTAATTTAAATGACTTGATTCGGAAAAATAAACCAATTCAAAACCAATTCACTTACTTGAGTGCCTCTGCATAATTTTCTTTTTACAATGAAATATGTAGTATGATTATGTTGACTTGATTATATAAATTGACGTATTCTTTTTTTGTTGTTGTTGAATCAGTGTAAACTTACCTGTTCAAGTTTAATGCCACCACCATAATTGTGATTGATTGGCTGAAAAATGTGTCTTTTGACAAGAATAGTTTGGCTGTACTTTAAATTCTACTTTAAATTAGCAGTAGTTTGTAGCCTAACAAGCTACAGTTTCAAAGTAGCTTCTCGCAACTGATAGAAGGACCAGAATAGGAGTACAACTTCACAGCCAATCATCTGCTGAGGTTACTGTTTCACTTTGTGCTGTGCTCACAAATGCAAAAATTGCCATCGCGTTGCCTCTGAACTATCTGTAGATTAATCTATCTTTAGACCATGAGTCACTGGCATTAAAATTTAGCACCTTAAAAAGAATAGCTACACCAAATATACTTGGTCTCTCTCTCCTTCTCTCTTTTTGGGTTTATGATTTGATACCCTCCAAACATTTGAATATATTTCACGAATTCACATCAGTGCACTTCAACTCTGTGTGCTAGCCTGCATCATTTCAACGCCAAATTGCATCATTATGCACCATTCAAATTGAGTTTTTTCTTTCATTCTTTCGTTCTCTCTCTCCTCTTTGCTTGTTTATAGTCCTGAGGGTTGCGATGCAAATGGTTCTTAGAGTTTCAGGGTCGTATGAGATGGCAGGAGGGAGCTGCCCGAGACACGAGTGTCGGGTTGGCTGTCGGCTCCCTGTGGGGGTTCCGCTACACGATCGCTTCTAATCTATTAAAGAGCTTCTGCTCTTTCCACTACCCACAATGCACCAGCCCGCAGCGCGCCAGCACTTGATTATCTGTCCCTCATTCTTCCTGTGACTTCTCCCAGTGAGGAATAGGAGCAGACAGAGCATGTGAGACACCAGAAAACCAATCTTGCTCCATCTCCTTGTCTCGTTGTGCCCTGTCTTTGATGGCTGATGCTATTTTAAAGCCTGAGGACTCCCAGAGCTCCAGGCCTGGTTATCTTCTTTTCACTCGTCCACTGGTACATTTCCAGGCGCGATAATTGTTTTAGAAGCTGTGGCTTTTTAAACGCTTTAAACCAAACTGAAGGTGAGCAGCAGGACTTAGCTTTTGTAAATATGGCTGCTAATTCTTCCTTTTCCAGAGTGTTTTTGGTCTAAAGCAAGATGTTATGTACTTATATTGGCAGGGAGGTAATTGGGCAAATGCAACATCTAAATGTCGGTACCTGGAGTGCAGCCGTAGTTCATTCAAGGTAGAACTTCAGGGTTTTTCTGGAAGAGAAGACAGATTCCTTGCTGTTTTACTAGCATTGTTACAACATATCTGTTGAGACTAAACGCATTCAAGTAAGTTTTAGAGAGAATTATTGTTGAGCATTTTGCTGAATACTCAATACAGTATTATGTTAGTCAGTTTTTTTGTGTCAAAAATAATTTAATTCTTCATTACCATTTCCATTCTCTCTCCTCTCCCAAGAATTAAACTGATTTTGTATTTTTAATTTCTATTATTGTTTAACACAAAGTTTTCAAATATTGAAAAGAAGAATGAAGAAGCACTCCATTTTGCAGCCAAGTCTTGTCGTCTAATTTGTGAAGGATTACAAAGGTCAAACTGATCACTGAAATAATCAGGGACCTGCTTGAAAACAAACTTCATCTTCATTTCGTCACATCTTCATCTTCGTGTTACACACAGGCAGGTCTGAGCATTTCAGCTGCTTCAGAATCTACAGCAGCTTCATTTTAACAGATGGTCTTTTTGGACTCTGACGACGTTTCTATTTCTGACAGTTACAGTATGTTTGTAAAATACAATTATAAATACAGTTTTATTTAAAGAATAAAACTGAAAAGATAAAGTAAAATTCATTCTATTATTTGGTAGATATAGTCAAAAGGTGAAAGAAAAACACACAAAGTTTGTACAGCTGTCTTGTTTTTTTTTTAAAGATGTAATGACTTTTATACTGTACATCCTCTAACCCATCCTCACCCAACCCCTAAACTCAGCCCTCACAGAAACCTTTTTGCCTTTTTACATTTTCAAATAAGCATCATTTAGTCTGTTTAATAATCCATTTCCGTGGCTGGCTGGTCCCTACAATGTAGACGTGTGTGACCATCTTTTGCCATCTTTGTAGGGACATTTGGTAACAGAAAACAAGAACACACACACACACACACATATTTTGTATGTCAGCATCAGGTCTAAGAATTACTAAGTGACTTTCTGAAGCAAGTTTTGTTGTCACTTGAGCTGGAGTGAGAACTTTTGACTCTTCTGCTGCCACAGACCGTGATCTCCAGATCTCCAGAAACCAGCCACCCAGTGACCGTCCTTCAGAGCCTCGCCTCTCTCTGTCTTCCCCCAGCATTCACTTACTATTCACTGTCTGTGGGGCACTCTGGACTATGTGAAGATAAGCGCAAAAGGAAAAACTTGAGTTTGTTTAGTGTCGTACTGGCTGCCTTCTGGCCATGCTTACAGTGTTTTAAAATACACCATTCAGGCTTGTCTGAACAAAATGTTGGACATTATTATCCCAAACAAGCTCTCTTTCTGTTCTCAGCCCAGACGTCTTCCTGTCTAGCAGTTGTTTTTTTGCTTCTTTTTTTATTTGTGCCACATTTATTTGTGTGCTTAGCTCTGAGGACTCGGCCCCTGAGACGCACTGCCTCGGTGCACATTTGCTTTAGGGCCTGAACAGTTTGATTGGATATTGATCTTGTATTCTTGCGTGTTTGGGGAGTGTGGTACCACCTGGGCTTGTGGGACGTTGGTGAATGCAGTTCTGCTCTGCTTAGTCATCTGCCTTGTGTTTATAAAAATACACTACAAAAAATTCTTGAAATCGGTTTCTGTTCACAGGTGGCCCTTGACGCCAAGTCCCAGCTAACAGGGAACCTTCTCAGAACATTCACTAAAAGTTCTCTTAACATTTAAAGTTCTTTCAGAGTTCTCTCAAAGTAATCAAAAATGCTCTAGCAGTAACTTTAATGTTTAACAGTAAACTTTAAATATCATTTTTCAAAAACATTATTCGTAAGTTGTAAAAAAATTACAAAAATAATGTTCTTATAACCAAGCAACAGTGTTAATGTAACGTCTAAAAAACTGGACATTTTGAACATTCCTAGAGCTTTCAGCTTAACATTTTTAACCTTTTTGTTCCTATTTTAAACATTAGGCTTACAACCTAAAATTGTTAGCTTGGCTGTTTCCTGTGGTGCCATAAACGTCCTGTCTGTCGAGGTTGCGGCTTTTCAGAGCCAGTAAAAATCAGTAATGTTTTCTTGGAGGGACTTGATTCTCTCTGCATTCAAGAACAGTAGCATCACAGGAAACACATTAACAGAGGCTGTGTGTCCTAAACCCCCATATAACCTGAGAGGGAAAGTCCACAGGAAATCTCAACACTCCTGCACAGAAAAACAGTTTTTATGGACTCATACGTGCTTAGCATTAACAGAGGAAGGAATAAGGTCATAGCAGCTGCTTCTGAGTGAGAAGTGAAGGAAAGAAATCAATATCAGAATGTCTAAGCGGCGAATGAAGTGGGTTTGACATTTATGAGCTTGCAGGTGTAGAGGGGTTTGTGCGAAACTGCGAGAACAAAGGGGGCATGTACGGACCACCATCCAGCATAATCAATATCTCTCCTAATCCCATTCGGATGGCTACAATCCCTCAGATTTAGATATCATAGGAAAGCTGAGCCTAAATGTATTTCAAATTAAAGGCACTTTATTGTCTTATATTAATCTCAGCCTCCCCACTGCTTTTACAGACACAGAAATAGGTTTTCAGAAAGCTCTGCAAAACTAATAAAGCAAGCGAAATCAAGTGGAGGGCTGTCGTAGTTACACATCCCTGAAGTTTTTCATCAAATGACTTTGAATTGCTTTCTCTTCTTTTATTTGTCACGATGCATCAGAGTTTTCTCCGTCTCCTGGGGTAGACACGAGCGTGACATTTTAGTTGCACAAGTGAAAGAGGTTCTTAATTACTTCGTAGGCCTTTTATAGTTTCACACATCATAGTTTTAACATCAAAAGTGATTCGCAGTCAGCACTCAGGAGGTCTGTACGGCGCCGCTCGCACCACACAGCGACACAGGAAGTCTGTAGGAGTGGGAGGGGAGCAGCACTTTGTCTGTTTGACTGACAGGTGAATTTGACTAGGTAAACTTTGAATTCTTGGTTTACATAACTGGGTATGTGAGGATAGAGGACTGCATGCTTTTGTTTGCTTTTGTGCCTGAGTATGTATGATATATATATATATATATTATACATTTAGAAAACGTAACCGCTGTGATGGTTCTCCAGAGTTCTGTTTAAAGGGCTCTGTAAACTTCTGGGCTTTTGAACTCTCAGCCAGGTCTGTTTTTCTCTGGATTTGATGAAGGAGGTACAGTGTCAGCAATCTGATAGGACTTCAGCTCCAGCGCTGAATCAGCCAAACCTTCTGTAAACTTACACCTTGTGAGCAGGAATTATTTTTGAGATCTGGAATTCATTCTTATCCACACCATAGACATTAAAAGCATTCTGCTGGCCACTTTGTGTTTGTTGTATCATCATTATTTATTGGTTGCCTTATAAATTTGTGTTCTTGGATTTTTTTAACTGCCATTACAATGAATCTGAAAGGACACGCATAAGAAACAGATTGATATACTAAATCCAGTTGTTTCCTAGAGTATACAGTATACAAGACTAGATAAGTATATAATAAGACTAAATTAGGCTCTCTTTAGAACTGAGGTTGCTTTTATTTTCCCAACTTTAGAGGAACAACAGTTCCACAATCATGCTAAATCAAGCGCTTCTTCATAACCAGATACTCCACTGTCTGAAGCAATAGATGATTTAACTCATTGGATGTGAAGTTTTTCTCACTGCATGTCTGAAATTAAAGCAGAAAAAATCTCTCTTTGAAACGCTGTAATTTGTTTCAGTTCTCTATTTGACTTTGGGGGGAAAACAATTGTAGTTTCAAGATTTGTGCTGTCAGCTCACAACGGAATAGATTTGTAATCCACTCATGAGAACAGGAAACATCTAGTTTCAAACAAAGGTTTATTTGTGAAAATATTTAGCTTAGTTATGTAATAATTTTAATAAGATTAAAACAATTATTTACGTTAATCACAGTGCGCCCAAAAAGCATTTGGATGCTTTAGCTATTCTGATGTAATTCTCACTTTTCTGTGGGTGTATATCTGTATATGTTTGTCTCACGAGATATCATTTATCTCATAAAGTGACCCTCCGTCTCCAACAGTCAATGAAAAGATCCGATTTTGGCTGTCTCCCATTCCATCCTGACTGCAGAGTGATTCTGTGCTCCTTAGATATTAGCCAAATTAGTCATCTCTCAGCAGCGTCTATGGCCATCTCTCAGTGTCCTCCACTCAAACGTGTGAGATCACAACTTCTCTCTCTCTCCCAAGGTAAAAAAGTGATCACAAGCTGTTCAATTCACAGGGTTCCTTACGCTTAAAGCTCTGATCCTACCATTCAGACTTCTGAGTTGTGCAGACACAATAAAAAGCATTTTTTACCTAGCTTTCAAATGCCGTGTTAGAAGGAACACAAAGTACTGCTCCACTTTCGCTGCATTTCAGTCTTTCTGCTGATTGCATCAGTAGGGGATAGATTATTGCATGCTGGAAAATAGAACGAATCAGAAAAGGAAATGCGTAGCTTGAGTTTACTGTCCTCTTCTAAATGCTTGAATGACCAGTTACTTTCTGAAGAGTGTTTTCGATAGATTGAAGACGCGTTGTTTGAACCAAAACTGCTTTGATCCAGCTGTTTATTGTGCGTGAAGGGCATTACTAAACAAAATTGAGTTTTCGTTTTAGATGTTACTGAATTGCTAATGAAGTTGTAAAGATGTTGCATGTCAAATGTGGATAGCACGTGATATAAGACGACGTTCCTCTTCAAAAGAACGTCCAGGGTCAAAAAGTGTTCAGGTGCTTTTTTTAGAGGGAGAATGAGAAATCTTTGGAGAATCTAGCACTAATATCACATTATGTCACATTAGACCTTGTTTCCATGGCATCTGTAGTCAAGGAGACCCTGAAAGCTCTTGCATTCATGGTTGTCTTGTGTGTATAGTGTATATATAAGTTTGTGGCACAAACTTCTAAAAGCTGATATGTGTGGGTGGGTGAGTCGGGGATTCGAGGTGGGAAGATCTAACGTTTGTGCTCAAGAACTATTAATATAATGAAGAGCACTCAAACCTGAGGCCATTCTGTGTCACTGATCTATTTACATATATTTCTGAGGTTATGAATCTACTCTGAAAGTATATATGTGAGTGTGTATGTGTGTGTGCCAACGTTCTCTAAAGGTTCGGTCAAAGTTATAAAAAAGGTTCTTGCAGTAACACTTATAATTTTAACATTATATATCATATATTAAAAACGTTACTTCTAAGTTGTTAGTGGAATGTTTTAAAAACATTTCAATTTGACCAACTAACTTACAACCAAGCAGTACAATTAATGGAAATTTTTGAACATTCCTAGAATTTGTACATATATAACATGTTTAACTTTTTTTTACTTAATGGAAATAAGTGGAAATTTTTTACTTAATGGACATTTTGGCCGGTCCTCACTGTCTGACACTTTCTGTTTGAGACTTAAGACTTGATTTTAGGGATAAAGTTAGAATTAGGTTATGCTTACGTTTAGGGTAAGGGTTTGGCAGGTAGTTGTAATGGTTACGGTTAGGATGAAGAACTAGATATTGCATTGTCAGTGAATGTCCTCACAAAGATAGCTTTACAAACGTGTGTGTGTTATTTGTGTACTTTGGTGAGGCAAGCTGTGAGAAGAGACTTCTCACCGTTTGTTTGTAGATGTCACTTTGATGAAATGTTATGAAATTCATACATTTTCAGCGTGCCTTACAGTAATAGCCCTGTTCTGTTTTTAAAAGAACTAGAGATGAAAAAATCTCATTGTGAATTTTGAAAAGGTTTAACTGCGGAGTCAGTCTCTGAAACACTGGTATTGTGTGTGTGTGGGGGTGTCTGTGTGTGTTTGTGTAGGTGTCTGTGTGTGTGTATATATGGGTGTGTGTGTGTGTGTGTGGGGGGGGTGTCTGTGTGTGTTTGTGTAGGTGTCTGTGTGTGTGTATATATGGGTGTGTGTGTGTGTGTATATATGCGTGTGGGGGGTGTCTGTGTGTGTGTTTGTGTGTGTCTGTGTGTGTGTTTGTGTCTCTGTGCACATGAGACAGACAGAGAGTGAACGTGTTGGCACTGCTGTCTGGAGTTGGAGGCATTAGGCATTCATTAGAGATGGACAGCACTAGATATCTGTCTGTCAGGTTCTGATGAAGTCTCCCGGTCTTTCTTTCTTCCAGCTGGTGTTGCATGTACTCCTTCACTTGCCGTGGGCTATAAACCAGAGCAGAAAAATACTTGCATGTAAAACACAGTCATTTCTCCTTTGAGAGCCAGAGCAAGCCAATAGCTCAACAGGGACAGAGAAAAATGCAGAGAGCCTTCATTTTATACTTCTGTTTCATTTATGTCAAACCCCCAATCCATTAAGCATTCATCACTCATTCCTCTGCATCTGCAATGTATGTTCGATTCTGCGCTTTCTTGCCTGTTGTGCGATGGTAACTATGCAAACCTCAGTTTCCACTGGAACACGACTGATCAGACACACACCGGGGAAACATTTCATTTATATTCAGCATATGTATTGCCATCAGAGGAAGAAGTCTGCATCATATATTGTGTCTGAGGGACCAAGCTGAGACCTGGTGACAGTAGAAGTGGGAAGAAATAGGATTTAGAGCTAAGCTTCAGGGGCAATAACTGCAAGACTTGATCTGCCCAAACCTCCCAACCTTATTCTGTGAAAATGCTCTAATCACACAAGAACAGCAGTTTAAAGGAAAGGTTCACCTAAATATTAAACATCGTGTCATGTTTTTTAACTCGCCCTCATGGCATTCCAAAAATGACTTTTTCTCTGTCAGAAACAAAAAGGGCATGTTAGGCAGAAATTCAACGTTCATTTCTATACATCAAAATTCCAAATAAATCAAATCATGTTATAGTTTAATAATGATTATTATTCAATACACTAGTAATCTAGTAATCCAAAGGAGCCACACATTGCCTTTTAATATGTATTTATATATATATATATATATATACGTGTATATATAATCTGTGTATGTGTTTGGGGGGGAGGGTGGGTGTGTGTGTGTAGAAAGGAAAGCTTAAAAAATCAGCATTAAATATTATAACAGTGATCCTAACTAGTGTAAGAAAGCGTACAGATTTTATACACTAACCTTTTAAGACAGTATGTCTGGAATTCTTGTTCATATGTTAACTTATTTAAAGTTTGTTAATTAATAGTATATTATTGTTTGTCCAGTGCCTGGAGATGATTTTAATATTTGGCGATTTTACAGAAAAATGTACATGCATTGTTGATTTGTTTTGTGTTCTGATCGGAGAGAAGTCGAGGCAGTTTGTTCACTCGCACTAAAAAAAGAATTTAGACAATGTAAACATGGCAAGAATAACCTCAATTTAAACCGAGATTGTTTCAGTAAGAACTCATGTTGATTGACAGCAGATTTTCACTTTTACAGCAGATGTTAAAAATTAAACATGCATTTCACATCTTCCCACAGCTTCGTGTTAATGAGTTTTTCTCTTTTTATACCAGCTCAATCTTTCTCATAGAATAATGGCTTTTATCATTTCTGGCTTGCAGGTGGAACACAATCTTAAATGTGTGTCGGGCAGCCCTTGTTGTGGGATATGAGAATGTTGGCAAAGTCTGGCTGTCGAACGCAACTCAGATCTCTGAGGAACCATATTGGTTCCTCAATTACTGACCTAAGGTCTGTTCTATGTTTAAAGGAGGTGACTAAGATAAGCAGCACGCAGTGTCTCCTGCCTTTGCGTGTGTAACTACCTTGATCTAATTCTCCCTGTCATTTTTTCATAAATTCTCTTCCTGTTCCTTCGCATAGTCCTTATTTAGTGCCACCATTAACATTTCCTTTTAAAGTCCTTTCTTTCCTGTTGTTCCCAGACCTTTTACACTTATTCAAAGTGACTTACAGTGCATTCAAGCCATACATTTGATCAGCATGTGTGTTCCCTGGGAATCAAACCCATAACCTTTGCGCTGCTAAGTCAATACTCTGCCAGCTGAGCTACAGGAACACTGCCTTCCTTTCTGTTTGGTTGTTATATACAACAAATGTTGCTGTCACTCCTCTTCTGTGTTTGTTTAGTTAAAGAAACTGCGTTCCCCCTTGAAACATTTAACTTGCGAGAACTGAATTGTCTTTACATACACTAAGTGTGAACAGATGTGAACGACACAGTTGAGTTGTGAATGACATTTTTAAAGTTGCGTCATAGAGGTTTGTCTCTGTTCTCCAGCAGGCAAGTCACAGGGAAAGAGGTTAGTGTCTGATTCACAGCTTTTGAAACAGGTCAGTCTTTCTGTACAGTAGTTTCGGGGTAAATTCATACATTATGGTTAATAGAGAGCACTCGACGTGCATAAACGAAACAAAGTGCATATAAACTTCAAACTGCAGGTTACTAGTATTCCTTTGGATAAAAGTAGATAACACCAAACTGTTTAAACCTTTGAGAACAGCGTAAACAGTGTGTTACAGTATGTATCAATGTTTTGGGAGTGACTCCTGAATTCTGTGCACACACAGGATTATAAGGTTTCACTCCATTATTCAAATGCATCTGACCTTCCAAAATTGATCATGTGGACTTCTGTTTTCTTATATATCTGTGCTGTCACTAGCTTCCTTCCCTTTGAATGTATTTGAACAAAAACAAGCTAATAGATTTTCTATTTTTCCTTTTGTTTTGTGAAATGGATTCGTCGTGATAATTAATAGACTCACTCTTTCAAAGAGCTCACTACTTTTGCCTGATTTACTGTAGACCAGGCAGGAAAGATTTTTGTTTTACTTTCTTATTGATAAAACACATTGCATAAAGTCAATATCCTGTTACATAATGGTTATTTGAGTGAAATGTTTATTGCTTCAGACTCAAAGAATTCCTTCAGCTAAAGCTGCTTGTTTGCCTTGCGTGCCATTTTAGTTGTTTTTTCCTAAATGCAAATGTTTGGGACTTAAAATGTCAAAGTCAGAGCTCTATGTATTGTTTTGGGCCGTCATCTTGGGTGGCTGTCGTACATCAAGGCAGGAAAGTACTAGAGATGTCAGATCTGTACATGCAGGCTTAATGATGTTGAGCTCAGTAACAGATGTTGCTTTGAAAGGCCCGTCAGTTTTGCACCATCAGCCACTGTCTCTGCGTGTAGTTTAAACAGAGCAGAGGCGCAGAACATCCACACATACATATGACACGCGTTTCCCTGCCACTGCTGTCACTCGGGACGAAGTGGCCTGGTCACATGACTTCCCCGTCTTCCCCGAGTTTTTATGTAACTTTTTGAAGTTAAAGGGATAGTACACCCAAAAATGAAATTCTTTCATCATTTACTTAACCTCATGTCATTCCAAACCTGTATTACTTTATTCTTTGTGGAGATATTTTGGGGAAAAATAAGAAGATACATATTTTGAGAAATGTCACAGTGGTTTTGTGTCCATACAATGGAGGTCAATTGGTGCTTCTGGTGTTTGGTCACCAACATACCTCATAATATTTTCTTTTGTGTTCCACAGAAGCGAGTAAGTCATGTAATAAGCAAATAACTATGTTTAACGGTAAAAAAACATTTCCTCTTATACTGTTCGTCCTTTTCGTAGTGTCAGAAATATTCCTGCTTGTAGCTTTGTAGACCACTTACTGGCTCTTAGGGCAAAATGTTAAAAGCTCTCTCATTTCATTTGTAAGTCACTTTTGATAAAAATGTCTGCTAAATGAATAAATGTAAATGTATGTAAGAGAAAGAGAGATTCAGACAAACGCAGAGATGGATAGACAGACAGACAGATGCTTGAAAACACAGATCAATGGAAGATGCAGTTTGTTATCTAGTTGTGTAATCCATTCTTACCCCCACATTCGTCCTCTGAGAGTAATTTGTGAGCACTCGTGTGCTTCTGCCTGTTGTGGTGTTGTTGAACCACTGTTAGTGTGAAACGTTCATGCTAAGGCTGTTATCAGGTGAAGTGTAGCTCATCACAGACCTTTGGTGATGGAACTGTATCAAATCCCAGTACGAGTCGCCTTCAATGGGGACCGGCAACAGAAAAACGCCGTTGGACATGCCACTTCAAAGCAGCTTGTTTCGTTAGATCTTCAATTCCTGCTCGTATATCATGGATTGCTTGGTGCTTGTGTATGCATTGACCATCTCAGGTCTGGATAACGGAATCTTCTCCACTGAATCTTAATGCCCGTGGTGGCGTGTATGTGATGGGGTTCATGTTATGTTGTAAAACATAACTGTTAACTTCAGTGGTGATGGACAGGAGAGATGATGTGTGATGAATGTTGCCAACAGCGGATTTTATCGCTGTTGAGAAAAGTCTGTGTGTAGATTGATGAAAATCACATTGTAGAGATTCTTGAAGGATTAAAGTGAACTTTAAAGTGATTTTTGTTGTTTATATTATTTTTTCTCGATTAACTGATTGAAATCGCTTTGCAGACAGACTTTAAACCACAGATGAATGAGGACAAGCAGAAGGCTGCGATTTAATCTGTCGACTGATAAAGACAAGAATGATTAATTAGACTTTGGAGGACTCGAGCAGAAATCCACCACAGCCCTCAGTAGATTAATGAAGTTGTTTTAGAGCATCAAGTCTCTAAAGTTGATACTTTTCACATTAAATGTGCTTTAGAATGTGAATAGATTTCATTAATAAGGAAGCAGGACCTTGTTTTGTTCTCACACACTTTGGATGGTTCATTGTTGTAGAAATATCCGGATATCACACTTTAGTACTAAATTTGGATCAATGCAGATCTTATCATAGTGTGATTTACATTTATGCATCTGGCAGATGCTTTTATGCAATATTGAATGACTATAGACATTCAACCTGTACATTTAATCAGTATGTGTGTTCCCTGGGAATTTAAGCTGCTAACACAATGCTCTACAAGATAAGCTACTGAAAGAGGCTCTTCGTTATAGTAAGATGAATTAAGTTATTCTTAAGTTATTAAGTTTCTTCTTAATTTACTAATAGAGGATCTGTGCTTCAGAATTGCACTAAATAACTTAAGCAGTAAGTAACCTTTTAAAAAACCATAATATATGAAAACCCAATATGTGTGTGTGTGTTGCCATACATATATCTTATTCACCATAAACCTTTTTATTTCTTTTTAAAGATGATGTTTATCTGCATGAAATTAGAAATTTGTTTAGCATATTGGAGACAAGCAGCGCAGTTTATTCACAGCATCACACGTGAATGTCTGTCTCCTAATGAAATGACACCTGTCACAAAATCACGAAAAACATACAGAAAAGAACATCATGTTTTGGTGGTGAAATGTTCAAGAAATATTCCACATGGAATTCTGGAGGGAACAAAACTTCATCTTACTGAAAAAATTGTTAACAACACACAAGATAAGTTCTGCGAGTAGACGTTTGATTTGAATGGCTCACGTCACTTTTTATAACAGTCTCTGTTATAACTCTATTTGAACCCTGCATTTTGTTGTAGGTTATTTGCTGAGTAAGTGGTACGTTTAGACCCTCAGTGTTTTGCTGAGGTTGACAAAGATTGTAAATCCCACAGTTCAGTTCATCTGCTGGCTGCTCAGCTTTGTGAAGCAGTTGGAATTAGAGGTCAGCTCTCTTTCTGTCACTTGCTACTTCAGTGATGATGTTTCCAGTAGAGTCAAACACCTTTCAAACCAATATTTTCAGCAATCAGATATGTGCTGGGACATCAAACACAGCCTCACCCTGACTGGACCAGCCCAGCTCTGAGCTCCAACAGCCCTGGGATCTGATCTCAGCAAACCACGCGACCAGCAATCGCAGAGTCAAGAAAAACAGGAAGTAACCCATCTAACAATTTTAGGTTGTAAGAATGTTGCCCTAATGTTTCTATTAAGTAACAAAAATGCTGAAAAAGTTTATTTTGAAAGTTCTAGGGAACATTAGCCAACATTTTGAGAATGGTTAGCTGGGAGCCGAGGTGGCTGGGTTCTAACCCCGAGCTGTCAAAGCTCCTGTAAACAGTTTCAAAGATCTGGGCTTCAGTAACCTTGTTCTGTCTTGTTCATGCCTATAATGCAGACATCCTGTGTTTGAAAGTGAAATTGGGTGCTGACAGGCCTTCTCAGTAATTCTACTGTCTCCTCCAGAAGCTCAGTGGTTCTTAAAAGCCCCAATGTATAAATGGCCGCGGTCTCATGAATCCATGAAGCGCTCTCTGCAGTGCAAGGCCGCTCAGAAGGCGAGATTTTTCTGTTATTTTGTCAAAGCTTGGTTTATCGCTCAGAGACTGTCTTTGGTGTTTCGACAGCCGTGATGCAGACAAGAGATTATTATTTATTTTTCCTTTGAGTTCTCTTTGAGGCTGCAGGGAGAGACTTTGACTTTTAAGTTCACAAAGGGTAACGGAGAGCAATTTTTGTTCTGCTAAAAAGGAAAAATAACATCCACGGGCTCTTTTTTGGCCAGTGGGATGTGGGATGCTCGACTTAACAAGTGAAGAATTTCGCTTCCACCTTTTACATTCTGCGCCTGCATGGTTCGTTTGCCGTGGTCTGTGATTAGTGTTCTGTACACTGTCCGTGGAGCAATTTTTCACTGCATGGGTGTGTTAGCATGCACGTCACCGTCACTGTTAAGTGTTATCTGTGGGCTGATCGTGTGTGCATTTGTCAGGAAGTGGTCGCCGGGCCGCTGCCTGGCGCTGGGTTATAAAGTGCAGTGTGTGGCTGCACATGAGGCAACAAGGTGTGAGGCTTTGTGTTCCAGTCGTCAAAGCTGATACATGGAAGTTAAAAAAGGGAAAACACAGGATTACATGTACGGGGGTGAATCTTTGCTTTATTGCGATCCAGTGACACAGAATGACTTCTCTGTTGATATTGTAGAGCAAATTAATTGATATTATAATCAAGTTAATTACGTTATGTTGATTAATCAGATTACTTGCAATTAACAGCATGAAAGTGCATTTTAAAAGCACGGTGGCAGGTGAACGCATTTATTAGCCATTACAAAAAGTGGCTTTAGAAGTCCATGCATTGTTTGTTTGATTTGCGTGTTATACAGTACTTCAGTCCGAAACAATCCATTTTACAATAACAGTCCTATCTCTGTGTTATTTAAAATTTTTGCTCTCTGTATACATGCAAGGTGTCTTGCGTGTGTACATGGTTTGGTTTGCAGTCTATCCAGCTGTTTTTCAACGCAAGAATGCATCCGGCTCCTTTCTCATTCTGCGCTGCATGATGCATGCTGCATTCTAAGTGTGCTTTGGCGAAATGTATTGCGTGTTATTGAGTTAAGATGGACATGCTGTGCAACTAGGTGGTACTTTGGGCTTCTATCTCTCCAATGGCAAGACAATTCCTTTTGTTTGGTTCAGTGATGTGATTAATTAAATTAACATGTTAAATTGACCGCCGTAATTATAATGCATTCGCTTGCCTTCTGCTTTTGTGGCTGTATAAGTACAAGTCAAATAACTGTATGAATATAGATTAAAGTTTGTAATTTCCTTGTTGAAGTCTAACATTCAACCAGAATAACAGCTCTTTAAACTCAGCCGAACTTAATATGATCTTAAACACTGCTTAACTCCACTCATCTGCCCTGTCCCATCCTGTCCCCAGAGGGTTGTTCTGTGTTTTGGTTTATGGCCACACCCATATTATAAATGCACATTATATTTATGCTGCAGCAATGTACATATGCTGTACACTGAACCACACAGATCCCTGCTGCTTGCGGCATACACTGCTAATGCAGCAAGCCCCTACAGAGGTGTTAATTAGATTTTTTTCATCTGAATATGCAAACATCCAGTATTGTTGCACTCGTCCTGCGAAACACGAACAGACACACATACACAAACAAATTTGTTGTATAATTGAACATTCATTCCAATTTATTTCCTCAGACTCGTCCATCACACTGGCCTTGTTTGCATTACTGTTGCATGTTGTGCAATTGAAAGCACTTAATAGTAAATTAAAACACAACGTGTTGCTAATAAGAGATGTTGGGGTGATGTTATGTGCCCTAATAAGATGCCGTCATTGTTGCTGTGACTGCTTCCTTTTCCTGAGCTGTCGAGGTCAGTGAGTGACAGTAAATGTTTTGTGTCAGAGATGCAACAAAAGCATCTGTTGATGGCAAAATGAATGCTGATTGAGCCCAAAGAGAAACCTGCTGTTGCTTGTTTGTTCCCGGAGGTCTTAAAAAGGGGATTAACTCTGATGCCTTTAGTTGCGTGTTGTGTGTGCGTGTGTTTGTGAGTAATTTGTGAGTTATTAGAGTTTTGTTTATAGTTTCTTTGCAAGTTTTACTAATATTTTGAATTAGCTTTTATTTTCATATTTTTTAGTTTTCATGTTATTTTAGTTACAATTTTAGGTATCTATAATTATGCACTTTTATAATTTTATTTAGTTTAAGTATATAATAATATTTATGCCTATATTTTATTTGATTTCATATATATATATATATATATATATATATATAGTGTGTGTGTGTGTGTGTGTGAGAGAGACTTGTTATCCAGCACAACAGAAAATGTTTGTGGAAAAAATCATTTACCCTGCTTTTAACAGATGTAGTTTGTAAATGATTTCAAAATGTTCATATTTGGGTGAAGTATTCCTTTAAGTGATGGCAAAACTGGAGGTGGCAGAATTTAATTGGCCAGGTTGCCGAGGTGAAGAGTTGGTGCAAAAGAACAGTGTTACTTTCGCTGCTACAAGACGCAATACCGCCTCCACACAACCAGAGAACGTCATACAACTCGTCTGTATTCCACTCACCTAAACATACATACATCCAAAAATACATACACACTCATGTCAAATCCGCAGCAACCTTTTGATATTAGACGCTGCATCTTATACTTTGCTGTAGACATGTCTAGCAGCACAGGTCTTGTTTTCTGTCATGCTGTATTGTAGTAGTACACAGGACCTCGTTCATGAAACACAAGCAAAATCATTTGTGTAAATCATTCATAAAACCGTTCTTGCATAAATTGATACATTCAGTTCCATGCAAAGATTTACATTTCTGAAGGATTTTCACAGGTGTGTGTCCTGCTTGTTTTGTGAATGAGGTCCAGGAAGTAGTAAATTAGGGCAGGGATGTTAGGGCAATTAGAGTATGTAATGCTAACCTTTGTGTAAATACAAACATCTTAACCAGTATAAAAACACTGTTACTTGCAAATTATTGATGCAACAAAAAAATGTTACTATTTTTTATACAATCATGTTTTCTGTTTTGATAGTTTAAAATAGTACTGATTAGTTTTAGTCATTTTATAAACTTTTGTATTATACATTCATATTTAATACAAAAGTATTGCACTTTTTTATAACAACCTCACAAACTCTTTTGTGAACCCATTGCTGGGAATTCCAGACTCCAGGGATTCACTCCTGCTGATAAATGCAGTTTTCACTTCCAAAACTTTGCAGTTCGGTATGTATGTGCACATTTTTCCCTGAAATTATGATTCCTGTATAGATGCATTTATGCCACGTCTGTGCTGCATTACAAAGTCTAATGCACTTTTCTCTATAATGTATGCCACTTCAGATGTGGCTTCCGTGCCACATGTGGTGTAAAGACACCTTTGTTTCGCCTTTGTTTTTCTTATCCTCCAGACAGACAAGCGTGTCCCTTCACTATCATTTGCTTTCTCATCCTCTCTCCGTCTCACGCACACGCACACACAGTGTTAATAAGTGCTACCTCTTGCTCTCCTCTCTCATATCAGTAATGGAGAGGCTGCAGACAAGGAAAGATGAGAGAATGATGTGTGGCTTTATGCTCCAGCACTTTCCACTGCAGACCCGCTATCGAGGCCGGACTCAGAAATTACATTTTTGTGTTTACTTGCCCGCAATGCATCATGGGATTTGCTGTGACATGGTGATGTACTGAAGCTCAGGGGTTTAATGAAGCCGGAGGAAATGCATACGTAAGTCCAAGCAGAGGACAGTAAAGACTGCAGTAGCATTGAGTGTTTATCTCAATGAGTGGTGCACAACCCCTTTAGAAGTACATTGCCATCTTTGCTCAGGGGCATTCCAGGTATTTACTGTAAAAGTTATATGATGTGACAGCATGACCTGATTGGTTGATGGCATAGCAAGGACACACACAGTCCAAAGCTCTTCACTAACAAAAATTAAAAGCAGGGTAGTATTTTTTGTTAAGCTGGTTGAACGTCTTTTTACATCCTGTGAGCAGCCACTAAGTGGTATATTTATACCTCTATATATTTTCTGTGGAAGGTGCAGGACTATAAAATGTTTGTTTAATCATTACATTTGGTTTTGGATAGCGCTCTGAAGGGATAGTGGGATCATATGCTTTCAAATCTGCTTTACTATTTCTAGCCTCTTAGAAATTGCCTACCCTACCTTTAGGACACTGGTAGAACATTTTTGTTTTAATAATAAATATTATATGTAATTAACATTTATTATCATTAAATATTTTAAGATTTGTTTCTTCCACATTTTTTGCCTGAAAAACTGCTACTTTTAAATAGTCATTAACAGAGAAAGATGCTTTTTGTACCCAGGTGTTGTATTGTAGTTACTGTACGACATACCAGCAGAGTAATGCATGTCTATCAGTCATCATTTTCATGCCAGTATCATTACCATCTCACAGAAATATGGTGAAAGTAATTTACAGAAATGATTGGGACTTGGCAAGCCCCTGCTGAATGAATTGTCTCATTTCCATACAATACAACAACAATGAGTGGCAGCCGTTTGACTTTCACTTGTTATGTAAATGACCCTATCATGTTCTTGAAAAGCTGATGACTTGTGCAGACTTTGTTCAGAAAGTAATGCTAGTTTACTTCTTAATAAACACTGTCCAATACATACTGTATCTTACCTGTTACCTGAAAAAATAGTATGTGAATAGACTGTAGTATGCTACATTGCAGTGTGATCTGTAATGTATACTACACATTTTGTCATCTGCACAGAGTACATACTACAGTGTATACTGCGTGTGATAGTAAGAGATTAGAGATGTAAGCTAAACATTATTCTGAAACTCGGTTTGGCTGTCAGATGGTGGTTTACAGTGAATTAACCACAAATAAATAGCAACATATTCTCTACACAAGCCCGTTTTGGAGAGAAATTGTGTTATTTGTTCCGTCTCCTTGAGAATCAAGCCAGCTGAAGGCCACTAATTGGAAGGAAAATGTGTAACACTTCGAAGAATAAATAACCTTCAATGTGGGGATTTTGTGGTTTGTACCTTCATAAAACCTTCTGCCATTTTCTTTCCCTCAGGTTCAACATTTTTAAATGATGCACCATACGCAATACAACCTGAACGTGGGGGCATGGGGCTTTTACAGTTCTTCTGCTTTTCATGGCCCTTATTCTGCCTATGGGAAGTTTGGAGAGAATGAGTAAATTGCAGAATGCCCCCAGTGCAGGTGTTTCTATGAAAACCGTTCCCGCTCGCCTCTGTGTAATGAAACAACGGATGCAGTGAATAGGCGGAGTGTGCCTGCAGTCTTCTCTTAGACAGAGCTCCGAATTTCACTCGAGTGCCTTTAACCAAGAGAGAACAGACAGACTGGGTTTGCAGGGCAGGGAAGGCAGCAAATTTCACCATAGTGTTCCATTCCACATTGTAGGCCATTTATCTTTCTCCAAAATTGCAGGATGTATTGAATTACCTCCCAAAATGAAGGGTAATAGCGCGCTCTCTGCTTTTCTGCTATGTCGCAGGGATAGACTATAAAAAGCCAAGCTGTGTAGAATTTTATTTTTTGTCTTAGACCCAAAGCAATGCATTCATTCACCCCTGTACACTGGCCCCATAACACTTCGGATATTTAAGAATAAAGCCACACTTCAGAATAAAGAATGTATTGGCATTATATAACAATATACTAATGTCTAACTAATGTCACTTTTAAAAGATGTATCATGCAAACACGTTTGAGCAATTAAGTTCACAAAAAGACGTTTAAGTTTCATGCAGAAAACAATAGATATGCTGCACATAAATTATGCAAAAAAATTTACATCTGTGGTTACTTTGTTAGGACAGTCTAATGCAAGTCATTCAGAGATTTACTTCAGCTTTTAAGTACATTTTAGGGCTGCTGTATGTACTACGTTCAGACAGTCTTGAAAACATTCAACTGAACCTGCAATGCATTACGGATAAAGGCCTCATTATTTGTACACTTTAAACTTTGTCAAAGTCCAGAGATACCTCTTTGATTCCTTGTGCTGTAGTTTCATTGTCTCTCTTCCCCATGGGCCTCTCTTTCTCTCTGTCTCCCTCTCTCTTGCTCTTATTCTGGTATTTGGTCCTATCGCTCGCCTGCACACACCTTCTCCATCATTATTTCATCCCGGCTCAATCTCTCCCCCGTTCTTTCCTATTATAAAGCCCATCACACAGTGCGGCGGTCTCCCGGTGTGAATGAGATCCTGAAGTCATATTGATTTCCCTGGATGTCTATAATAGAGGATGTGCCACGTGTGACACGCTTCTGTGTTAGCACACTGTAGCCTGTACTGTAGCCCATTTTTGATCTGCCCATGTATTCTGAAGAGAGCAGAATGAGCCCCTGTGACACAGAGAAAGAGCAAGTAAAAGAAAATATGGAGACCAGGGTTTGAGAAGTCAAAGTAGGGAAACCAGTCAGGTTATTCTGTATTTTGGTGCAAACGGTCATTACCGGTGTACAAATGTGCCCTTTTAATGCTGTGACACACTTTGAATTATTATTATGTAAAAATCTCTCCTCCGCAAAAGTTGAAGAGCGCAGCGTTTTAGCTCGCGCTTGATTTCAAGCAGCTGGAGCCACATTGAAGTGGAAAGCACCCTGTGGAGAAGCCCAGGGGTTTGGATGGTACACCACGGCCTTCGGTTCTGGAGAGGCGCTCTGTGATTGGCCCCCTGGGTTTCGGTTTTGTCATAGTGCAGAGATGACCTCTATAAAAGGCTGACACTTGTCTACTATGTCACAGAGTGAGAGACAGAGTGAGTTAATAAGAAAAATGCATGGAAGAGGTAAAGCAGCACTCTATACTTTAAGGTATAATCTCCTCCTTACCTGTTCATAAAGCCCTTGATTTCTGCATGCCAACAAGCGTTTGCAAAGTTAGTTAATGCAGCGTTGGACACAAAGCCTTATATCAAATTATCTGCTCTAGTCGGGCGTTTTATGAGACATTATTCATTTCAATGTCCTGCCTCGCGTTCGTATGAGGAACAAGATGGTGGAATTAAGAGAGAGAGAAAGACAAAAAAAAAGGAAAAAGTCCTCACTCCAGCTGATCCCAAAGCCCCAATTAGATGAACAGAGTTGATAATATCGTAATGGAGGCCCACAGATTCACATCTAGTCATTTTAGGTCCCCCTATTAAACCTTCCAATGTAGTTAACATTGATTCCACACTGGCTCTGCACAGAGAATGGACTCCATAAAGGAAGACAATAGCTTCTGAATTGGGCTCAGCTTTGACATAATTGCTTCATAATTGCGCAGCAGTGATTTGCATTCACTTTGTGGCCCTTCCCATCAGCCAATTAGATCTGCTTGTTGATTTATGTGTGTGATGATGGAAGCTGATGGCTTTTGTCATGGTTCATATTGACTAGCGCTAAATACCTGAAGGCGTTTTGATCTTTATGAGGGTTCCAAAGGAGAACCGGTTAATAGAACCACAGGAACTTGATTGATCAGCGTGTTAGATTAAGTCTTTTGTCGATGAGTTGATTAAGGCATTCTTTGGGAAATAATCAGTTTGATATCGTGATTGTTTGTTTGTAATTTGTGTGCTATTTATTGAGCTTATGTGGATTTATTGTGTGGATACATTGTAGGCTTTTTAAATGTCCATTTTTTGTCAGCAGAGAGACTTTTATTATGACAGCTGACAGGAAGACATGGAAGAACGCATGTGTTTCTTCACGGTCTTTACAAAAGGCTTTAAACGAGAAATGCAAAAACTGTAATGCTGTCTTCTGTGTCTGAAATAATCTAAATTTGCTAAAGTAAAATGGAAATGGGGCAGTGTTTATTTAGAGGCGAGTCTCAATTTTAAAATTTAAATTTGATTAAGCAAATTTTTGCATGTGAATGTTTGTTTTGAAGGTGCCACAGTATTTACACTTTTCAGGGAAAAAGACCTACTTATAACTGTCTCAGCATATTACACTTGGAAAGGCGAAAGTATTTTAACATTCATAAAATGATTTCACCTGTAAAGGTTTGCCTTCAAAAAAAGCTAAGTGTGTGAGTGTGTGTTTGTCTGTGTGTGAGTGTGTAAGTGTGTGTCTGTGTAAGTGTGTGTCTGTGTGTAAGTGTGTGTTTGTGTTTGTGTGTGTGTGTTTGTGTATTGTGTGTGTGTGTTTGTGTATTGTGTGTGTGTGTGTAAGTGTGTGTCTGTGTAAGTTTGTGTTTGTGTATTGTGTGTGTGTGTCTGTGTGCGTTTGTCTGTGTGTAAGTGTGTGTCTGTGTGTAAGTGTGTGTTTGTGTATTGTGTGTCTGTGTAAGTGTGTGTCTGTGTAAGTGTGTGTCTGTGTAAGTGTGTGTTTGTGTGTGTGTGTGTGTGTGTGTGTGCCAGTGAACATGGAGGACATATAACTTGGTGTAGCTGAACAGTGAAGTGTGACTAGTGATGTCACTGGAGAGTCCTGCTGTGCGGTTCAGCATTAGTAATTAATCATTAGAGGTGTACTGCTTAACCGCTGCCTAATACTGTCTCTCGCCCTGTGCAGATACTCCCTTCTGCCATGATTACTTTTAATTGCCTTTTACTCATTTATTACAAGATGCTAATATTCATATTTGAGGGCATTCAGCACGTCCTCCCCTCCCCTCAGTTTTTACCCAGCTAACAATTTTAGGAACATTCTAAGCTAATGTTTCCATGAAGTAACAGAAATGTTAAAAATGTTGAAAGTTCTAGGAACGTTCAAAACGTCCTGTTTTTTAGATGCTGTATTAAAATTATTTCTTTGGTTTTAAAAAAAATATTCAAACAGTTTTTAATTTGTAACAAAATTTAAGAACTTAAGAATAACTTTTTTGATATGTATGATATAAAACATAAAGAAAATGCTTAATCAACATTACCACATAAACTTTTTTTGATCATTTAAGAGAACTTTTAGAGAACAACAGCAAACACTCTGAGAGTGTTCCCTGTTATCTGGGTAGTCGTCTTTCTCAGGCCTGCTGGATTTATGCCTGTATGATGCAGGAACTCTCATAAAGTCTAATAGTAGAGGTTACTGTCAATGATACAGCCCATTAACTTCAGGAGATAGATGTGACTTACCCTCGTCTAACTGACTGGCCGCTGTGACTTTGAGAGGCCCCGGCTCCATTTGCAGGCCCTCTTCAGTTCTGCACGCATTCATATGAGATTGAGAGAAAATGAGAGGAACCGTGTCGTCTGAACTGAGATATCAGCCTCTCTCTGGACACCACTGAACTGCTGTTCATACCCGAGGCCACATCTAAGAGAAGAGGTGAAAAGTTGTCATAGATTCACTAGGATTACAGTTCATCTGACAAGAACGGTGTCCATTTTTTAGATGCAGTGCAATTTAAAGCCCAACTGCGCTGGGAGAATAGAACCAAGATTTCTTAGAAGAGCAGTTAGGATCTTCGGGTCTTCCGTATTTTCTTCTGTATTTTCGTTTGGCTGTAGAATTGAAAACTGAATGAAAACTGGCAACATGGCGCGTGGTGTATTGGGAATTTAGTGCTGTTAGTACATTTGGTGTTTTGTTTTTTTACTTCAACCAGTTGATTATCATGGATCTGTTAACCGTTCACTGTAGTCCAATTAAAAAATATGAATTTATGAATGAAGAACGTTATTTGTGTTTTTGTTTAGGGCATATTATTGGAATGCATCTGTGCTGCATTTAAAAGTCTGTTGAAACAACTTTTGAGTAAAATGTAATACATTTATTTCATGTTATAGCAGTTGTGTTAAAATTTAAACTTCTCTTTAGCAACAAGCTGCTGGTGCATTTAAATGGGCAGTAAATGCAGTAAGAGTTTAAGTTTCATATTTCCTGTTTAGGAACCTGAATCACGAAGAAGAATAAGAAACCAGAATCCTTTAATTCTTTATGATTCTCATTCATATTCTGTATTATATAGATACAGTACTAAGAATACAGTAGATGACATGAACCCAAGCAGCAGATTTTGGTCTTCTGTTATAACAAAGTGTTTCTCTTACTGTTTTCTGCAGGCACTACAGTAATGACAATGACGGCTTATGATGCAGATGATCCCAACACAGATAACGCTGTGCTGCGCTACATCATCCTGAGACAATTGCCCAATAAACCCTCGCCCAACATGTTCTACATTGACCCGGAAAGGGGCGATATTGTCACAGTAATCTCCCCCAACCTGCTGGATCGTGAGGTACGTGCTTTTCCTGATATTCGTTGGATATTTTTAAGCTACATGGATAATGTATTAGTGCAGTTGAAAATAACATGAAACATCCATTTACTTAGCTGCGGTGTTTGTCACATCTTGTCTATCTCATTAAAACATTAAAGACATTAAAGTGTTTTCTTAGCACTATAGCATGGCTATGTAACTAATAGAAAAAAATGTATCGAGCAGATGTTGACCGCACATATTGTGAGGGTTTTTTGATATGGTAAGAATGTTACATACATTGCAAAACAAACCTGATATTTCGTGTAACGTGTAGGCAGAAATACCCACTTGACCATTTGAAGAATGTCATCAATCTGAGCTAGCCGTTTTCTGAGAGCTTCGCGAGACGAATCATTAACAGAAGGGCAGAGAGAACGACAGAAGCTTTCTCTTTGAACCAAGCTGTGTAAACAAACAGGCATTCAAAAGCTAGCACTAGCAAACACGAGGGGCAAATCTGCGGGGACGCACAATAACGGCAGTGTGCTTTAATGTTTAACTATCCTCAAGACACCTTTGGAGCAAGTAGATTAGAGTAGATTCTTCCGCATATTAAAGCTGAGTTTTTAATGTTGTTAGGAGACAGGAGGTGAGATGAATGCAGGAAAGACTTCACGGTGTCTTGAGGACAGGGGATGTTAGCGGCGCATGCTAATGAGCAACTCGAGGCGGTGCCTTCGCGGCTCCTAACCGGAGCGAGACAACAGCGTGATTGCTTTTTCTGCAGGGTGACGAATACAGGAACATCAATTCGGCCCGGTACTGGAAGAGGAATATTAGCTGTTGTCAGACACTTAGAGCGTGGTTTAATTGAGGTTATACACACTTATCCACCAGCATCGACTATGTCGGACAAGGCCAGCAGAGAAGCCTTCAGCTGGAACAGAACGAAAGCGCTATTAAATGAATGTTTTCCAGCTAACAATTTTAGGCCGAAAGAACGTTTCAGTAACATTTCCATCAAGTAACAAAAATGTAATTTTGAAAGTTCTAGGAATGTTTAAAATGTCTGTTTTTTAAACATTATATTAAACATTATTGTTTGGTTATAAGTTGTTTTGGTTATAACCAATTCAAACTTTAATTCTGTTTTAATTAAAAAATGTTCCACTAACATATCAAAAATGTTATTCTTAAGTTATGATATACACTGTTCTTAAAACATTCCCTGTTAGCTGGGTCGGTGTGATTTGCCGTGTGTGCTTGATGGTCGATTTGTCATTATAATCAAAGCGTCACACGTACGAAAGATGTCTAAATGTAGCCGTTTATGTCCATGACTGATTTGTTTATACTGAGACACACTGATGTTGACAAAATTTGCTAACTTTGTTTAAATAGCTGGTGTCCCTATCAAGTGCAATATCTTACTGTACACAAGTTTCGTCTGCGAGATTCCCACAAGTCTGCGCTTTGTTGCAGTTGGAATCTCATGTGCGTGACAGATGTTTTACGCGAGGAGCTCCAGGGGATTTCAGGTGTGTTAAGAAGGAGACAGGTGTGCGACGCGTCTGCTACCGCTACAACGTTACATGTTTGAGATTTTGTGGTAGGATCGCAAAAAAATTTTTGCCTCTTGCTGCGAAGAGAGTAGTCTGCCAGCATTTTTTCTTTTTCGGCCCAGCTGTTTGGTCCCTGAACTTTAAACATGACAAAGTACACTTGGGGAATTGGGCCAAATGTGCATTTTTTACAAAATTACCTCACCGCTCACCCGGTACTTTAAAATTTAGAGAATCTATTTTGTCACGTTGAAATCAAGTCGATTCACCTCTCCGCGAGTCCCTGAACTCTCTCGAGCGTTAAAGCTTGTCAAGATATGCACATTTATTTCTTTGCCGCCATTTTCCTCTCATTTTGTCACTGAAACTGTGGATCAATGGTGGAAGGTAATTTTTCGCAGCTAATAGGTGGAGATAAGAGTCGCTTTCAGATTCTGTGTGACTGCATTCGTATCAAATGAGAGAGAGAAAGACAGAGAGATGGCACTTTCCAGGAGTATGGCGTTGCACACTTTGATGTCCCATAAGTTTCATTTAATTTTTTTTACATGTTGTTAGATTGTATACAATTTTCTAACCCATAGCAAGAGAATTTGTTAGTTAAGTCAAATAAGTTAAATGTCGGTATGCTTTTGATTTTGGTCTGTTCTGCTTAATAACCCTTGACTTTTTATACAGGAATGTCAATTTTGACCATCTGTTGAATTTATACTTACTTTATTGTGGTATTTTTTAAATATTAATAACCATAAATGTTATATTTAGTTACATTTTTAGCACCACAATATTTTAGCACCACACAAATATATACTGACATCACATTTTCTTAGTTTTCACAAATATTGTTGTGTTTACTGCAAAGAAATATGAAATTGCCCAACACGCCCATTTTATGAGATTCCTCCCAGATCGTAATTACTCATTGCCGGTAGCTTCTCATGGGGATTTAAAAGCGTCACGAACGTCTGAGAGTTTGATCTAATGAAAAAACTCCACAACCCTGTCATTTAGGCTGCTTGAGCTAATGATTTGAAGGCAACTCAGGAAAACATCATGAAAATGGTTTTCTCAGCACGTAAGCATCTCTCCTGACAGGTCAAGTGTGTCTGTTCTCTGACGGATCGGCATGCGTGACTAATAATGTTTGCAGCCCAGCGTTCCAAACTTCTTGTACAGTACCTGATGTTCCAAAGCAGACATGATTAATCAGGCAGAACTCTGTTGTCAAAAATAGGAACGTCACAAACTTTGGTTAAATTAAATTCCTCATATTTGTCAGCTGTGCTTTATGGAATAGTGTTCATGGAGTAGTTTTCTCTTGTTATCACACCTGGTCTGTTTATAGATATCAGACATCTGATAACATGTCTGATCTTTTCACCTGATCTGATTTAGAAGTCTGTCGTGTTGATCCTACATACTTGTTGATCACATTGTAAATGATCACACACAGCTTTGGTTGCTTAGCTCTGTGCTAATGAAGACGGGTTGTATGTAGACAGTGTGATGTGATGGTGTGCTCTGTTTGCTCAAGATTATGACCTCCATTTTTCCCACAGGTTGTGCTGATGGTGAACAAGTAATGATGGAATTAATGGTCATTAGTGTTCCCCTGAGCTACCATATTTGCTAAATATATCCAGGTTTGATGGTGTTGTAAAGGAGCTGTCAAGGCAAATAACAAAATCGATGCATGATACTTCATTAAGACGTAAAAAAAAAATACGCATCAATACATTCTCACAAATTGTAAAAGTTGGCTATTGAGATTCTGTTTGAAGTTTAGTTTTCTGCTTTGTTTAGACTGATCTTTCTGCTTTGCTTAAAGCTGACAGATTGAGGGTTTCGTTTGGGGAGGGAGGACGAACCTCAGAGTAGCTTCTGTGGTCAGCTACCTAGAGTGCATTTGTTCTGGTCTTGGCAATCAGATGCCTGCCACCAGATCTGACATTTGATTGACAGGCAGAGTAGCCCCGCCTTTGTTTCCAGGTCCAGAGGACATGGTCACAAAGTAGATGTTTTAAAATCAATACGCAGTCACAGAGATCTGGCTGACCTCTTGGAGTATGTCCAATCATTAAAGCCCTGCTTCTGTTGAACAGTTTGTGGTCAGATAAGAGCTCAGGTTCGAAACCTAGTGAGCTCTCTAATGCCTACTCTATTGCCTTCTAAGCCAACGTTCTAACCAAAATGGAACTTTGTAAGGGATTGATTTGGATTAATCTGCACTACAAATCTGCATGCCATACAAATAGCACTTCTCGTGAAGCGACGTGCAATTTTTAAAATATTTTTGGTGAACTAGTCAAAAATGATCCTTTCAAAGGCTGTCTTGGTAGGCAGCTCACATGGATTTGGACCAGAGCTAATGAAACAATGTGCTGTTTTTAAGACATTAAAGCTTCTTAATGCCACAGTAAACATCGAACAGTGATTTTTTTTTTTTCATTTAAGAGTTTTACATTTGCAAGGGTTTATGACCAGACTTAATTAATTTTTAGGAGTGATGACAGACAAAAGTTTGCAATTAAGGACCTGTTTGACAAATACTCTCAAATGAAAATGAAGCGCATTTTATGCAAGCATAAACACATGCACATGCATTCCTCGCGCGTACATGCACCCACCAGGACACACAATGGACATCCAATTACAGGGAGGTCGTAGCCTAGTGATTTCCCTCAGTGCTGTCGCATTCACCCCGGACCCGAACGCTCCTTCAAATTACAGCTCCGGCCTTTCCTTAACGCTCGCCAACAAAATAGGCTTTTCAGACGTGCTTTCGGACCTCTCTCTAATCTGATCTCTCCCACATAATTGAATGTCAGTCGCCATATGAAGATTCCTTCCCGCTCTCAATTAATGAATCATTGTGTTTGGCAGGACAGCTAGACAAAACCGACAGCAAAATATTTACTCCTGCAGGTGGCTGTAGGGTTATTATGTTGTGTCATCTAAATGCAAATATTACAGTGAATGCAGGAGGTGCGATTGTCAATTGAAAACACTGCATTACTGCATGATTTGATGCGCACTTCAGTGCATAAAAGATGTAAACTGTCATTTATTCAGTCATTATGAGGTGCGGGATTAGTTGGCTAGGAAATAGACTTGTGGGTGAGTTTTTGCTGTGACCAGAGCTACATTTGGCTTCCTAGAATTGCTTTAATTTTCATGAATTTTCCAGGCTATATTAATGAATTCTGAAATTATTCTATTTTAACTGAACTTTTCCTGTAGCTCCGTTGGTAGAGTATTGCATTAGCAGCACAAATGTTGTAGGTTCGAATAGGTTCAAATGTTTACTTTCAATGCACTATAGGTTGCTTTGGGTAAAAGCATCTCCCAAATGCATAAATGTATGTAAATGAATTACTTTAGTACTTTGCTATGATTTAGGGATGGGTCAGGAGGGTTGACTAGTTGTTTATCAACTGACTAGTTCTGTTTTCCTATAGCAGTGCTTTTATAAAAGGATTTATTGTAAGGTATGACTTACACAACTTGATTTTCACAGTAAAAGCCATTGAGACCTTTCTCCTGATGCTCAGTCTGAGACGTGCATCATTTTTATTGTGGCACATTGTCATTAGACACATGATACCAGTCTTCAGACTCCTGCGCTGTGTGTTTGACGCCACACTGGTGAGGACTTCACCTATTCCATCAAGCACTGAAGACAAATCTACAGCTTGAAGGGAGAAACTCTATTCCACACCATGACTCAAAACTTCCTGTCAATTTCAATAAATATACCAGAGAAAAGTGTCATTTCTCGCTCCCCTGTTTCTCGTTCCCCACCTGTCATTCTCATCTGTTTTTGCCTTATTTTCACACTGCAGGGGACTGAAATTAAAGCAGAAATCATACGCAAATATTGGTCGTTTGCCTTGTTTTATCTGTCACAGTGCAAAGCGAAAGATAATGTTGATGTTTTTGTCATATCTATTACATGTGAATGTAATAGATATGACAGTGAAGTTCATTTTTGTAATTTTTTATTTAAGTAATTATTTTCTGCTTTTTGATTGTAGAACAACTACAGGCAAACTAAAACAGGCAATGAAAACAGACAACCTGTGGTGACACATGAACACCACAGCTCAATGTTATAGCACTGTCCGAATCATGAGATTATATCCCAGTTTTACCCCTTCGGTTTAGCTAATGCAGTCTCACAGAAGTATACAGAGGGTGAGGGTTAACATTCACACATTACCTGGTTTAACCAGAGAGCTACTTGAAAGTATGCCAGAAGTTCAGCTGTGATCTTTATGAAGTGCATAAACCAGGTGCAGTCCATCTTCAGTGATTAAAAATGGCACCTTCTCGCTCTCCCCTCGCCCTCTCTCTCTCCCCTTCTCCTCCATCACGCCTCTGTCTACTTGCATTAGCGCAGAAATGAGATTCCACTAATTAATTAGATCTCAGAGTGCTAAAGATGAAGATTACATCCCAATGAAGGTTAGGAGTGTCAATCACATTTATTTTCTCGTGCTGTGGGTTCCCGGAGATAAATTGAGCCCCATGGGAATTGTGGGTAGAAAAAAGGTCAAGCTGTTAATCCCTCTCTGTTATTAATTGAGCCTTGTTGATCCACTCAGTCAATAAAAGTGTGAAGCATCAGTAAGAGAAAGTAAAGGAAATACGAGCACTGTCCAAACTGCTGGAGAACGATAGAGCAGAATTTAGAAGCAGAGATCTGAGGAAGGAAGTTATTGTTTGGAGAGCGTTCCCATTTGAGTTTAGGTAGTGAGACAGAATGACCTTTCTGAGGCACACTGGTGTTGATTCATATTGTGAACGTCGTCTTTAATTCACCTTGATGAACTGAGCAAACATGAGTTTAACACTTTCAGCGTACTATAGCCAGAATGTCAGTGCTGCTTTTTGAGGAAATAAAAAAGCAAAACGAAAATATAAAGAACAGATGCAGGTTTGCCCGCTGTGGTATCCATTCCCCGAAGAGTTATTGGTGCCTAAGTAGAGCTAAAGTACTCTTTGGCGTCGATGTTTAGCTCTTGAAGGTGCTTTGAACTCACTTCGCTCCTTTTCTTGAGTCATAAAGGTGAAAAAGAGTTTCATTGCCCCGCTCTGAGCTTCACCAAATCCTTCACATTCTCACAGGCAGGTCCGCACAGAGTCGTCCCTTATAAATGCACTGACTTTGCACTATTGAACTTGCCAGGACTTGGCAGTAACCTTCTGAGTTTAAAATATGCATCTTTTATTTTACTGGCAAAGAGCTGGGAGCAATCTAAGCACAATCTGTCCCCCGAATGGCATAATATAATGGGCAATTGTCGGCATTTATAAGGAACGAGCAGGTAGGAACTCACATCTCAGTATCTCCAGAAGGTTTCAAATGTCTCCAATTACTGCACACCCTTAAGTTCTGGAAGGAAATGGAAAGTGGGGATTATAAATATCTCTGTCTGGCTAGTAAAAGTGTATTGGTGTTTTATTGGGGCTGTAAAGACGGGCCATGCCTGAACAGAGGAGGATAAAACAGTACGGCCTGAAACAGGCCATATTGTCCTACTGCACAAGTAGAAAAGTCAAGTCCAGTTGACTTAGTTCCTAGATGCAGTACATTGAATTTTTGTACTAACTGCTAATACAGCTCAAAATTAACGCAGTCAACCCTGCAGTTTGTGTAAGAATTGAGAAAATGTAATGAAATTATCTCTATATCTGCCATGCTGTAGAAAGATTGAAATTGTTACTTGCCATAGGTCACAAATTAAAAGAATGTATTTTGTAATGAGGAAAAATCACACAAAATTTTCATTAACAGAATGGTGTAACATCAACAATTTCTCATTTGTTAAAAAAAGTCTTACAACATCAAAGATTTTAACACGTCTTTCAAAAGTCTCGTGGCTAAAATTGAAAAGCTTCTTCCCTGTAAGACATTATATAAGAATCCTTTCTTTGCAGCACAAGACTATATTTCTGTCATCGAAATAAGGTACCAAACAGGAGGTCAGACTTAATTCCTGAACATCCGTATCGACTCGCTCTTCCTACTAATCCCACCCAAAGAAACCCTGGCCCTCCGGCCCACGCCCTGTTCCCCAGGGCGAGATACAGGCATTCAGATTCATGCAGTCCCAGATGGTTGTGTGGGTTGAGATAAGAACGTCATGGGTTTTCTGAGCAGACAGGAGGATGGAGGGGTAATGAAGTGAGTGATGAGATTCTCTTCTCTTTGACTGAGCCTCAGGTCAGAGATCGCCCGGTGTCCGCAGAGAGAAAGAGAGTGAGATACAGCAGGAGAGAAAGAGGGATCATTCTTTTTTCATTTATCAATCTGACGGGTTGACTCATGAGGAGACGAAAAGGAGGATTCGGTCAGATCGGATCGGTGTGAATGGGTCACCGGTCACGCTTTACACAAGTAATAGGGTCCGGAAAGGACGTGTTTCTCACACCTAACACAGCGATTGGAATTTTGTTCAGGCTGTGCTTTGCTATTTGTCTCTGCCAATTGTTTGAGGTGGTGGCACAGTTTTTAAAACATGTTTCATGCTGTTTATTCTTAAACTCTGCTGCTGAGGTTTATATATTGTTGGTTTATATATTTTATATATATAGTTATAGTTATATATAGTTATGTATATAGTTATATATAGTTATATATATTGTTGCTGATGTGATCAGAGGGGTCAAGTGCTTAAGAAATCACACTTCATTACTACACTCGTGTTATTTTTGAGTACTATTGAAACCAGAAGCTTATATTCTTAAACTCAATTACATTTCCAAGGTAAAAATTTGCCTTTTCACTCTTCACAATTGTATTTAGTATTAAAGTTTTTTTTTTTTTTTTTTGCAGGTCATTGAAATTCTTTTTAAAAAATTGTCTTTAAAAGTCTATAAATCCTAAAGTGTAAATTGTTCTTTGTGGAAGAGTCTGTGCGTTTAGCACGTTTGTTAAAACAAAAGAAGAGAAACAAAAGAACAGTGCAAGTGCTGCGTCATGTTGCTTTTTGTCTTTGGTGCTTAGAGGATAGTGATGATGTCATCAGTGGTGTAATGATGATGATGTAATCACCCTATCGTGGAATGTGCTTATAGTCTAAATGAAATGCATTTTGAGAGCCAGTGCGGGGGTAGTGATGTAATGGCGATGAGATCATGTATCAATTTACTGTACATCGCAACTTATTTTGTACAAGTGCAACGTAGCACCTTGTTTGGGTATAAAACAGCAATTTGCAAGTTTTCAGTACATTTTTCTGCTGATGATAGCAGTGACAGCTGCAGGCATCAGTCACTAGAGGCTATTCTGTCTCTCAGCCAGGAGTTAGAGCGTTTCCAAACAGTGGAGCCACTGTGCTGGATTCACACACACAAACATTTATCAGAGATGGTAGGTCATGTCAGCTGTGTGTGTGTGTGGGGAGGGGGGTTATTTAACCATATATTGGGGACCAATTTGTACCCAAAAGTGATCAAAATCGGACAAATCTGAGCAAAGCCTCCTTTTGGGGACCTTCTCATTTGTAAAAAAAAAAAACACGAGAATTATAGGCAACAAAGTTTTCTAAAATGGTAAAAATGTGTTTTCTGTGAGGGTTAGAGTGAGGGTTAGGGTTTGGTTATAGTGTCTATAACTAACTGTGTATAAAATCAATAGAAGTCTATGAAATGTCCCCATTTAGATAAATAAGTAAATGTGTGTGTGTGTATACGTGTGCGGGTTTAATTGTACAACAAATTTTTGAAAATGTAGTGAAACATTTGTGGTGGGCTATTCACTAAAAATTAATTTCATAAATATAAAATTGTATCCATAAAGTTGTAGAAATGCATCATAACTTTTAGGCACTAGTAACGTTTTTGTAAATCACTCGTTTATAACATTTAAAAATTAAAACTTCACCCTTGTGAACTCCTCATAGACATCATCTTTCTGCGTACTGGGGTCAAAGACTTTCATGAACATGTTTGCATTCATGGAAAAATGACTTTAATATGCATTTCATTAAAGTGACAGAGGTGTTGTGAGAAAGTCTGCTTGGTAACTTCACCAAAGTTTGGGGCTTCAGTATAGATTTTGTTTCACGGCAAGTTGCTACATTATTGATCCGGTTTTCCATGTCATTGATCACAGTCACAAATCGGGACAGATGTGTCTCACAGATCCACATTAACGTGACACAGCATGAAAATAAAGATGTTAAGTGGGACTGGATGGAATGAGGAGCTCTTGAACCATGAGTGCTTATGGGTGACTGATGGCATGACACTTGCAAAAATACCATGGAGACCTTTTCAAAATTCGAAATTCCCAAAACAATCTATTGGTGCGGGCAGATAGACTTTATCAGTTTGTCCAAAGGAGCCTTTAAAAGGGCAGAGGAGGGATGGGAAAAGAGAAAGAAACAGTAGATGTTTGGTCATTGAATACTGCAGGGGCTCAGAGCTGCATTAAGCCAGATGGAGAAACACAGCAGTGTCGGTTAGCTAATGTGGGGCCATTGTCATTAGCCAAGTGGAGACTGTAACCCTTCATGATTGCCTCCCTCTCTGTCTCTCTCTCTGTCTTTCTCTTGCTCTCTCTCTCACCCTCTCTTGCTGTATCTCTCTCACCTTCTCTCTCTTTCACTCTCTATCTCTTTCTCACCCTCTCTCTCTCTCTCTTTCTCTCTCTTATCTTCTCAACCGCCTTTCCTCCGACATTTTGACAGCACATCTTCACCCTTCCCATGTCCTGCTGGACAAATATAAAAGCAGAAACAAAGACAAAGGGGAGAATTCACTAAGAACGAATAGCGCCATTTATGTGCACACACTGTCTGCGTTGTTTCAGCGCACTGATTCACTAGGAATCACGCAAATGTGGTAACGGCACAAACATGGTCACAAAATGTGTGCTGAATGCAATTGACAGCCTGCAGTTTCCCGTCTTGCTGCTTTTAAAGTGTTGCTTTAGTCTGCGATGGATGCAGCTGATGATCTGTAACTGTACAGCATCACTTTAGCCCCGCAGTCCAGGCCTGATTGGCTGTTTGTAATGCAGAATGCATGTTTATCTACCATGCATATCTGTAGTGTTTGTGTGTCGTGTTAAAATGCGCTACTCCATCATTTGATGAGTGTTTGATGAATTACTGCTTTCATGAATGCTAAAAATAGCGCTACTTTACACAGAAAGGAGGAGTGTTTGAGAATGGCAGTTTCAATATTTACACTACCACTTTGTTTCAGCGGCACATAATTAAACCAGATTGTGGCTGATAACAAAGAAGAGGCTAAGTCGCCTTTGTAACCTCACAGTATTTAAATTATTTAATTGATCATACACTTCTTTGGGGCTCAGTATTTGTGCCATGATGGAAATCTGCAATTTATGATAAGCATTAATATTTATTGCATTTAAAGTCAAATAAAGGCCCTTACTTACCATAAACCAATATTAAGTTCTCTCATAAGTCCCACGCTGTGTAAGTCCATCGATAACCATAGACCTGTCAGTGCATAATTGGCAGAAATGAGAGCAGAAATGAGCTGATTTGGCAGAATAGGCCGGCGGTTTCGTTGCCCCTCTGATTCGAATAGATGTAACGCAGCTTCTACTTATTACTGTCACCGCAGGGATCTAAGGCACATTATAGAGCTGTCCAAAATATGCACTGTGCAAAAAGTGCTGGTTATAATTTTGACAGTTCAAAGGCCAAGCACAGGGCAGGCACGAGCTGACGGTGTCTTGGAGGGTGAAATTTTCATGCTTTCTCTGCCTTTAAAGGCATTAGTTATCCTCTTAATGCAGGAGCCGGTGCCTGGGGCCTCTCCGCAGGGGCTGAAGAGGTGAGGTTGAAGGAGGCAAACCCTTATTATGACTTAAACTGCCAATATATCTCCTTATAGTGGAAAGATGCTGAGGTCTTGTCTGCCTCTCAGTTTCAGCTCAGTGGTGTAAGTTAAAGCTGATCTCCAAACACTTTACCCACGTGCGATTTGTGCATGAGAGAGTGTGTGTGTGTCCTACTGGAGTTTAAAGTCAACATAATTTAAAACTGACCTTATTTACTTTCTTAACAACAGGGGGTGAAGCTTTGGCTGGCTGGCCTACCAGCGGTTACCCCATGCTGGCAGATGATGTAACTACATGACCATTTGGGCAAAAAACATGTTTCTCCCTCGACTCTATTGTGAACAACCTTCAGTCTCTGTAGTGCTGCCAGAAAGTCTTTTTAAACTCGGTGCTGGTGGTGTTTCAGGAGGGATGTAGATCTTCACTACTGACTGCAAACTCGCGTTTTAGTGATGGACCCACTTAGGTATGCCACACCTACTTTTCACTTTCAGATCAGATCTATGGATAACATTAAGCCCGCCCTACATCTTTGGTTGACTGTTCTGTTACATTCATAAATACCCACATTAAAAGTAAAATATATTGTGATTGTTGATTTCAAATAGCTAAGGAAGGCCGCAGCTTATCCGAGAAAGAGGGATTTATGCTTCCAAATGAAGATAAAGTTGACAGATGCCACAGTTTTAGGCTGTAGCGTTCGCTTTCCTTGTACTGTTTCAGAGAGGAAGATTAATGCACAAGATGTGCTTGAATTGTACAATTGAGTACAATGGTTGTTATCAGTACATCAGCACTTTATTGACTGTCCTGACATTGAGCGATCCCTTTCACTTTTTGTTTTGCTCTTATAAAGGCCTACAAAGTAATATGAACAGTTGCTTCAAAAGTTCATGGAAGGTGTTACACTGGGTTGCAATATGCAGCACACACTAGAAGTTTCATCTTCTATTTCTTTGAATTTCATAATGTGTAGTCAGACAGGAGACCTTTATTTCACAGAGCCAAAGCTTCAGAGCAGGGTTGGACTAATCACTTGACCTCACTGAAAACATTAGAAGACACTGGCCTGCAAAGAGGATTCATAAATCATTGGATAATTTCAGAGGGAACGAAAGAGACAGAGTAGATTTTCTGCAGTCTGTCTGTCTGACAGGCTAAACGAGAAAATTAACAATGCCCGGAGAGAGTCAATGAGAGGTCGGGTTAACACAGCTAACACGAAACGTTCTCAGAACGTTGGCTAACATTCTCTAAAAGTTCTCTCAAAGTTAACAAAAATGTTTTGAATTTTAAAATGTTCATAAAAATTTTAAAAATAACTTTTGTAGTTTTTGTTACCTAATGGAAACATTAGGCCAATGTTCTTACAACCTAAAACTGTTAGCTGGGAAAGCATAGAGAGAGAGAGTTAGATTCAACAAGCAGAAGAGCAGAAGGTAAAACTGTGAGACTTGTTGATAATTGGATGCTACAGACTGCCTGTCCTTTGGCAGCGCTTGGTCGATACACGTCTGCTTTGTTCCTCAAGCAAAACGTATAAAAGATCTGCTCGGCATTTATCAAATCCAGAACTGAAATGGAGCTTAAAGCTTCCAACACCTTCACTGAGAAAACACTGAACACAAGTGTCATTTTGTGCTTTTGATGTACTGGTGATGTTTATCTGAAGAGGTTTAAAGGAATCTGCTGGGTTCGATACACGTTAAGCTGTATTGGCAGCATCTGGGGCATGCTGTCAATTATCACAGAAAATAATTCCCATCCTTCAGTGTGTAAAAGCAAACAAAAATATGTGATAACAGTAATGCATGAGGTCTATGGGTCAGGTCACTCCAGAAGACTTAAAAGCATAAATATGAGGCTTGTATTTGTGTTAAAACCTTTTTATTACATTTATGCATTTGGCAGATGCTTTTATCCAGGGCAACTTAAAGCACATTCAGTGTTTACATTTTATTAGTATGTGATGACACAAACGCTGCTATCACAATGCTCTACTAGTTGAGCTACAGGAATACTATCTTTGTATTAGTTCTGTACAAAATAAGCGAGACTACTGTTTGTTCAACTAAAATCAGTTCCATTTATATAATTAAGCCCCACCCTATGTTTGTGTTGTTGATTCCTGAGAGTCTCAGACACCATTTACTTTCATACTGTGGAATGTTCCACTGAATAAAGAAAGTCGCCCAGATTTGGAATGACATGAGCGTAAATGATGACAGGAGTTACGTTTTTGGGTGAACTAACCCTTTAACTGTAATGTTATGAATTATATAAACTTTAAGCTGTTTTCCAGCCAATCAGAGCCAAACGATCCAGAGAAGCTGAGCTTGTATTAACAATGTGTGAAGCATTAGCATTTACAATGAACAGCAGCTGTGTGAAAATCAGAATATTGTTGTGAAGAGGGTCCATTACCCTCTTTCCCCGTTTACTGTCATCAGCTTTGCCTTGCGGCTGTGCCAAAAATCACTAGGAGCCCCAATTTTCCCAGCCCTCCCCTCGCCTGTTACATTTTTAACGTATTAAGTCACATAAGCGCCGTAATATGCTTACAACAGCCCTTGTTTTCCTAAAACCGAGCATGTCAAATTTGCATGTTTGATTTCCTTAATACCTCCTAATAATTAATTATATTCATTTATTATTTTCCATTTTTAATTATAGGCTTGTTCGGCTCTCTTGAGAATTACGAGTGCATGTGTTGGGAAGTGGAAAGGCAACCGAATGAGACAGCATTGCCAAAAATTCTAGAAGCCTTTTAAAGTTCATGTGAAAGTTATAACAGTGCAAACTTGTGTTGGCCAGCGCAGATTGCAGTCCTAAACGTTTTTCCTGTGTAAACTTCCTGTGTTCTTTAGACCTTATGTTTGTAGTGGTTTTGCTATAGAAACACCTACCATAGTAAATATAGTATGTTCATGTTTTGCAGATATTTTCAATTCGTGACCTTCCCTCTGTGTTATCCTTTTATTAATTTTTAAGTATGTTTACTATCGTAATACTTACTGTAGTAAATATGCTTTTTTTTATATTTGACATGTTTTTAATTCACGGTAAATGCTCTGTCAGGGAAGTGAGGGACTCTGAAATGACTTTTAATTTTAGCTGACATCATCAAGGCCTCTTAGTTTCAGCCAATGGGTGCCAGGAGTTTCAGGAAAGGAGTGGTTCTCCACAGTTATATGAAAACTCTGGAGCCTCCCTTTTTTTAACAGTCCAAACGACAGACAAAATCAATCTCTGCCTCTTTTCACACTGAATATGCAGTTTCACTCAGAAATACATCACATTATGGAGGTAAAGTGGGTTATGAATTTGGTTGTATGCTGACAGTGTCCTTATGACTGCTGCTGTATAATATTAATACCCATAATTACACACTAACCTTGGGTATTTGAAGTGGATATGTTAATTATGTACAGTTTTCTCCAAGATTTCTTTAAGCTGATGAAGAAATAGCACTTCTTAAGGCTAGCATCAAAATCTAGCATTGGGGTAAGTGCTCTCTGAAGTGCTGTGAAGAAGACAACAAGAAATGAAAGTGACTCTGTCCTCTTTACACAGATGGCAACACAACAGAGTAAAAAACATAATGAAGAATGCAGGAAATACAAAGAGTAAGACAGTGTAAGCCTAAATCAATTAGCTACTTGAAGTTGTCTCCATTCAGTCTTCTCATCTCTTTTCATTTGTAAAAAAGGGCCAGGCCCGGCAGATGATCTTAAATGGAAAATGCGTCTAATTGGTTGTTTCCTGGCTTCAGATGTGCCCTAATTGGTGGACCATTATGGCTGGCATTTAAAGACAGAAAAAGCACATTTATCACGTGAAGCTCAGGCTGGACGCTGTGTGCACGAGTTCCTTATTTATGAACCTGCAACGCCTTTCTGAATATTGTTGTTTGTATTCTTTAGATCTGTGGTGCGAGTCTGCAAAGCTCCTTTTTTATGATTGCACTTCTCAAAAACAGGTTACATCAT
Source organism: Chromobotia macracanthus (assembly GCA_036877525.1). Taxonomy (NCBI): domain Eukaryota; kingdom Metazoa; phylum Chordata; class Actinopteri; order Cypriniformes; family Botiidae; genus Chromobotia; species Chromobotia macracanthus. The sequence continues at coordinate 3,402,995 of JAZGTH010000067.1, read as the reverse complement.
ACTGTATGATGAGTCACATTACTATCATCGAAGATAGATTTACCTGAAACATGACAGAAATTACAGTGTGCTGAGAGCTAAAACATGACAGCTGTTATTTATGTGCTTGCATCAAATGTGCCATTTATGATGAGGGCTGCAGTGCTTCCTTTATTAGCATCTGTGTAAAGTGTGTGTGTCTTACGGCCTGTGTTAACACACTGGACCCTGTGTGTGTGTGTGTGGGTTTGAATGTGGTGTATGAAGACATGTATAACAATGTAAACATTGTTTATTGGGACACTACCTGTGTCCTCATATACTAAGTGGTGAAATTTTGTTTTATGTGAGGGTTTGATTTAGGGGATAGAATATATAGTTCGTACAGTATAAAAACCATTACGTTTATGGAGAGTCCTCATAAACCATATATGTCAGTATGCGTGTATGTGTGTCTTACTGCCTGTGTTAACACACTGGGCCTTCTGTGTGAGTGTGTCTGTGTCGTATTGCTTGTGTAAACACACTGGGTCGTGTGTCTGTGTGTATACGTCTTACTTACCATTGACTGTTTCATTAGAATCGCAGAGGGAACTTTGTCCTTCACATCGCACCCAGCTGAGCCGAATCAACTCCAGCAGTATATTAGCATAAGACGGACATATTATAGACATTAGAGCAAGTTCATCTAATATATTCCCTTTCCGTTCTGCCTTTAGGTTATTCTCAGTCTGTTGTAGCATTTTATTGATGCTGTGTTTGGTATTTACCTAAATGACAATCAAGGGCGAGCCATATTTGTCAAAATTACTCTTATTAGCGATTCTTTAAAATTGTTTATTGTGCGAACCCCTGCTGGAAATTTGCATGTGTTTGCATGTGGAAATTCAGCGGAGTGAGGGGCATTAGCATGAGACGCTTCATTAAATATTCCCTCATCAAGGGGAACGATTTTTTCCCCCCTCTTCGTTTTCCTTTTCGCAGAGGTACAAATAGCTCCTAATCAGCCATGATGACATTTTGCAGCAATTACGACTTTGCTGTTGACACTTTCCCGAGGAGTTTTTCAGACGAATCGTGCCATTTTAACACTTTGCCTCCCCCGAGGAAACCGCAGTGGTGGCGGTGTGTTTCAAATCAAAGGTTTCGCCATTAATCAGTGCTTTATTCTCCCCGCTCAGATGTGCTCGTCTCTCACCTGTACAAATTACACGTTATTCAGGTGTGCCTTTGCATTTTAATGGGCGCCTGGGCATAATTATTTGTGTGTACAGGTAACAGGTGTATACAGATTGTCTTCCCCCTAAAATACAACTCTGTTGGGAGCAGTAATATTAAGGGGGAGGAAATATGATGGTGTAGAGAGAATTAATCTGTTCACGGGCAGATTAATTTGACTGCTGGTGCTACTGCAGGTTGTGGAGAATGTAGCACACTGTACAGTAGCACACTGACATGATCTGACATACTTCAGTTCATGTGATCATGTCCACATCTTATTTAATGATCATTTTATGAATTACGACTGCCACAATCAATAGAAAATATAAACAGATATGTTGTTTTAATAAAATAGTTTTATTGCCCGCTAGAAGATTGACAGAGGCAAATAGGCACCACGCAGCACTTTATCTGCGGATATAGCAGTTGGTTAGTGAATACAATGCTAATTTTTGCTAAAAATGATATGCAAATATGCAAAAGTGGTGCAAATATTTACCTTCTGGGACAGAACGCCTCTTTTGTACACACCATATGTGTATTCAGAAGGAGATGGATTTATCCCAGATGATGAGCAAAATTTCTCATTCATCGGGTTCTCTGCACTGCTGTCTTCACATCTCTCTCTTCACTTGGACTCGCTCTCTCTCTCTCTCTCTCGCTCTCTCTCTCGCTCTCTCTCACTTTATCGTTGCCTGTCTTTCTCGGAGCATTTGTTTATTCTGTCTCCTAAGCCGATTGAACACTAGCAGCATGGGCGCTCTACTCTGGAGGAAGAGGGCTTGCACTTAGAGACTCAGCCTGGAATAGACTCCAGACGGCAGGCCCACTTTAGTACTCAGTGTGGGGTCTTGGCTCCACACTCAGCGGCTCCTGTCTGTTGCTGGAGGGCTGTCAGAAAAGAGGAGGATTCTTTTATTGCTGCTCTTTTTTGCCCAAAAACTCCTAAAGCCTTTTACTACTGATCTCCAGGAGAGAAGTTTACTCCTCTTCCCAGCCACCTACAGGGAGTTCGACTGTTTAATTCAGGCTGGAGTTTGGATTATTTAAGCAGTGTTGTTTAAGCTTTTAAAAGGCCTGTTCTACATATTTATAGTGGGAATTATGAAGCTAATTATTAGTTTTTGCACAAGGTGCAGTTATGTCGACCATCATTTCCGATCCCACTCAAATGGGAGGCGCGGTTGTAATGAAACCTCACGCGCGATTTAATAGTTAAATTATGCACACAAATCCAGCCTGCTCTCTTACACCCACTTTCTGCTGGCAAACTGTGTGGACCTAAAACATGTAGTATTGCTTTTCCCACAGTGTCGTTTCCTCACACAAACACAGGTGAACATGTTGTATAGACAGTGGGGTGAAAAGGTCTAAAACATTTAAAATCTCTACAATTCAAAATTTCATTTACATTTTAAGGATTTTGAGAGATCATAATACATTCTGAAATTCACAAAATAGTTCAACTAACATTTTCACTCATCTTCCCAGCTAATATGGAGTTATGTGGAAATGTTGGGTAATGTTCTCTGATCTATAACTTTATACATCATATAAAAAGTTATTCTTAAGTTGTTACTGGAATGTTTTAAAAACATTTTAAAACTTTTACAATGTTCTTATAACCTAACAATAACATTACTACAACATCTAAAAAACTGGCCACTGAACATTCCTAGAACAGTCAAAACAACATTTTAATGTTTTGTTACTTAATGGAAACAGGAAACATTCTCAACCTAAGAATTGTTAGCTGCGTTGTTATGCTGATAATACAATTAAAATAAATATTATATTGCAAAAACGTAAGACAGAAGCACCTTAACTAGTGATCTCAGGCCGTTGGGGCCACTGTAGGAGACGGCATAAACCTGTAGTGTGGGCCGTGAGTTGAGAGCGATTGAGGGTTTTTATTGGTGCATGGTCACGTACAGCCAGCCAGGTGAGCAGACACAGATACAGCATGAAAGCCAACAGGCCAAATCTGCTCTAAACTCCATCTAACACACACATACAAGACTGAAGCTGCAACCTGCTGACACATTACCATGGAAATGATTTGAGCCCAGGAAATAAAACAAAAATACACAATAAGCAAGCACGCTAACAGTAGTTACCACTAGGTTCTGGGTGAACCACTGAGGTTCTTTGAGTTTTGTAGTTATGGGTTTGCATGGCAGTTTCTAGAGCTTTTAGTCAGACACAGGCCTTCCTGTGGATACTCATTGGCTAAAGCTGCTTATGTGGTAGATATGTAGTCACACGCGATCAGTAGTGTAGCTGCAGGGAGAGGAATTCAACAGCGTTCTCATACAAAGAGCTTCAGAGATGACAGTGTCCTTTGATATTGATGTGGCCAACGTGCCTGTTGCTTGCTCTGAATCACAGATGAAATACACAGTCTGAATGGCATACAGTGTAGCTGGTACTTATCACTAGCTGTGTTACTAGTAAGTGAAGGCTTATCTGATTGGCTACACAAATTTCTGTCTGAACTGTTTCTAAAGTAATAGACTGATGTAATGCGTACTCTTGAGAAAAAACTAATCACAGGATAGTCTGATGTTTGTCAGGTTAGCTGCATTCAATCTTTGAGTTGTTTTTAGCTGAAGTTACCGACATATCCATGTGCACATATACTGTGTTTTCCATGTTTTTTTCCTTAGTTATGTCTGTGAAATAATAGAAAAAATTAAAGCAACTTTTTAATTTTTGAATGGACCAGTTCTGATTTAAAAATGTAAAATCTAAATGGTTGACAGGAAGGTTGCTCGGGGACCAATAGAAACGTTTTTTATGTATATGTTGTAGTTGAGAACATCACATTAAATAATCGGCAACAAGAAACATCTAAGTTGACCTAACCCTCACATACAAAGCATCCTGGCTTCCGAATTTTCCCTTGATAATTCTCTGCAAAACCAGTGAAAGCAGCTTTGGTAAGCAGATTAATCTGTCTCAATCAGCAGCATAGACAGAATTCTTGCCCCCGGCCCCTCAGAGACCCTCCCTGCCCCTCCTGGTGATGTAACTTCTCCCCGGTGGTGGCAGGCTGTCTTTGATCTGTGCTAATCTAATTAACGGTTAACAGCAACACCTGTGCTCTTCAACATAAGTGCTGCTGTCACTTCCCAGATGGGCTTTGATGGCCATGATGAAACACCTTCTCCTCTCCGTTTTCTTTTCTCCCCCCATCCACGTTCTCCTCTTTTACCCCGTTCGTGTGTTTTCTGGGCCAGGGTGTAATGGGGACTGTTTCCTGGCTATTACTGGATGGTAATTGACAGCGATTAGACTGTGGTTGGACGATGCACTTGATTAGATTAGCCAGACTCTTTTCCGCTCCGTTTCTTCAAACCCCGAAACCCCAACCTTGACCCCAATTAGCCCCGCACGCGTCAGGAGAGGCCACATCTCTCCTGCTTATCATCCGCTCATTAATTTGGCTGATGAGGCTCTGTAAATACGGCCAGCATGAGGGGTGGAAGATTTGTGCCTGATCTTTCTCTAAGTGCAGGGTGCCCTGAACATTCTGTGCCATACCAAAGATTATAGAATTAACAAGATGTCGCAGTTCTGTTAATATGAATGGGGGAAACCGCAACACTCAATATGGCCACTTTAGCAACGGAAGCCCCCCCCACTCATAGAAAGAGCCAATCATTAATCGCTAAACAGTAACATTCTCTGGGTGGGCTCTGTACAGTATATATATATATATATATATATATATATATATAAATGTACATGTATATATATATATATATATAAATGTATAAGTATATGCTCTTGATTAAAAGGTGTGTTGTAGTTCAGAGCAGCAGCAGTATCTGTGATATTAGATGATTGCAGCCGACCTCTTTAGTTGACATCATCTCCTCTCTGTGTCTCTGGATGCAGGATGTTGACTCGAGAGCCACGGGGCAGAACTTCTGTTTAAAATGTCACAGGCAGGAAAGCGCCAGAGATCAATCCACACCCTGTGTGTCCCATATGCACACAGAAACACACACGAGACAAAAGAACAACAGAGAGGAGAATCAAATAAATGAGGCTCCCCTCTGCCTCTTTCATTGGAGAGCTGCCTTTTACACAGACCCTCATTTGGACCTCGTGTACCATCACTGGCCTTTCTTTAAAGGGCTTTTTTCAGGGGACAGCTTTGATCCAGGTACCGCAATCATTCAACCACAGCTTCCTGTTTCACGTGCACACCTCCTCAACAGTGTCACAGAGCAGCATGCTCTAGCTATGCAGCAGTGACATGTATTTCCGTAGTCAGGACTGTTAAATGAGTTCTCTATTAATATTCAAACGCAGCCTCAGTCTATAATAAACTGGGTTATGTCATTAGTGGGAAACGATATCTCGGTGCATGTTTGCCGAAGGGACAGGAGTTTCAGAAGCGGCATCCTTCCACGAGCAAGCCCTGCGTGCGGCGAAATCTGAATGGCTTTTCAAATTGACACGCAACGCTCGGATGATCGTTAATCATAATTGGACGCGTATTTGCATATTGCAGTGTCAGTGGCGTGGTCGTTGGGATTGTTCGTGCATTAGTGTTCATTTTTTAATGGCAATTAGTCTTCATCTCATGATTCATTTATAAAATACGACTGGCTTTTTGAGCTCCATTAGTGGACATCCAATGAATCATGCGACCAAGCGCAAAGAGATCCATCAGATATGACGGCAGTTTGCTGCTTTTAAGACGTCAGTGATTAGTGGGAAGAGGGACGTGCTGCAAGAAGCAACACAGAGAGACCATTTTACATCTTCCAGAACTCCTCACAACTGCACACGTGATCCTGTGAGGAAAGAGTGAGGAGGAACAGTGGATACTGAGGTGTGAACCGGAATCACAGTGAGGTAAAGGAGGAAATTTTTTTTGAAAATTTTAAATTTTTTTTTTTTTTTTTTAAAAAAAAAAAAATTACCAGTGTGATTACCAGTTTTTCAGAGAATCTCACGCAAATTTGTTAAATTTCTGTCAAAGGATAAAACTGACAGTGTCACAGACACTAATCAAATGTCTAGAGTATTGATTGTTTCCATGTGAACATTTCTGATCAAATTTATCTAGAATTTTATAGCTCCATAATTCCGCAATTGTCTCATTTGTATCTATTTAAATTTTTAAAGAAACATCTTAGACGAGGTTTCCTTTTTTCATCTTTTCCTTATTTCCTGTCCTATCCCACAATCCTTTAAAATCAATAAAAGTAGCAAAAAGCCCAAAAACATCACACCTCTACATCAGATGTAGTCAGCCGCAGGTTCAAGAGCCCATTTTCTGTATTAAGTCGTGCCACAGTCATTTATCAATGTCTGGTGTGAACTTTCTTTCCAGAACTTTGTTGCGTCTTGCATCCATGTATACTCACGTATTCCGTTTCTCTTTGTGTCTGTGAGTTTGTGTGTGTGCATGTGTGTTTTCAGTCAAGAACAGTCTTTGTTTTCTGGTTCAAAGGCTCATTGTCACTGCAGGTGATGTTTAAGGGTCAGAAGACTCTCTGGAGTAACTTCAGTGGTTTTGGTTTGCTTTCTATCTCAGCACCTGACTGTCAGCGAGCCAGCACATCCAAAGCCCAGTTCTGTTTGAAAGAGCCTCGTTTTTATTTGCATCAGCACCCAGCTTCGTCACATTTAGACATCCGTTAGCGAGTGGCATGCACGGAGCGTTAGCTGGGGATTTCAGGGGAGCGAGTTTGTGCTGTGCTCATGGGTGTGCGATGTTCAGGCTGTCTGGCATCGTGACTTCCCCCTGAGCTCCGCAGGGGACGGAGCCAGAGGCAATGTGCCATGATCCAGCAAGCTGCTCTGCCAGTCAGCTACTAATGTCTGTCTCACTTGGCCCGGGTTGTTTTACCAGTGAAAACATTTTGCCGAGTTAAACGTGGAAATCATGTGCTAATGGATGATGCTGTGAATTATTTGCTTATTAGGTGTCATCAGATACGACAACTGATAAAAATCCTTGATTTGTTCCAAAGCCTAGTGAGCTGCCGACAGAGGGAGTTTTTAAGGCAGTATTCTGTAGGTGCACTCCCATTGTGAACGATGTTCCTAATGCCTTTTAAGATAACTTGTTTTGGCCATTAGCATTGAGACACACCCAGAGAACAATCAAAGATCCGTCAGTATATTTCATAAAATTGTCATAGATTACCCAATATTTGTGTGTGCTTTGTATTTTCCTGCTTATACAAATTGGAGCATCCCAGCATTGTCTTATATTACATAGATGCATATTTTACATATTTACACTAATGTAAACTTTGCAATGTAAAAACTCTGTTATGTGTAAAGTTGCTGATGTAGATCATTCAAATCAACCACTTATGAGATTCCAAAATAATGATGATAATTCTTCAGAAAGCAGCTGATTTTTCAGTGATTTTCAGTTTCATGGTGCGGTAAAATAGCTCACTAAGTTTTGGAAACTAGTTTTCTAGTAATATTCTAGGTGGCTTTTCCCCTTTTTATGTTTGTTATTAGATTTATAAAATGATACCTGGCCACCCTTAATAATTGTATGTCATTGCTTAAAAGACAATATAAAACCAAAAGATAAAATTAAATTTTTCAGCAATATTGCTAAACGAGAGACCCACATTTTCTGCAAATGTCTTGAGTATGCGGTTGCATGTAATCAGTCTGAAGGCAGGACTAAAGCCTTCATACCAGCCTGAGTTCAATTTAAATAATAATTTAAGTGTGTGCTGAGAACACCGTGTGCCAAAAAATGCACCACAGATGAATGACACAACACAAGAAGGTCGCATAGAAAGTTGAGCTGGCGGAGAAAACGGCGGCTTAATTCAAGGTGTGGATGGCAATGATAAAAAAAGTAATAAGAAAAGATGAAAGGCAAATGAAGATAACGCTTTTCTAACATCCCAGAGATGAAGGAGAAACACACAATGATAAAACCACCCAGATTCCAATCATCCGTACCACACTGTGCGGAAGCATTACAAAAAATTAAACCTCCAGCGGAAAGTAAAGGAGACATTAGCATATCTACAACTTAGTCAAACTTAGTTAAAGCTGAACTGTGCGAAACGGTATGAAAAACATTAAAAATGAAAAGCAGGAGATTGCGAGAGGGAAGACGAAGTGGCCAACAGAAAGTTGTAATAGCGTGATAGAGAGATTCTCTACATGAGACGACCCCTTATAGCTTTATTCAGTGGTTCAGTCGGGTTGTTCATAGCTTTTGTATGGATCATTATGTTCTTGAGAAATGAAAGGTAGGTGGTTGAATAGGTTGAGGGGCTGGGAAAGACAGACGCTCTTTTTCAAAGCGCTTGAGAGAACAAAGACGGCCTATAGAAGCATAATTATGACATCACACATATTGAAGTGGACAAGGCAGTATCTCATTCGGCAGGTCTGAGCCGGTTCTGTCTCACTGGCGTACGTGTATTATCACCCTCTGAAACCCCTGTATTACTTAATTCTTTCCCTATGGGAAAGGCCCTGATCTGTCGAGCAAAGAACTGTTCATGATTGTATTGAATCTGATTTAAAATGAGTAATATCGTACAGCCATGTGGAATTTTAGTCCGAAGGCAAATTGGATCCAGCCTTCCTAAAATGACTAACTAGTCTAATGTAAAGTTAGTATATGGTGTAGTCCTGTAGCTCAGCTGGTTGAGTACTGTACTAGCAACACCAACATCATGGGTTTGATTCCCAGGCACAGATTTTGCCAGTTTTCCAGATAATGTTTTATCTGGATAATGTTTTAGCAGGTTTTCTGATCTTCCATTGCACACAGGGAGGTCACAGGTGGATGGGTGTGTTAGTTTTGAGTAGGGGAACGAGACATGGTCAAGTCATTGAGATGACATCACGCTACAGCAGAGCCTTGTGTGAGGCTGTGACGGCACAGAGGTTTAATCTACACTCCCTCCATCTCATCCAGGTGCATTGCTTTCTTTTTTCAAGTCTCAGGTCTGTGAAGTGCCATCTGTTTATCTGCAGTAAATAAGTTCGAAGCTGTTTCTCACTGACAGTCGTGCCCATCCGCTCACAGCCTCCGGAGGCTCAGCGCTTTATGGTGGTTTCACAGAAGGTCTTTTGGACTTTGGTGATGCTCGTGTACTGCATAATGAGGCATAAAGATGTTGATCTCATTTCTTGTTCTGTGTTTAAAGTTTAGCATAGATTCCTAGGGAAAAAAGAAAGTTACAGGTTAAAGAATATGAAGTATGATTTGAGACACGGCCAATAATAAACCACAAATTAAAGTAACTAGCTAGGCATCAGCTAAAAGCATTTCTGCCCTGTTCCAGTATTCCACTTCCTGTTCATTTTTGATTGCAAGCAATTTGGGTTGATTTAAAGGTGTTCAATCACATCAACACAAAGGTCGGAAGCGTCGTTTTAAATGTGGATTTCAAATCCAGTTTCAGGGAAAAAAAAATCAGCCTTTGAATTTATTGTTTATTTTGCTTATGTCTCATCTTGCCAAGACCAACAGAACCAGAACTGACACTTTTGCCCCCTCAAAATCCCCACAGAAACAAATCTGCCCCATGGCATTGTAGACGTTAGATGAGATCTTCAGAATGATTATTAAACAATATTTTTTCCTAAAATTATAATAAAAATAAGTCTTCTACATGTATTGGATCATTTAATAATTTTAAATAATTTAAATTTCCTAACCTCAAGGTCGCATTTGGGTTGTTTTGTTGGTCAACCTGAAAAATAAAGAATCAAATGATTTACATTCACTCCTTTGTTTCTCTTTTAAAGATACACTCCCAAAATGCTTCCATTTGAAAACGCATTCGTTTTCCACTATTCAAAAGAGTTTTTAGTTTATTAATTGCAACATTGTCAGAATCACATTCTTCTGAGCTTCAGTCTGAAGTTTGGGATGGCGGGGGTAATTTATAGAGCAGTAGTGCATCATGGGTAAATGACTGCAGCACGGGCCTCTGGGGCATTGTGTGAAACAGATGGATGAGTTTTATTAAGCATGTGGTACTTAACATTTCACTGAGTGGGATTTCAATAAAGGAAATAAATGTTAGCATTAACAGAACCTCCCTACTGTATGTAATATCCCATCATGGTTCTTTAGTAGGGGTGACTTATTTTAACAAATGCTTGTTGTCTTGAAGTTATAAATGAGGGGCTTTTCGTGTGGAGTGGGTTTTATGACGAGTAGGTGGCGTCTGACATAGATGCAGTAGTTTTAACCATTCAGACGGTTTGTTTTGATGAATTTAAAGTTTTTCTTTTGGGCTGCAGGAGGCAGATGTCTATATACAGCTCATTTCTGTAGGTTATGCAGGCATGTATTATTCATACTGTTCTTCTCTTGAAACATCTCTGAATAGCATTGCTTTCTCTTAAGACTGGCTGGATTATACGAATGCATCTTTGTCCTCGTCCCTTCACAATCTGCATGAAAAATCATGTGAAAGAATGCTTTATGAGCTTTTTAAAAGATAAAAACTCATTTTTGAATAAACATGCTGACAACCTTTGGGCATTTGTGACTTCCCTTCACTAAAGTGCTTTTATTTCTTTATTTCCTCAACAATGACATGTTTTGTCTTTTTTGACATGCCAGCTAAGGACGCGGCCTTGAAATAAAGCTGGTGTGGGCGTTAATTGACATTTCCTTGTTTTTCTCTCAGTATTTCCATTGAAAAAAGGACTGAAACTTGACATTTATGAGGACTCGCACCTGTCAGTAAGCGGCTGGGCCCCTGCATGAGGTGTTTATCATTGTCACGGGAGGCCCCTGAGGAGGCTCTTACAATAAGATTGAATGTAAATAAGTGGATATTTTGGTCTCATAGATGACTGGTTAATCATGTACTGTAATGAACTTTTTTGTAGGCTGATTGACGTTAATATTTCAAACGTTAATGGTGAACTTCTTTATTTTTGCATGTAAAAATGTTTTCTGGTTATTTGGAGATACAGTAAAGCCATGACTTGGATAAAATGATTGTTTGGTTAGCTCTTAATTGCTCCATTTTATCAGTTAATTTACAACGTAAGCACTCATTAAAAGTAGGCGACACTTTTCATTGCATATTGACAGCATCTAACAAGCAGTAAAGCAGTCGTTAAGCAATTACTTGTTCTCCAATTAGGCTACTTAAGGTCGGTTAACTCTTATCATGACTGAACTCTCTCTATCTGGAAAGTCTATATCAAGTAACTGTTTCTCTTCTGTGTCTGCAGACTCTCCCGACAACACAGTACGAGCTGGAGATTGTGGCCAAAGATATGGCAGGAAGTGAGGTCGGACTGACCGGAACCGCAACCGCGACGATAACGATCACAGACAGGAACGACCACGCACCCGAGTTTACTCACTCGCTGGTACGACTGGGCTTTTTTTAAGGCTGCTTTTCTTCTTCTACTTCCTGTTCAGCTTTTCCCTTTCTTTCTTTGTCATCATTGTTCATTCACTGATGTGGGAAGATAAAACATTCAAAAGTCTGTGTCCACTTTGAAAATGTGGGATTTTACTTAAACCTGGAAATAAACAGAAACTTTCTTGAATGTGAACAATTTCAAACAAAATAAAAAATCTGGCATTGAAAATTCAGTACCACTTCTAGGATACTGAACAAAAAACGAGTTTTTAACATCAAAAGTTTTTAAATCATTCTGGGATAACATGGATCATCTATTTTTGCTCATTTATAGAAAGTTTTGCTCAGTTAATGAAATTCATGTTAATATTTGAGATGAATTGAAATTTTGTGCTGACAATACAATTCGTGATCAGAAAAAAATGTTGTGTTAAATTTAAAATAAACACATTTTCCCAAGTGGACTCAGCCTTTTAAAACCTACATTTAAATTTATGCATTTGGCAGACACTTTTACTCAGAGTGACTTACTGTGCAGTCTAGCTCTGCATTTTCATCAGTTTTTGTGTTCCTTGGGAATTGAACCCACAACCTTTGTGTTGCTAATGCAATGCTCCATACCAGTTGAGCTACAGGAACACTATGGGCAACACTATGGGCAACACTATGGGCCTGTATGCAGAGGAATCTTGTGCCCTAGTGCTTCTCCATATGTCTGTCTGTCTATATGTATGTGTGTGTGTGTGTTTAGGCTTGATAGCTATACCCTATATAAGCCATATTGCACAAGATGCCTCTATGGATGGGTGCTGTATGATGATAAACTGTTATACGCTACCAGTCAAAAGTCTGGAAACACTTGACTGAAATGTTTCTTATCTTAAAACTTTTAATCTGAAGACATTCGATTAAACGTTAAAAATGTACAACATAATAATTTCAATTTAATTTTGTTATTAGAAAACTACAATTTAAAGAAAAATGTTTTTGAAATAGATGCCCCAAATAATGAAGAAAAAAGCAGCCAATAAGATGATTCCTCAAGAAGCTGAGTGATGGAAAATGTTAAGAAAAGTTTTGTAAATTCTAGATGAAGGGTGACTATATTGAATATATATTGAATATGCTAGAATATATCCTATTTTACCTTATTTTTCATTTTCTTTAGTCACAACATAATTCCTAAAGTTACATTTGTGTTATTTCATAGTTTTGATAAGTTTACTATTATTCATAAATTAAATGCAACTATATGAACAAAGAAAAAGTAAATGTTTCCAAACATTTGACTGGTAGTGTATGTAGCTGAACAGACGTTTCACATTTAGCTGTGGTGTGGATTTTGGCTGAAACACCGCTTTGCCAAGTCAGAATCCAGGACCATAACTCTTTTATATAATTTAATAATTTCACCCTAAACATCTTTTCTCTGAGAGAGTCTTTTCTCTGAAATGATTCATGGCATTTAGATCCAGCGTAAGTCATCTGGCAGTGGATACAGCACTTGAGTTTCTCAGTCCAAAAACCTTCACCAGTCGTCTTCAGTTGTCAGTCACTCAGATCACACATACACAAACAGAGCTCTTCCCTGCTGAGGCGGGGCCCAGGCCTTCTCTCAGATACACTGACCTTGTGGAGAAAAACCTGCCTGTAAATCAATCACTTTAATCTGTGGAGCATGGCAGTGACAGCTTTGATTCACAAATACACAGACACAAAGGTGAAAGACTGGGTACATCTCACTACAGTGTCTTCTGTGACCTCCGGTTTGCGGCCTGAAATTATTGAGTTGTAGTACTCATGGTTTGACCCTGAGATGGAGGGCTGCCCGTTCTCTCTGCATGTGCGCGAGTTCTCTTGTCAATCGTAGGCATGGCTGGCAGTTCTAGGCTATATAGTGCACCCTAGTTTTCTGCTAAACAATCAAAACTACAGGCGACCTCCGCCACTCAGCGATATGAAACCCGGAGGGCAGGAAAACTGCTTTTACGCGACATGCAAACCTAAGTTCTGTATTCACTTTAGCCCACCTGTGATGAATTGGTCAGAAAATGCCACACTTGCACTTTGTTGGGCAACGGAGCAAAACAAATACAGCAAACACTTATTTTTTGAGCTGTATGTTTTTGTGGTGAAGTGCCCTGAGCTGTTGTCAGGTTCCCAGAGACATCACGTCCACCCAACATCAGCCGTCTTCCGGAATGCATTGCTGTTCCAGGAAAAGGGCCTTTCTGATTGTTGATATGGACAGTCGTGGTGGATTTTTGGAGCGTCTGACAAATGTTGCTGTTTTGCTTCAGGGTGCGAGATACCCTGAGGAACGTATTGCCAAACATAGAAGCTTCCCAGATACAGTATCAGTCAAAAGTTTGGACATTCCTGACTGTCATTATTTACTGTCATATGTCAGGTTTTTTTTTTTTTGTGGGACCTAAAGTAGAGAAAAAACATAAGCACAGGGGCTTGGAAAAACAGTTTAGCAAAAAATTGTTTATCATGAATTTTCTGAATCTTCTGAATTTTCCTGTTTGTCAATGTCAAGAATTTGTAAATTATGCATGCAGGGAAATGTGACTACTCTGAGGAATCTGAAAGTTTTTTTATTCTAAAACAAAAACGTTACATAATGTAACAAAACATGACGCATAATAGTGTAGAGAATGGTCCAGACTTTTCATGATATACAGCACTGTAGGATCTATAATATATTTGTTCCTGTAGAGCAGTGTGTTCCAAATGTTCCAAAACCACACATTTCCCATCTAATCACGTATTTTTGCACATGTGAAATTAAAGTGTTTTTTCTGTAAGGCTGTGTTTTTTATGTTATAAAATATCCATTAATCCTTTAATAAATGCAAACAGACCTACACAATGAGGCTGGTTTAATCATTTGTTATCTCATTATTTGTTTTTTTATGTTGCACATTGCCTGTCACACTGAAAATCAGTTCAAACTGAAACTCCACCACTGAGTGTCCTGTCCTCAAATGAGAAGGTTAAAAATTTTCACATGTACAACTTACAGTGCATTTAAGTTATTTATCGATACAGGAATCAGCGTTCATAGTGGAACAGTACAATGAGGTTTTTGGTGTCCTTTTGACCATCTTTTTATTTCTTGTATTTAGCACATGAGCACGGCTGACCATTCTTCCTTCAAAATTAATGTCTACAGTGTGACAAAAGAATTACTGTCTGTCCAGAGATTATTCTAGGTCACGGCAAATGTACGTTATCAGGAAATGGTGTCCCACAGCGGGGGTATTATTAAGATAATAGCAGGCCTATCCCTCCACCCTCCATTATCTCTGTCTCTCTGGTTCCTGCTCCGTGGTCTTGGCTTTAGAGCCATGGAGGGAGCGGCCGGAGGCTACAGTGGTTGCCGCAGGTGGTATGTACATGCCTGGCCACCCCCTGGCACTTTGTGATAACTGGCATCTATTTCCTATGAACCCTTTCTAGGAGCTGGAACACACAGCGATCCGTCTTATCACTCCGTCAGTCAGATAGATTGACAGCTTATCTGAGCTGCCTCACACCCCCCTGCAGTGACGGTGTAGCTCTTTCTCCGTCAAAATGCTAATGACATCAACAATGATGGCTACAACTTCGCAACACGATGATAACAAAAGCTGGGCACACACATAATCAGACAGAGATTCTTGTTTTTACAATGGCCAGTTGACTTTGTTAACATGCTCTAGCTCGTGAAAAGGTTTGGCGTGGTCAGGAATGCCGGACAAAAGCATATCTAATGCTGGATGTGATTGGCTGTGTACTAAAACTAGTAAGATGCCTACAGAGGGAGCATTTTAAGACATATGAATACTCTTGACATAATTATTCTGGGAAGGAAGTTGTGTGCATCACAAGGTCAATGAAAAAATGGCGGACAAAATGAGTGAAAATGTTAATTATAGATATAGATACCAAAAGCATTATACAAACAAAGAGCACTATTTGTAAGACACACAGAGCTGCTGCTTCACTTGTGAGACTTCAGTTCAGTCAAAGGCTATAGAATTAACAAGATGGCAGTTCTATTACTGTGAATGGGAGAAACTGCAACACTTAATATGGCTGGTCTTGCGAAGGAAATCCCGCCTACTAGTAGAAAGAGCCAATCATCAATCCCTAAAGAGTAACTCTGGGGAGGGGCTTTGTACAGTGTTGTGAGGTACTTGACAGCCTTTGTACATACGCAGTAGCTGAAGCAATCTCTTTTTTTTATAGTGCAACTATAGTGCAAAACAGAATTTATGGCACAGTTGATGTCAGGTTTAATAGTTGGTCGAAAATATATTGTTTTATTGTGACCCTAGCCAGCGATTTCAGAGATATCTGTCTCCCCCATTCAAGTAGCTAGGACTTGGTCTTGTATGACTGAAATAGCTGTCCAGAGGTGTTGCAAAGATGGCCGCCATGTACAGAGACTCTTAAAGGGACTTTGTTTCAGTTAGGGTGCCATTTATGCAGGCAGTAGACGGCAAGATATCTCACTAAGTTTTGGAACAAAGCCATGGGTTATGACAGAGTAAATGTGCTATTAGAAGACAAAGAGGGTACTGTAATTTTCCTGTTATCGTTTTCACAATGGTGTCTCTTGACCTTGATAAGAGTTTCAGGAAGAGCAGTCAGAAAGGTCCATGTCACTTTTCATTTCTTAGTGCTTGGCTTTAAAACGTTCTTCTTTGCGTGATGGGCTACATTAGAGCCATAGTTCACTTAACAATTTAATAAACTGAGCAGTTTTGAATCACATTAAATTTCCTCAATAAATGTACAACCTATTGGTTATGAAAGCCTTTTTCTTCAGTTTTGGTCTCAACAACCTTTTTCAATATCACTGCTGTGAGCTAAAAACAGTAGGTGGTTAATGTTGTACACAGTAGCAAAGTCATGACACATGAAATCGGTTCCATTTCCTGCTGCCCCGCCACCTCACAGACCTTCTGTGCTCAGTTCCCACAGCTACACCAGCATTAACTGATAGTCCATAGAATCTGATGAGCCCTTTGGATCATAAATGATTTCTGCCTCATCTCTCCCCCTTTATCCTGCTATGTCTCCAAGATCCTGTACGGAATATTGAGGCTTAGAGTCATTAGACTGAATAAAGTAATTTCCAGAAATGACATTTTGAGACATATACCCATTTTGGTCAGCTGATGATTCTTCTTCCATCTTTTCTCCCTTTATAACAAAAAGATGTTGGAAGAATGCATGTTTCCTGCAGGGAATATGTTGTCCTTGTACAATGTATGTGATATAATGTATAATAAATGTGATATAAATGTACACTTTTTTCCTGTTATTGAAATATGTATTTGTTATTGAAAAGATCCAACAAAATGCTTCTCAAAAAGAGCCACGTGTGTTTGCCGCGTGTAGCTTTATGAAGTAATCACAAAGGACACTTTCAAAAGCTACAATGCACTCAGTTGTTGGCAAATAATGACAATGCATTCAAACACTTATTTTCAAAGCAACTTTCCGCCCATTTGCTGGTTAATGAGTGTCTGTGAGGACGCACTTTAGAGAGACGCTGGAGTGTTCATCAGGCCTGGAGAACGCACACAGATGCAGAATAATCATCTTAAGTGGCTGACGGTTTGTAGACGTCATGATGAAAGCAAAGATGTTTTCGAGAAAGGAAGTGAGGTTTTGCCAGAATATTAAATGATATATGGAAAACACCTTATAATAACCTTCATTAATGCCCTTAGGGATCATTACACAGTGATTAACCGAGTTTAAGTACATTCAGAAAGTTAGAAAAGTCGTTAAACTTTATTGCATAGATTTTTATTTGCACAGAGGCTGCAAAAAACATTTGGACACTTTAAGACTAACTTAATTAATTTTACACATTTTAAACTAAATTAATTTAGTTTGAGACCTCAGTTTGAGAACCACTGATCTAATGCATTTACATTAATACATATAGCTGAAGTGTCTAAATGCTTTTTTAAGGTCCGTGTTTTCATTAATTGAATAGCATTATGCAATTTTTTTGTACCCATATATGTTTTACACATTTAATTTTAGTATTAAAGCATATTTTTCCATTAAGGAAATAAATAGGACACCCATTGAATTCCAGCAAAAATTCATTTGTTCAGAATATGCTAACATGGCATAAATAGCTTATTCAGAGAGAGAAAACAGCTTATAATGTTGTTTATTCCTTTATCGAATCTGCAAAGAAAATCATTTCAGCATATTTAGCGTGCATTAATATAAATTAATGTTTCTCATCTGCGCCTGTGACAGGACCGAACAGCTTTTCCTTTTTGTAACGGAAATGCCAAACTAACTACTGTTTAGCATATTTCATATTATGCAAATCTTTTCTTTGCAATCTTCTAATTTGCATTCCAGCAGTTGAAATTGTTTACAAAACAACATATTCCTCCACACTGCTTTCTCTGAACATTTATTTGACAGGTTCTTGATGGCTTTAGCTATAGCTACAGTTCTACCACATCTGTTGCTGTGTGTCTTTATGTATCACTCATAGATATGAGAAACGACTTGATCGTGTCCATATTTGTCAGTCTCTTAATGTGAGATGAATTTAGTCAGATGGCGTACTGCAGTATACAGAGTAAAATCAGCCTCCGCCTTTCTAGTGTGATGCGTTTAATCCCCATTAACTGAAGAGGCTGAGGGGTTTATTAAGTATAAGTTTCAATTAAAAGATATTAATATGTTTACCATGCTTTTTTGAAGGCAAAGCTTGTGAAGAGATGTGTGGGTGTTTGACTGCATTCATCTTGTTGCCTTCTGTTATTCTGCACATAAGGGGCTCTGAATCGTATTTTATTGGAAGACACTGTACTGAATGTTTTGAATCGATGCAGTTGTGTTTAGCACCTTATTCTTTAAGACTGTTGAGGAGCACATACGTTTAATAGTGTAATAACTTTATGGATTGTAACTTCAACTCAAATTTGTTCTTAAAAAGCCTCTTCAAAAAGAAGCCACAGAGTCAAAGACTGGCCCTAATCTAACCTTACCACACAAACACAAACAGTTTATCACTGTCACATAACGTCCAAAATATGTCAAATACGTTGCTTAGTCGAGCAGTGAGGTTACAAGCTTTCTGTATCAAATGATATACTTCTCTGAACTTCTCTGTTCTGATTTTACAACATTTGTTTCATTTTAATATTTCAGGCATATATTTATCATTTTTATTTTAAAGTACAATAATGATAAAGTTGTTCTTAAGATTTTGGTTTCTTCACCTCCTCACTCTCCATCTAAAATAAACTCCCAAGGATTTGTTTTAATAGAAGGCAAAAAATATGAAGTGCAATGTTTACACTTTTATATCATTATTATTATTATTATTATTATTATAGATGCTTTGAGAGAGCAGGAGAACTTACTGTGGTTTTGCTCAAACACTCCCAAAAGCTAGTCTTAGTCGTATGAGAAAGACCCCTGGCATCATTATTATAGCTAATGATGTAGATAGACCGAACCAAATTGGATTTGTGTCCAGTGTGAACAAAGCCTGGCACACAAATTATAACTTCCAGATACTTCTTATGAGCCCCATCTGTCCCATTACGCCCAGGTGGTAATTAATGAACTACAGAGACATACAGTATAACTGTTTCAGCTACAGTACGTGCGTGAGGCAATTTGTGAACAGCCATGAGTTTTCATGGCATCTCAAGGGAAGCTCTGATATATGTTGTTTTGACAACTTTAAACAGAATGTGTCTTTAAGGCTGAAATAATGTGTCAGTTATACAGAGAGCTGGGGAGCAGGACGCCAGACAAATCTGTTATATGTAAAAAAAAATGTCTATTTCCAAGTACCTCATATAGGAAAAGATGCACATTGGGCTGTGTTCTAATTCACATAGACTACTATTTATACTAAACAGTATGCAGGACTAAACTTAGTGCATAACAATAAAAGTTATAAGACGACAAGTTTATGCGAAGAAATACAGTGCTGACTCTCATATTTAAATATATTAACCTGAAAGTAATTATTCATTTTAGAGGATTCAACTAGATGCAAACAGTATGCAGCATGGTGATCTAAGTATGCAAATTAGGACAGTGCACTTCATTTGTTGGTTTTGTTTAGCATGTACTTCCAGCACTGCCCACACACACCTGTGTGTAATTTTCAGGTGAGAGGAAAGCCATTGATTAAATGCTTCAGGTGTGTTGAATTAGAGATCGTTTGAAACCCGGAGAATGGAAGATCTTGCCTAGCAGAACCGACACCCTCGCTAGTGCAACATGTAATTGTTGTCTCTCAACACAAATAATTATTTTACATGCAAATGCTGAGGTTACCGGTACAAAGGTGACTGGTTGGTAATTCAATGGTTTCTCAGATAGGGGAGACAAAGCATTGTTAGAGTATGTGATGCTTTATGGATCATTACCTTAAAATACTTTGTTTATTAAATACTTTGGCTAATTTAATAATGGATATAGACATCAATAAGAGTGTAGCACTCTCAGTTCCATTTAACACATCGTGTCATACGACACTTCACAGATTTCCCCCCACTATCAGTGCAGAAAAAGTGTCTTTGTGGGCCTGCTAATGAATAAAAGTTATTATAATGTGTTACTGCAAGTTCTGATGTAACAGCGGAGACACTGTAGGGGCCTCCAGCATCTGATGAAGGGCCGCCAGACTGCAGAACATCTAAGTCTCTCACCCTCATTTCTCAGAGAGGCTGTTATTGTAAGTGAATGTGTGTGATTTCGGTTTCCTGCGGCATAAAGTCGTTTGTTTTGTCTTCCACGGTCACGTCTGGAGAGGTCCTTCATGCGACTCTCTGAAGGTTTCTGTAGTGCCTTTCACCTCAAATGTGTTCCCAGCTTGACTGCAGGTGGAGAAGGAAGAGTTATTTTACAGAATCTCGTTAAGCTGTGAAAACAACACGCAGCTTTTTTTCTCACGTCGCTGCTTTGAGACGTGCAATTTTCAGAAGTGTAAGTCAGGCAGAGTTTTCGCTAAAGGTCACGAATGTTGATTTGATTCCGTGAACAGATGTCAAAACGAAGTGGGAGTTAAAGAATCAGGTGTGAATTTTCCAAGCTATTTGTTTCTAAAGCAGTAGTTCAGTTTAGATTGAATCTCCAGAAGTGTCTGTGTGAGTCACATTTCGGATAAATAATTGCATGGCATATATTTTCAGTCGTTCTGATCATCTCTACTTTGGTGATCTAGAGGAAATATTTATTTTAGCATCCAACAAGCAGACTATAAACAACTCATATTTGATTGTGGGTTGTCACAATCGTAGCGATGCTCAAAATGCATACAAATGATTTCTGTTGAGTCAGATCTTTTTGATGTGTTGGTTAAACCAGTTAACAAAACTGATCTGATCTGGATAATTCATTCACTGAAATTCAAGAATAGGGGTTAACAAATCAACAAGTTTTTAAACTAAGAACCTTCCATTGGCATGATCCGGTTTAACTCACTGATTCATTGAACTGTGAACTGCCTGTTTGATTCGTAATGGCAGGTGAGTGGTTTTTCAGATCTTCAGTTAGGGAAAGCTGCCTGTAGATCCATTAACCCAGTGGGGAGTTGAGACTCTGCCACTGTTAACACCCGCCTGCTGAGAGACGCAACCAGTAAGTACATGAAGCTTAGTGAAAATCCACTGACGACTGCCTAGTAGCCATACTGCTGCTCTGTTGCCCTGTAGCTCATCTAGACCATGATACTAACAAGACTAGAGTCCTGGGTTCGAATCCCAAAATACAAATGTCTACCCCACATGCACTGCAAGTTGTTTTAGATAAAAGGATCTGCCATATGCACAAACATTGTGTTGCCACGGGGTCTTTGAGGTAACATCTACCTTAAAAGCTGGCCCTGTTTTCTCAGTTGTGGGGTCTGATAACTTTGCTCAGTGCTTCACTCCGCTGGCTGCCTTGTGAACTCAGGGGGATTGGGGTCTTATCAGTGGTGTGGCAGGGCTTGGGAATCAGCAGCCAACAAAGATCTAATACATCCATCTGACCGCTTCACTGCCCCAGATGATTAAATGAAACGCGACCGGTCAATGGTGTGAAGATGTCTGTGTGTGTGTGCTGGTGTGTTTGTTTCCATTTGTAAACATTTGTGACATCTCCTGTTTAATTGTTTATTCCACACGTGTTAAAGTGTCTCTGAGATGAGGGCGAGAGCAGTTCTCCTGTCGCTGTGATTTTGACAGTGATACACCTGCAGCTCTCAAACTAGGCACAAATCTCTCATTGGAGCTAAGGTAATATGAAAGTGATGTAATGAACAGCTCGTGGCAGACAGGTACATTCTCTTCTCCTTGGAGATGAAATACGGTTTCAGAAACAGTAGAAGAAAATGCAGACATATTTTTAGGAGGGAATAACACAGAGCTTATATGAGGCTGATTGAGAATCTCCAGACTGGTGTTTCTTTCGTCACATTTTTTTCCAGTCACCATGTCTTTCTTTGTTCTAATGAAGTGGTTTTTCATTTTGTGAGATGGCCATTGTGACATAACAAATATCAATATGTAGAGGTCAGGTGTGAGGAACAGTGGAATTGCTGATGGTCAGTTAGTGAATATGTATGGAAATAATAGAGAAGCAATAGCCCTCAGATAGCCACCCACACACAAACAGCACTTCTTTTCACAGCTGATGGTTCTACAGGAATAACCTTGGGATGGTGCACAGTGTTTTTTAAAACTCTGAACACAGACGAGCAGTTAGAGTTTTGATGCATGTGCACTTGGCACAAGTTCATATTTAGCTTGTGACATTTCATATTTATATTTCTTTCTCATTTGCTCATATGTTTGTGTGTGTATGTGTGGTCCTGGTGTGGTATGTGGGACCAACTGTCCCCACAAGTATAGTAATACCAGTAAATCTGACCTTGTGGGAACATTTTAGGTCCTCATGAGGAACCAATTTTTTGCTTTTACATCTTTTTTAAAAATCTGGAGGGCAGGGTTAGTGTGGGAGATAGAATAAACAATTTGTTTATTGGATCTTAGTGCCTGGAGTGTCCCCATTAACAAGAAGCCCAAATGTGTGTGTGTGTGTGTATGTATGCATGTGTTTCTCTCAATGCATGAAGTATTGCGAGGCAGATGGCTGGTGAAAAAAACTAAGCGTCAGTGTTTATCAATGTAGACTCACATCTGTGACATTAACAATTTCCATCACTGTGAATTTTGGTTCTAAACTCAATGGCAATAAGCATTAAGATGGAGTGTGGACTAGTGGCCAACCTTGGATTTCACAGGCATTCGAACTTTATAGCTGCAGCGAGGTCCAGCAGCGCCCTCTTAAGGTCACATTTGACCTCTGCCAATATACCCCCCCTCCATACCCCCCCAGCTGAACGGCTAATATAAAGTGAGCACATCCCTAAGGTATAGAAGAGGTGCTCACTTCACAAGGCGCTAAACAGAAATGATAGCAGAGCTGATGGGGACCAGAACTCATCTGGCTCTGCTAGGAACACTTCATCTTCCCGAACAGGTCTGTGACATCGGGCCGGATTGAGGGAGGGCTGTGGAGATCTGTAGGACTCTGAATGGAGGGAATTTTCTCCAGTGGGGGAAAAAGGAAAACAGAATGAGAGCTGTTTCACACAGGCTTAGCTTAAGCCTTATCTATGACAGAGAGACAGAAAGAAGGGTTGCAGGGAGGAAATAAGACACAGATTCGGCGTGTACCAAACAACGAAGGAGGGGCTGACAGGGCATTGAGGAGATACAGCTGTAGGTTGATCTGCATTACTTTCCTTACCGAGGGCGGTGTGTTTAGCCGTAAACAATAGCGATCTGTCCCACTGGCTGTGCTAATCTCTGTAAACATAAAAAAGGACGATTGTAGGCAAAGCATTTATTTCCTGTAATATCTACCCAACCCGCAACTCCTCCACGGCTCATTCGCTCTCATTGTTACCTTTGTCATCATCTCAGATCCTCAATCTGTGCCTTTGAAGGGTTTATTATTAGATGGTAGAGGTACAGACAGCAATTACAGACTGCAGATTTATATGATTGGTTTCAGTGTATGCCCCCCAGCAACAATTTTATGTTAAGAACGTTCCTTTAACGTTTCCATTAGTAACCAAAACATTACAAATTTTAATTTCAATGGAACATTTAAAGCAACCAGATATCGTATTAACATTATTGCTTGGGGATAAGAACATTACTCAAACATTTTTAAAATTCTGTAACATTTTAAAGACTTGTTGGGGAACACTTAACAGAACAAGCAAGAGCTAACAATCTGTGCTGCAGTTTCAGGCCACAGTGAACGAGGGCTCCACTGGGGTGGTGGTAAACCTGACGGTGGACGACAGAGATGACCCAGCAACAGGAGCCTGGAGAGCCATTTACTCGATCATCAATGGAGATCCCAACCAGAACTTTGAGATCCAGACCAACCCGGACAACAATGAGGGAATGTTGTCTGTTGTAAAGGTACTTGTTTTTTTGATACAGTTGCTCTACCAGTTGAGCTACAGGAACACCTGTTTATAAGCTACCATTGTTCTTGCAGTAAAAATGTTGTTTTTGACAAAGAAGTGTGTAGTAAAAAGCTACAGCTAATATTTTGTCTTTGTTTAGCCTCTGGACTATGAAAGCTCCATGTTTCACACGCTGTTGATAAAAGTGGAAAATGAAGACCCACTGGTTCCAGACGTTGTGTATGGGCCCAGCTCCACAGCCACAGTCTACATCACTGTTCTGGATGTGAACGAAGGACCTGTGTTCTTTCCCGATCCTCAGGTGGTCATCAGGAGAGAGAATATTCCTGTGGGCAGTTTTGTGGCCATGTTGAATGCCACTGACCCCGACTACCTCCAAACCCAAAGCATAAGGTCAGTTATCAACCATTAAACACATTTCACCTGCAAAACAGTTTGAAACCAACTTCAGACTTCAGAAGTTTGATGTTCAGGCAGCCATTTCTGCCAGGTGACATTCTCTGTGGAGTCTGAGGAGGTAGTTTGCGATGACAGCACATGTGAATGAAAGCTCCAGGTGAGCGTGATAGCCTGGCCTCTGTCTCACAGACGTCTCTCGATGTGGTTACTCTCATCCAGCAGATTCACTGAGCTCTGAAGTGTTTGACATGTGAGCACACAGAGATTTTGACCATCTGTGCAGGCATTCATCTTACTGCCCAACTGCATGATTGACTAAGAACTTGGAGCTGCTACAGCCTCTCTAAACTGATTGTCAGAGGCTGGTGACAGAACATTACTTTAATGTAATCATTTTACCTGCCATGGTACTTCATTCCCTTAACTACAACCCAACCATACAGACAGGCTGGTGTTTTTACTCTGTTTGATATGTAAGTAATGTCTAGCAAGTGTGGTTGGTTAATTACTTTTAGTGATTCTCTCACAGGATCTGCCTGAGACTGTATGTTACATGTTTGTGGTTTTTTTATTTTGTTGGTATAAAACATATACAGTAACTTGGTCTAAGTTGCATGGCCGTTGTCCCCAAATGTTAGAAAACAGTTTCTCTCCCCCCTCTCTCTCTCTCTCTCTCTCTCTCTCTGTGTGTGTGTGTGTGGTGTGTACACACTTGCATGTGCTTGGTGATGCTGCATTAGATGAGGTCAGTTTAAACCTACTCCTGAGATTTGCCGTGTCCTCTGAGCTGGTGGATCTTCACCGTATGAATATCTGTGTGATCATGTGACCTCCTATCATCACGGCTAGTTGAAGAGACCCCCACTCATCACAGACCATATGAGCACTCACACTCTCTCTTTCTTTCTCTCTCTCTCACTCATTCTCTCATTCTATTCATCTCTTCAATATCTGTCCTCTCACTGGCTGTCTCACCTCTTTTGATCTCCTTTTGCCAGTAAAAGGCTCTTTGAAGTACCATAGCTTTCACCTGAGGCTATAAGTGGCAGCACTGAGAAAGAAAACAAAGGGCTGCAGGAATATGAAGGGCATGGCAGACAGATTGCTTTAGAGGATATGATATAAGGAAGACAGCACGTGCCTTGAAAGAGTTTATTTTATATGCCCTATAGTGTGTACATACAGTGTACATACACATACCATCACATATTATGTGACCGCACTGAAAAGCTGGGATTGTTTTTACTTAAACCTGGAAATAAAGAGATTTAGGGTTTTAGGATTTAGGAAAGAAGTATTTAGCATTCTGCACTAGTTCTAGGTCACTAATCAAATAGAAGCACATTTGTGACACAGACCATAAACAAAAAGTCACGATTTCTTGCAGGAGCAAAGATGCTCTCTGGCACACGCTCAGGTCCTGCTGGGTTAGCACGGATCATCAGGTTTTGCATAAATTGTGGCATGCGCATGCTGACGTCAGAGTAAGAAAGGGGCATACCAAATACTGAGAAATTCTGTAATTCATGGTAGTTTATTTTAAGCAACTTTCAAACAATCAAATCGTTAAATATTGGCACCATACTTTCGGAGCTGACTGTGCATGCATGCATGCGTGTATGTGTATGCGTGCATATTTGACCATTGACCTGGAGTGAGGAAAAAAGAGAGTAAAGTGAGGACATTTTGGGCAGCCCCTTTAAAGGGCTGTTTAAGGGGTTGAGACTTGATTTAAGGGTTTAGGGTAAAATTAGGTTAAAGTTAGGCTAAGAGACTACAGATTGTATTGTGTCAATGCATGTCCTTTAAACAAGATGTCTGTACAAACATTTGTGTGTGTGTGGCGCATATATGAGTGATTGTGTGTGTTTGAGAGAGGGAGGTCGACTGGAGTGATCATGGATCATAATAAATGTAACGTGGTGATCAGATGCTTCTGAGAAAGAGCATGTTAAGGGCATTAATTGCTGTCTAGTAATCAGATTAAACAACATTAAATATCTTCACAAACATGCTTGAAGGGTGAGTAAAGCAAGTAACCCGGTATTTGATTAGCTACAGATGGTGTGATAATGAACTTTTAACAAATAAAGGGATGTGTGGAATTTTAATTACAAGTTGGACAACATCTGTGGCATGAGATCTGTCTGTCTGTCTGTTCACCCGTTTGTCTGTACTGTATGTCTGTCTGTCTGTACTGTATGTCTGTCTGTCTGTATTGCATCATTTCCTGTAACACAGCTCTGATATTGCAGGATTGCCTGTTAGGGTTTATATTCACAGAAGCTGCCCCATAGGTTTTAACAAGCATGGGGAAACCATGTAAAAGAAAGTAAAACCCCATTGATTTATCAGTCTACCCGTGTCCCATGGTAATTCTTAAAGGCTGTACTGTAAAAGATACAGTAGATAAAAAACATGCATTAAAAAGAAGGGTGCCTGTGGAAGGAATAGATTTCAACAAGAACTATAAACACTGGGGCTGTTTTTTGTATGTAGATGGATTATTATAGTCATCATGTCTATATATTTAATTTGAAGCCTAGAGAATGTTAAAACATGCAAACTTCTGTCAAAACCTGTTGAGCTTGAAAGTACATAATGAGTTTCTATATTTGTAATATTTTATATGCACAGAAATAATTCTGCTTCAAAGAGAATATCCACAAACATAGTTTGTTTGATGTCTGATTTACTTAAATCTCAATAATAATGCTGCGTTTTCTTTTGAACCGACAGAATCGGCATTGATTTTCTCATACAGACATATTGTTCTCTAGATTTATCATAAAAAGCTTGTACAGGAATCTTTTTTATCTTATATTGATATAAGATGAAAGGAAAATGATCTAGAGAGATTAAGTGGTTTAGAGTTATTTGTTGGTTAGTTTGTATATTCTTTTTGTTGAACTACAGGAAATTTCCCCAATCTATAAATCTTATTGTTAAACAACAATCCATATGCATTTACCGTCACTCTTTTATTTATTAAACTCCCAGACTTCAGAATTGTATATCCCTTTCTAAAATGCATCTTGTTTCATGTGTTAAAGCTCTTGTTTGTTTTCATCAAACGTACCTTGCAGCTCTCCTCTGAATGAGTCATTTTGAGGAGAGAGGTTAAGATTTCGGGTTCTGTGATGTGTGTGCTGAAAGGTTTTTCAGCGTTTCTTTTTTAGCCCACCTTTATTCAGCGCTGTCAAGCTTGTCTTGGATAAGGGGGGCTGTGCATCACTGCTAGCCTGGGGGAAATCACAAACACAGACACTATCAGAATTATGGGAAGGCTCATTGGATGCAGTCTCTCTCAGCCCCAGGTCATTAGAGGTGAGACCGAGGAAAATTTGGATACACTGGGAAGGTTTTGTGTGATTGATTTAATAGTAGAGTAGGCCGTTTCGGAGAGGTTAACAATAGCAAGCTAGCTTTAAAAGAACAAGATCCCTCCCTCGCTTTAGAGCCTCTCCAAAGCCACGCCCCCTTCAACACATGATCGCACTGATAACGGAAGATTGTCTGCGCAAGCAGGGTGCAAATACTGTACGTAGTTTGACAGGCGAGTAGGACATCCTATCATTGCATTCGGACTGAATACATATAATTTAGACCACTTGCGTTAGCTGTCAGGATGTGAAGAGACTTTCAGCTAGCATAACAAAATATTTCCTGGAAAAGTTTGCCTGCCCTGCCTTTTGTATCCTTCATTTTGCAAACTTTACATCTTTTCCTTGCTGGTGTGTTAAAGTGGGATGTCAAGGCACCGGGCATAACATTTAATGAAAATATGTGACTCCAGCAAGCTGTTGTAATTTGCTTAATCTGCGGTTAATTAACACAATCAAAAGCAATGAAAGTCATTTAAAGTTACGACAGTATTGTGTTACTTACAGACTTGTGTATTTACAGCTTCATTTAAATGTAGGGCAATGAAATGCATTCATTTTATGAATGAAAGCTTGCCTCAGAAACATAAAAGACTTGTATTGCATTAAGTGTAGCTGGCTACAAATGCAATTGTTATAAATATTAGTAGGTATTAATAACTAGTCCAGTTGGTAATGTTCTTATAACCAAGCAATCATTTTAAAAGTACATCTCAAAAACAGAACGTTTGAATAATGTATTTTCAGTAACATTTTTGTTACTGAAAAATGTTAGG
Source organism: Chromobotia macracanthus (assembly GCA_036877525.1). Classification (NCBI taxonomy): domain Eukaryota; kingdom Metazoa; phylum Chordata; class Actinopteri; order Cypriniformes; family Botiidae; genus Chromobotia; species Chromobotia macracanthus. Next base: position 3,374,401 of record JAZGTH010000067.1, on the reverse strand, counting down.
GAAACATTTTTACAACCTAAAACTGTTAGCTGGGTAGTGCCTGCTGTAGCAGCTGCACCCCTGCGGAGATCCATCCACATCCAAAATGTAGCACTTCCTTGGATCAGTTCAGTTCAAGTCTTAGTGTAACTCTTCTTCAAAGCTGTCTTTGAATTGATCTTGCTCCAGAAAACTTTCAGACAAGCCCTGTATACATAATTCTGAGTTTGTTCTCCCCTTTGGCTATGTCGCAGTTTAAAGTTCTGAGAAAATAAGAAGGGAGATGACAAGAATAGGGCTGGAGCCCATTACAGGAGACCACATACTGTAGACATGACCAGGATCTCTCTAGAGCTAACAGAAAGCAGGAAGTTGTGCTAGACGTTAGATTTCAGGCTGATGAATGAATGTGTCTTTAGTCTGTTGGATGTGGCTGATTTCTGCTGTAGTCACGCGGTGGGAATCCAGACAGTTTGGATCAAGATGATTCTGTCCCTTCACTGCTGATACCAGAACTGGAGTAAAACTACAGACATTGATGCGAGTTTTGTCTGTTTGTAAATCATACACCGGGAGCATGTACATAAATTGTGTGTGTTTCAACTAGACTTGCTCCCGTTGTATGAAACTCACATCAGTGTCAGTATATATGAATGGCAGTGTGTGTATATATAAATAAGGTAAAATAGGATATATTCTACCATATTCATTTACATTTATGCATTTGGCAGACGCTTTTATCCAAAGCGACTCACAGTACTCACACAATGCTCTACCACTGAGCTACAGGGGAACATTGAATGTTTATTATATATTCAATATAGTCACCCTTCATCTAGAATTTACAAAAAATTTCTTGACATTTTCCATCACTCAGTTTCTTGAGGAATCATCTTATTGGCTGCTTTTTTCTGCATTATTTGGGCCAAATCATCTATTTCAAAAACATTGTTCTTTAAATTGTAGTTTTCTAATAACAAAATTAATATATATATATATATATATATATATATATATATATATATATATAACACACACACACACACACACACACACACACACACACACACACACACACACACATTCTATGTACAATAGAATCTAAGACAGTGACAGCTACTTAAATTTTTACTTTCTGAACTGACAGTAATATAATGACTCTATTTTTATTATAAAACAGATCACAGATCACAGCTGCAGTGAAGTGTGTTCGTCCGTATGTGCATGTGAGCGTTCATAAGGTTAAAAGCATGTTAATGGATGTGTTGGTGTCAGTGGTGGAAGCTGGTAAATGATCCCGTCGCATTTGATGCAGCTGCAGTCTGTAGAGATGCCACATCATCTGTGCGCTTCTAATTGCTCTGTTAGAACAGCGAGTGAAATCGTCTGTTCTGCCAATCTCACACCTGCACTGTCACGCTTTATATTTAAAATACGCTGCTTTCTCTGTCTCGGCTAATTTGGCGCATGCTATTTCAGCCTATCGCAACACAAATTCACCACATTCTGGTGTTTGGTGATGTCATGGTGACATTTCTTCTCTGCTGGTTATATGGTCACAGTTATCAGAGAAATGAGACACAGAACATGTAGGAATATGTTTTAGAATACTAGCTAACAGGGAATGTTCTCTCAAAGTAGTCGAAGCATTCTTGCAGTAACATTAGTAGAATGATTTTTAATGTTATATATGATATATATATATATCAAAAATGTTATTCTTAGGTAGTAAGTGAAAGGTTTTAAAAGTGTTACAGAATTTAAAAAAAAATTAAATGACATTAACAATAAACAAACAGTAATTTTAATAATGTCTACAAATACGTTTACACAATTACTAGAACTTTCAAAATAAGATTTTTGTTACTTAAAGGAAACGTTTGGGAAACGTTCTTGTCTCAGTGCTTAAATCACTTCTCATGGCTCACATGACCGAGACTCCTTCATGGATTCTGTTTTCTGTACACGCTCCTCTAAAGGCTTTGTTTTGGAGCTACAGTACCCAGTCAATATGAAGGGTTTGGATCTGATCTTGATTGTGTGCTTTTTGTACCTTATAATCGCCTTCTAATAATGTAAATGGGTTTTGCATGGTTTTGCAATGACACAATCTATTTTTAATGGAAAATTGCATTTGACTTTGGCTTTTACTGTTGTCCATTAAGTAGCTCCCATGGGTTTGCATATATTTATGTTTCATATATGTATGTGTGTGTGGAGCACAGATGAATCTTCAAAACAAACAATATATATAATGCAGTAGAATGGCTGTCTCTTCTAATTAACACCCGTTCTGCAGACATTGTGTATTCTGTTCCTGAGGTCCTGGAATTTAAAGATTGTCTGATCTGCACTGAGAGAAAAGATTGAGGTCAGATTCAGGTCTCTCTCACTCTGCAGTGGCAGTTTAAGGGAATATCTGTGCTTAGAAAACTGAATGAATTCTGATCAACATTAACAGCTGGCCTCTTTGATTCACCTTTCTATACACAGTTGTGTATTATCGTGTCTTCATGCAGAATCTGAGTCTGGTTGTTTTTTCTCATCAGCTGAGAACATCTGAGGCCAATAGTTAAAATTGTTACGCTTTGGTCTTTTTTTAAATAGAAATTAATTTCTTGCAAAAAGAATTTTGCAGTTTCTTGGTGTTTTGCATATCCCTCTTTTTGCTTTGATAGCAGCGGGCTCTTAAGTTGGCTTGATTTTAAAACCTGGTTTTTTGTTGTCCCATAAAGATCAGAGAAATTTCCAAACATCATCTCGAGTGCTTCTGTGGACGTGAACTAAGCTGTCCTTTTGTACAGTCCTTTGCTTGATCAATGACCTAGAAATCTTCATTTTTTCTTCACTTTACATCACAAGTTTCTTTGTTTCTAATTTTTCAAATTAAAATCTTAAATTGTAGTCTCACATTTTTTGAAGCTGACTGTAAGGGTTAGAATGTAAGACTACAAATACGAGTTAGAAATGTATAATCGTGACAGTAATTGCTTACATTTTTCTTCAGCTTCTGAGAGTTTTTGTTTAGGTTATTTTGTTTTAGGTTTTCTCTAAAGGTAAGCTGCGCCGCAGGGGGTGCGTTTTAGCTCATTTTTGTCCAAATTTATATAAAGAATAAAGAAGAGGCCTGCTGTACAGAAACAGCTATTTACTCGTGACAATAATAGTGATACAGGAAGCAGTTGCGCGAGGCGGTCGTTACGCGTTTAAATAATTAAAACTATTCAGAAGATGTCAACAGAGCGAGAGTTGCGAGACCTTTCTGAAGTGTGGATAAATTGCTTTTCTCCGAGTTAATTACAGGGCTGTGATTTCCAACTGATGCAAAGAGCTGCTTTTTGTGCTTTATTATGATAATAAATTAGATTTATATGTGTTGCATTGCTGAGGCATGATAATTTATGGTAATGAAGACGAGGTAGTGTTTCCTGTTACCTCAGTTCCGCAATTTAGTTCTCAGGTGATGAGCTTGTACGCAAAGTGGTGAAAAAAAAGGGTGAAAGAGCGAAAGAAACGGAGGGCAAGAGTGTGACTGTGTGTGCGGTGTGCGGATGCCTCACGGCTGCTGTCTGACGCATCTGATTCTCCAGCTCTTTGCTCAGGCTTACAGTAATGGAGTGAATGTTCGTCTGAACACATGCTCGTCGGTCCTCCGCGGCTGAATAAACTTTGCACAGCTTGTTACATCTTTGCTTTTGGGAGCCTGTGTTAGAAGCAGCATTGTTCTGAGAGCTCTTGGCATCACGCCACGTCCCGCTGAGTCGCCTCACTTGACACGATCGAAGCATTTCGTGACAAAAATGTTTTAACTCTCAATTGGAAACAAGAAGAATGCTGCATTTGGTATTCTTTATTTTTTTTGCAACACAAAAAACACAGCTATCAATTTTGGATTGCAAGTACATTTCCCTAACGTTTCCATTAAGTAACAAAAGCATTAAAAATGTTATTTTAAAAGGAACCAAAAGTTTTTTTAGATGTTGATTATAAGAATGTATTTATTCTGTGGCGGTTTTAAAATGTTCCACTAACAACTTAAGAAAGACGTTTTTGATATAAACAGAATAAGTTCTGTATATACCAAAGTGAACTTATTTGAACTTATGAAAGTAAGTTCATAGTAATCAGAGCTGTCAGGCTCCAGAAAGGACAAAAATACCATGAGAGTATCATAAAAGCAGTCCATGTGAATTATGTACTATATTCAAAGACTCCTGCAGTCTGTGTGAAGTCGCTTTTCCCTTATAATCTTCAACACCAATGGCTGATATGGCTTTAGAAGACGGGCACAGACTGTTTTTGACACTTTCATGGTGTGTTATGTGGTTTTAAAGCATGACAGGCATATTGTCGATGGAATGCCATTATATAGCAGGAGCTGCAATAAAAAGTTACATTTTTGTGTTCCATGGAGCAGTATTTGCCTTTAAATCTAAGCAAAACCATCTTTTGGGGATGTCCTAGAATAGCACTATAAAATACAGTCAATTTTGAAAAAATGCAGAATGTTTTCTGGCACTGTTAGCGTTAGAGTTTGGGTTAGGTTGTAGTGTTTATAACCAGGTGTGTATAAAAACACCAGAAGTCTAGGGTATGTACCCATTCAGACAGATAAGTAAACGTGTGTGTGTGTGTGTGTGTGTCAGGCTGTCAGAAGGTTCAGGAACAGAGTTAGATGAATGAACGGTGAGCGACAGGCTGAAATTTAACGAGCGGTTAATGGACAGGCGGGCAGAAAGCACTGCGTCCCCACACGGGGTCTGATTCCCTCTGAATCAGACCACAGCTGATTGATGGGCCGTCTTCCCCGCTTTATATTTCCTGCCTCCCTGTCACATTTATTTCCGCTGTACAGCTCTTTCTGCCAATACCAAACGGAAATATCTGCAGGGGTGACAATGGCAATTTGTTCCGGACGTGAGAGCGGAGAGTCGGGAATCCACAGGATGTTACGGCACAGCTGCGTTTCATCAACCTGTGCATCTCTGCGTACCGATCGGGGCCTGCGGATGCACACATGGGAGCTAAGTTGAGTTCAGCCAGTGTGAAATAAAGCCACAGAAAGACAAACTTGGAAAGTGATTGGGAAAAGCTGTTTCGGCCTTGTTCTCCTGTATTCCGATTGTGTTGTTTCTCAGATAAAGAATTAAGGCAGCTTGCTGCTTCTACAGCCACAAACTGCAATGAGATACTTTAATTTAGTTTCATAGATTTAAAGTATTATTCTAATGCGCAGACTCAGTTCTTTATACAAACACAGTGTAGTCAAAACATGAGTATAACAGTCTCGCGCTGATCCCTGCAGATGTGTTTTCTGATAAAGTCATCTGTAGCATGTTTTAATATACAATAACACAGTACAAAAAGTGTAAGTCGCTATTAAGGGATAAAGAAAACAGACTACAGAGTGACACAATAAAAACAAAACACAATGCTCGTCTGTTAACTTTAAACCAAGTTTATAAATATTGCACCACAATAGGAAGCAAAACAATAAGCAATTTTTCTCTAATTATGACATTAGGCCTGTTTATTAATTGTTCCAGCGCTGGCTAATTTATTGAAGTATCCTGCAAATGACCATATGCGTGATTAACAAACCTCTTTGGAAAACAGTCCTAATTTTTTAAATTTAATATAATTTTTAACATGGTTCTGATGACATAAATTGCATAACTTATGTGATTTAATGACATAAATACACAAACTCTTATAAAGTAACTTTTAAGTTTTTTTTTTATTAGGTACATTTATCTGACGCTAAAATATGAACTGATAATGTTTATATAAAAGCATGGCTTATTGTGTGAGAAAGAATGGCTTTCTCCTCACACAGATCCATGCCGTGGGCACAGGCTAGAAATAAAGGGATAAGAACTCAGAGAGTCGAGACGAGAGGCCAGAATGACCTCCTGAAGCATAGATGTTTGCAGCTCAGTCCGGTTCTCTATTAGAAGTTAATGTGAAGAAAAGCCCTCTGGCCTCCATGCCCACACAGCGACACAGGAGCATAAATATGCACTGCACCTCGGGCCCTCTCCAGGCCTGCCACTCCATGAAAGCCCGTAAAAGTACATGAAAAGTGTCTTAAGGAGACATTTCTGAGGGCGGTATGGAAAAGAAAGGGTTAAAGAGGTTTATTTCTCACTGCCCCAGCCCTGATGGTGTGTGTGTGGTGTGTTGTGTAGCACTGTTGTTTGTAATTGATGTTTGGGTATGTGCATAACTAAGTGGTTTTAAAATGACTAGTCCACTAAGTGGTTTTAAAATGACTAGTCCACTAAGTGGTTTTAAAATGACTAGTCCACTAAGTGCTTTTAAGGAGACCCTTGTATAATTAGGTTAGTGTTGAACTTGACCATTGATTGGATATGATAGAGAGTGTGACAGAACAGAGTGTGGTCAATACATGTTTTTAAAAGCTGAATTATTAACTTTTTTTAAATAAAGTTGTCTTGCTCAGTATAAAAATCAATACCTCTATTCTGTAAGCCACATATTTGTGTATGTATGTGTGTGTTTGTGCTCCAGTCCGGCTGTTAGGGATATTAACAGCACAGTGTTGAGCATGGAGACCTTAAAGAGATCTGCTTCCAGAAACACAATTGAATTGAAATTGAATCGTTTCTGTTGAACCCAACACGTCACACTTGTGATTATTGTGATGTTCGTGATATTTTTTGTAGTTGTGTTGCAGTAGTTTGCACTCTGTGTGGGATTGTATGACAGCGTAACGCACGCCTACATAAACCGAAGCTTTGATTGCGGGTGAAAAGTCTTTGACAGCTTATTTGAGGTAATTAGCACGTATCGTTATAGATAACATATTAATTTGCATAATGTGTTTTTAATGACACACTAATGACATTGAGAAGGAGCTAATAGAGTGTGCAGACCAAAGGAGAACCATTGTTATACAAAGAGTTTTCGAACAACACGTATGATTCAGTGTCTAAGCCACGCCCCTTTCCCAATACGACGTCTGAGTTTCGCAAACTCTCAGGCTGTCTGATTAATGGCGTCGTAAAAAAGTCGGATAAACATATTCAAGAAGTGAAATATCCATTTGTTTTTGTGTCAGAATGAATTGCCAGTTCATCTAAATCTTTTAGAGTGCGCTGTCTTATTGAAATGAAGTGTTGTCAGAGCAATGGCGCGGCTCAGCTGAGCTTCTGCAAAGACACTGAAAAGTCGATGGCTTGGACTCGTGTGGGTGTTGTTTATTCATATCCATCAATAGATCAGCTGAAAATGTACTGCAACGTTGCCAAAAACATTGAGGTTTAAGCTTTGTGTAAATGTCTATGTATTGATTTTCGTCCATGTATTTGTGCCTATCAAATGTTTTCATTATTGTATTTGAGAAAATGTCTCCAAACAATGTATTTTTTACTTTTGTGTTTATGTCACTTTGGCAGGTATGTATTCCTGTTTGCCTGGGAATTTGCAGACAACAAAGCTGTTCTTTTTTTTCCAAGCACATAAAAGAAACTCCAGAAGCTATTGACTGCATTTATAGCCTTTGTGACACACTCCGGGCCTAAAAAGATTTCTCTAACAAATGCCAGCTGATTTTACAGCAGATTTACAAACTGTTCGCTTGTGCATCAGAGACGGGATGTGGGGTATTTGTACCCAGCGCAGCGTGATGGTAATCTCATGCTAGCTTGTTTCCGAGACGCGGGATTGTCCTCATGAATCAGAAAACATTTCCCTAGGATGTACTGTGATAGAATGTTGATAAGCTAGAATGGGTTTGTGAAATGTGCTTTTTGCTGTCGGAAACGAAAAAAATATCAAGTCTAATAGCTTTTGAGAGTGCCGCAGTTGTAATATCATTTTTCATTTGGGATTTTGGACAGACCGCAATTGTGTTCAAGTGTGTGGTCAGGTTTTGCTTGTATTGTGGGAGCCAAAGTCCCCACAAGGATAGTAAAGCCTAAAATAAGCAGCATTGTAGAGACCTACGTTGTCTCACGACAGACAAAATGGTTTATGGTTTCTTCATATCATTGTATGAAAGTTTCCTTTCATTTCTTTAAAGGCAGATAATAACCATATGCTAAAAATTCAATATTCTAGAGTATTATAATAAATGTTAAACACTTATCTCTGTCAGATTCAGTCAGACTTGTGTTGAAAACTAAACTTATTGCTTATCGTTTGACTTTTGGGATTGATAAAAGAATATTCTCAGGTTCTGACCCAGTTTCTGTTATCTTGTGTGCTGTGAGCGTGTGTGTATTTATAAATACTATGAATTTGAAGGTCCTTATGTATACTCATATGCTTATTTTAACTATAAGTTGTACTATGGTATGTTACAATATAATAGCAATGCAGGTTGGTTTGTATGCAGTATACAGTGGCCATTGTCTTTAGTCACTAGTTTCACAGTTTTTTGCTGTAGCGAGCAACTCTGATTTTTTGATCCCCCCTGGATAAAAAAAACTTTGCTTGTTTGTGTGAATGTTCTTTGTATTTTGGAGTCAGCATAACTTCTTCGCAAAATAAAATCTCCACTCCTCTGTTTTGAAAGCGTCTCACTGGATTTGCGGAAAGCAGTCGAGTTGGAGAACTTGGCATTTCATTTTGGTGTGTTTGCCTCTTATTGAACTTCAAAAACCGATGACACAATTCCAGAGGAGACTTGACATAATCGCGACTTCTTTTCCTGTCCAATCAGAATACAGACATAAGCACACACAGTCACACATACACATGCTTATGTGTTCTGGAGGTCCTGCCTGAGATGACATCATATGCTTACTCAATTACAAAATGCCTCATTACTCTTTGAGACTTTGCTGCAGGTCATTTATCACGGGTGCACTCCAACACAAAACCTACACGTTCCAGTGCCTCTTTCTGCCCCATTTCTTCTTATTTCACTTTCAGGTGACCTTCCTGACAACCCATCCCCAGATTGTAGTGCTAATGCTTGGGGTTACGTTGCTTAATGGTTGCTTAACTAAAAGGTTGAAGGTTGGAACGCCACGAGATGTAATCCATAAGCTGTCAGCGTCGTGCCCTTGAGCAGGGCACTTAACCATGGTTTGCTCTGCGGAGAGTGTCCCCTATAAGTGTTGCGATATATGCAAGGTGCCCTGATTTGTGCCTGACAGCCTGATCTGACTAACAGGTTTAATGTGGTTACAGGTAAGGTAAAGTTTAGGATTGGGGCTGCATCAGTCAGGTACAAAATGAGGCACCTTCCACCAGTGGGTGATGTGTACAGTACAGTAAATTTCTTTGGATGTGGAAATGCTTGAATGTAATGGCTTGCAAGCAACAGCATATACCACTGTATTTAATTTGTCAAAATTTGTCTGATTTGTTTTTGTCAGGAAATTCGTAGAAAGATATATTTCCAAAGATTTGTCAAAATAAAAACAAGAATGTTTTTTTTTTTGGAAACTTTT